>JAPEIP010000007.1:168652545-168683035 GCA_026120095.1 Capsicum chinense
GCCAGCAAACATGGTTTAAAGTGTTCGTCTCCTCGGGACTTATACATTCATAGTGAGATACATAATTCCCTTAAATCCCAAATTTAAATAATTTGAACATAAAGCAATTCTTTAACCCGGGAGTCATTCATTAAGGATTTTACTACTTCATATCATCATACCATGATGCTTTCATGCTAAATTAATTATGCCAAACCAATTCATACAACCAAATTAAACTCACAAGTTCCCTTTAAAATAAAAAACTAAGGCCATAAGGCCATCTATAACCATATTCATATCCATTTATCCTTTAATACAATGCAATGGGTTAAAGATAAGTTAAACCATTTAATTATCCATAATTAAAACCAAGATTATAAAGTGGCTTGAGGTTAATGCAAATTCCAAGTTAAAACTCATCCAATTTGGGGAAACCCATGTCCCCCATACCAATCATCTAAGAAATACATCAATTCATCCCTAAAAACATCAATTTAAAGCATGACTAAGCAATTTAAAACATATGACAAGTAATTTAATTAGTAAAAACCAAAACCAGTCAACCCGATTTCAAAACCTATAATTTAAATCACATGAAAATTCATCCAACTAATGTCAAAATGTAAAATTCAAGTATAGGGAAGAGAAATATGCTTGAAAACACAAAAAGCTGAAGTCAGTTTGAAGTTTAGATCTCGGATAATGAATTCTCCATAAAACCCTTGAATGTTCTTGGGTTTTTAGTTTTAGAGAGAAAGAGAATAGTTTGATTTTTAAAAACTAAATGGAATGGGGTTACTTTATATTATGAGGTCGTACAAAGGGTTAGAAGACCAAAAGCCCCTCACCCCAAGTGGAAAAAACAAAAAATGGATAAAATTAAAACACTGCCTGGCACACCAATATTGTGGAGGTTAGCCCCCACGCCACGCCAATATTGTGGAGGTTAACCTTCTGTGAAATGACCTTATTGAGGACCCCCACTACCTTAGTGTCCTGAAATGACCCAAAACCCCTTTTAAAAAATATAAAACTTCCCCAAAACACCCTTGTAATATCTATAAACATAATTCAAGTCAAAAATTGACATTACGTATGTGGGAGTGTCAAAAATAAAATCATCAAGGTTTTTTGTGGTCTCATAGTCTAGGGACGGTCAGTGGAATAAACACTGGCATGTAACTCGGCGAAAATAATAAAATAATACTATGAAAAAATCAACCAAAACTGTATACACACATTCATATATATATATATATATATATATATATAAGATGTTGGTATAGGGTATAGGTTATGATCATGAGAGTTTAAAATCATTAACCTAAACTGTGTAGATCGCTATATCCTAAAGGAACTTATGGTCTATATGAATTCAGCTCCACCTACTTAAAGGGCCCATTTTATGTTATCTTCTCAAACTAAGGAAAGCTAAAGAAAAGGCTAAAGATACCAAGACGATAGCCATTCCAAAATATATATTGTGTGTACTATGCACATGGTCATATAGACCCCCCCACCAGAAATATGGTTTCTGGTGTTTGTCTACTTGGGACCTACACCTTCATAGTGAGCTACATAATTTCCTTTAAGTCTAAATTAAAATAAGGTTCATATAAAACCAAACAGTAACCCAAAAGTCATTCATTAGGCATTTAACAATATGGTATCATCATACCAATTATGCTTGCAATTTTATATAATTATGCCAAACCAAACCAATTAACCATTCCAAGTTCCAGTTAAGTTCCAAAACCATGGCCACAGAGGTCATTCCAAAACCATATTAATTATCCATTATCTTTTATTGCAATTCAATGTTCCAAAAGTAAGTTAAATCATACAAATTCCATTTACAAAACCAAGGTTATGAATATGGGTTGAGGTAGATGCCTATACCACACAAAAAATCCATCAATTTGGGAAACCCATGTCCCTCATTCCAATAACTATAACCATGCACCCATTCAGCCTCCAAAACTATCAATTGGAGTGTAAATAACACATTTAAACCATGGAAAATACAATTTAAGTAATAACCATTAGAAGCCCTCAACCCAATTTCAAACACAATAATTAAAATCATATTAACAATGATCAAATTTGTGCCATAGTATAAAATTCATGTTAGGTATGAGAGACATGCTTGAAAAAATAAAGAATTTGGAGAGACATCAAACATTGGATCTTAGGTGTTGAATCTCTTGTAGAATCGTATTGTTCTATCTTTGGTAGTTAAACAGGAGAGGAGTAAGGTTTTGATTTGATTAACAGGAGATGATGAGGCCCCTTATGCGTTTTTAAGTCATGGGAGTTTTGATTTGATTAAATGGAGATAATGAGGGCCCTTAGGTATTTTTAAGTCATAAGAATCATGTAGAGAGAGAAAAAGACCAAAATAACCTTAATTAAAATATGCAGGAAATTTTAGGCCCAATTGTCACCACTAAAGTAACGACTTGTGACTACTGACTATGTGTTAATACCTAGACTCATTACCTGAGAACCAAAAAATGAATACCTTACTATTTTGACCATGAGGCATTCATCTAACTCGTTATCAATCATTATGAGTTGTGGTGAAGTCTTATGACCAAGGCAAAACTTCAAGGCAACCCTATTATTCAAAAACCGTGTCTCACCTCATGAATCATTACTTGAGATAACGACTCATTACCCAAATCATTGCCTTTGCCGTGTTTAACTCTACTTTAGAAATTTGCCAATTCAAGAGTTTATCACTTGGGGGTCCTAGGGTTCAAGTACCTTGGGTGTTACATTACCCCCTTAGGATTATTCGTTCTTAAATAAGAAGTTAGGGTACCCTTAGCACGATAACAGAGAGAACACAACCAGGTTTCTAGGAATTTTAAGAATATGATAAGACAGAAAATGAAAATCATGCCTCAAGCATTTTAAAATAGGCACTATCAAAGAAAAACCAGCCACATACTTTTTAAGCATAGACACATAGAAAATAGGATGAATAGAGCCCAAAATTGTTGGCAACTCCAACTCATAAGTAACATTCCCAATTCTACTTAAAACTTGATATGAACCAATGTAACATGGACTGAGCTTCCTTTTCTTCCCAAAACTCATAACTTTTAACTAGAGAAACTTTAAAAAATACCCAATAACTAACCTCAAAATCCAAATTCATTCATATCACATCAACATAATAATTTTGGTGACTCTGGGAAGTCTAAAGTCTTTCCCTAATCACCTTTACCCTATCCATGGCTTGGTGAACCAAGATAGGATCAAACAACCTAGTCTCATCGACCTTAAATCACCTAATAGGAGACCTATACCTCCCACCATAGACATCCTTAAAAGGAGCATCTGAAAGGTAGAATGATAACTGCTATTTTACACAAACTTAATAAGAATCAAATGATCAACCCTACTCTGCTAAATTTCCATTATTTAGACTCTTAGAATATCCTCTAAAGTCTAAATAGTATGCACTGCTTACCCATCTATTTGAGGGTAGAAAGAAGTGCTAAGGTTCACCTGAGGACCCAAATCTTTCTAAAATAAAGGCCAAAAATGAAAAGAAAATTGCATACCTATAATGAACCTTTAGGTAATTTTCCGAATTCTTGCTTACTTTTGATGATAGAGTATCTCCATAGAAGTCCCAAGTCATTAGTAACTTTTTAGGACTGACAGTTTGGTTACCTGGCAATCCATTTGGTTTTTAGAACCAGTTTCCTAATTTAAAGTCTTCATTGGTTCTAATTGACAACAGGGTAAAAAGTTCATAAAATGACCATAAATATAAAATCTGACTTCACCAATGTATTCAGAACATCAAAATCTATATGGTTACATATCTTATTTTCTCAAAACATATTTCGGGGGTGCGTGCATCTCGAGTCATTGGTCAAAGTGCATAACTAAGTTCCAAGCTTCAGTCGTTACCTAGATTAGAGATAGATACCACGATCATGGTGGGCCAGGTTTAAATGTTTGAGCCATAACCGCGGCAAATAAGGGTGCGCAATTGCGCTACTAGAGGCCTAGGTAGGGCCTATATAAATATGGTTTTACCTAAAATTTTGGCCATTTGTGCCTTCCTCTTAAGCTCTAAAACCTAATAGAGTGAAAAATCTTCAAAATTAGTCTTGTGGGTTGATTAGGAGCTTGAATAACTTTTGTAATCCATTTTTGCTACAAATTTAAGGTAAGATTCCTTCTAGTTTAGTGTTAATTTCTTGACTTCTAGACCCAAAACCCCTAAGTCTTTGAAGCTCAATTGTAGCAATAAGTGTGATCAATTTACTCAAGTTTCTTTAGGATTATAGATCCCTAATGATAGTTAAATAATGGGTTGGTCTCAAAAACTCATTTTCCAAATGTGGGACATACTTAAGGGTTTGGTGTCATTTTGGACCCATTACCCAATGGTGTCATAATGGGTATTATAATTTTTATATTAATGCTTAGAATGTGTTGTTGATATCTTGGCTCGTGGAAGAAACTTAAAGAAAAGGAAAGGAAAAGCTTGTTGGTTCATGAGCAATTTGGACTATAGGTAGGTTAGGCTTACTTGTAGTTAGATTGAGCAAAATTGTAGTACATTTTTAATATCTTGTAAGATTGGGCAGGTTCTTAGATGATAAATGGGTGAATGATGATACTTGGTATTAGTTGATCCTCGTAGGCTATTGAACTTGTAAAATGTGATTCTTGACCATAGCGTAGAATCTTGGATAGTTCTACTTGTAGTCTCATGAATAGTATGAGAACACTTTAGTTGCTCTAGTAGTGGAGAATGATGTTGTTTACTAACCTTAAGAGTATGTTGACCTAGATATGACTATTTATGAATTGTCTTTAGCATTTAGGGTGACTTAAAAAGGGTACTTGAAGAATATTTTATCTTATTGGCCTAGTAAGGAGTGATAAGCCCTTATGGCAGGATTTAGACATCGTAGCCTAATTCTAGGTAGATTTTAGTCTTGTAAAAGTGAAATTTTGCTTTATTGGGATTTAGGAGTGGGACCTGACCGACCTTAATCTTGAACTATCTAATTCCTTAGTGACTTAGATACTTGATGAACGTCTAAGTTATGCTATTAAGGTTATAATGGTTAAACCCAGTTTTTGGTTATACTTGTGGTCGATGGTTGGATAATGTGTATACTCAATTGATTATCTTGTTGTCATGCTATGGATACTCTTGGCAAGTCTTCTATATTGAACCTATGGTTATGCTATCACTTGACTTATTGATGAGTTCACCAAATAAAATTCTAATTATGTTACCACTCTTGATATGACCCAAGCCTAATAATTAAGCTAATGTTCATATGAAGGATTTTCCTTTAGGGTTAGTATTGTGGAAAGTGGGAGTAAAAGAGGCATCTAGAGATCATACACTTTACTTATAATTAACTTAATAATAAATATGTTAACTTGGAAAAGTGGTGATTGTGTATATCATTTAGATACTCATGCTCATGCATCTACTTATATTATATAGTGATGATTAATAGTAAAATATTGTGTTATGTGTTACTTTGCATCACTTATACTCTATCATTGTGAGTTGTATATGCTTATTGAATTGTCTACATATATTTATGTATAATGATGTTATGATGATGACTGCTGAATCCATAGGATATAATGATGTTATGATGATGCTCGGTGAATCTGGAGGATATAATGATGTTATGATGATTCCCAATGAACCCGGAGGATATAATGCTATTATGTTGATGCTCGGTGAATCCGAAAGAGGTAATAATTTTATAATGATGTAATGTATGGTGAGTATATATGAATAAGTGGATGTATGTGAGGTTATGTTGTGTGTGGCTAAATCCATTGTGTACTAGGGGCATGATGTCTTCCTTGGTAAATTTTTATCCATTTTTTGTCATTAATCACTATATAAAATGTGTGAAGCTTGTTAATACTAATTATTAACTAGAAGTAGATTATGTCAAGTATTGGGTTAAGGCTAATTGATATGTCTAATCTTGTATAGAACCAAGGGCTCACCTAGTAAATTTACTTGACTTGGATAAATGGTTATGTTATGGAATTTTTCCTAGTAAAGTGGATTATGTGATAACAAGTTCTCTCTAATAAATGACTATGACTTGTAGGCTCGAAGTATAGTGAACTAGTTGGTGGACCTTAACTAAAATATGAAAAATAGTCCCTAAGGTTGTTACATGCTCAATAGTAATAGATCAAGTATTATATGATGAGTGGTTAAGTTGACATCTAGTAGATGATGTCGTGATGGCTTAATTGATGGCTTATATAATTAAGAGGCTAAATAGAAGATGGTTTTGTGATGGGTGAATAAATAATAGTGTTGGTAACTTGTAGCTTTTCCTTATTTGATGACTAGTAAACTATTATACTGGCAAACTAGTGGCTCATGGAAATGAAGGATAGCTAATATGGACTATGCATGGAGTTAATATAAGTTAGAAATTAAATTACTATAAACATGTTATGGTGTCATCGGCTTTGTTGTGTAAAATTGGGGTATTGATGATGATTGCAGTCTCATTAAGAGGACATGGAGGGAATGTTCAACTCACGGCTTTGATGAGTTACTTATGTAGTTATGCCTTGATAGGTTGATGGATTGATATTTTGATGCTCTCTTCAATTGTATGGGACGTTGTGATGAGTTTTTTGTTTGTTTTCCTTGAGTGTACTTCCCGGAGGTATGGGACGTCGTGGTAGTTCTTTTTCTTTCTACTCTTATGATAGTGGTTATGTTGGTTATGGTAATTACATGATTGTTATTGTATATATGTGGTTTTTACACTTCCAAAATGATTAATCATGTTGTATGAAAGTTATGGTATATGTGGATATAGAATGTGTACTATTGTTCTAGTTTATTAGTTATTTTGATAGTGATACTAAAGAAGATTCAGGTTTGATTCAGTACCTTGACTTTAAGTTATTGCCATACTCTATATCATCCTTATATCATAATTTATCTCAGTCGGTCAATGATGCCTACTGAGTACCCATGTTTTGGTACTCATACTACACTTTTATACTTTTTTGGTGCAGAATCAAGCTATAGTTGCCTCCATTGAGTCATGATCGTGTGGGGTTGATCATTAGGAGACAAAGTGAGCTCTTGGAGTTTGAGTTGCCTTTTTTGGTTCTATCCTTATTCTGTCTTTTGTATTCAAGATAAATGTATGATGCTATTTTAGACTATTAGTCATTGAGTAGTAATTTTTATTGTCAAATGTAGAGATGCTCTTGTACTAATACTATCAGCTCATGGGATTTGTATTCAAATATTAGTTATTTATTTGTTATATTATATTGTGTTACCATATAGGGTCCATGTTGGACTTTTCTACCAAGGTAACCCATTGCATTTGCTCTGAGTTATGATGTTGGCTTAGCTATTGGTGGGTTAGGGTAGGCGCCATCATGACTCAAAAATCAGGTCATGACAGTACCTCGGTCTAAAATGATGGACATAGGCGCTCCAAGCAATTTTACTATCACTTAAATAAACAACTTAGCATAATGCTCTCCTGAGTAGTTAGTCCTCATAGGCAAGAAGTGAGCAGACTTAGTCATCCTATCCATAATGACCCAAATTATAATACTAATTATGAGACCGAAGAAGACCCGTAATGAAATCCATATTAATCATCTCCCACTTCCACATAGGCCACTCTATCTCTTGAGATATACTACTCGGCCTCAAGTGCTTAACCTTTACTTGCTAACAGACCATACACTCAGCAACAAAATTTTCCACATCCCTCTTTATATTATTCCACCAGTAGATTTCCTCCAAGTCAAGGTATATGTTACGCATGAGAGACATACCTAAAATAGCAAGATAATTAGAGAGAAATCAGACAGATTTTAGCCTAGGTGTTAAATCCCTTGTAAAACCCTATTTTTTTGGCTTTGGAAGTTAAAGAGCAGAGGAGTAAGATTTTGATTTGATTAACTGGAGATAATGATGTCCCTTATGTGTCTTAAGTCGTGGGAATAGTGTGAAGGGAGAAAAAGACAATAATAACCTTAATTAAAATGTGCCAGAAATTATGGGCCCATCTATCACGACTCAGGTAATGACTTATGACAATTGACCATGAGTCGTTACCTAGACTCATTACTTGAGGACCAAAAACCTGGTACCTCACTGTTTATGACAATGAACCCCTAATCACGATTGTTATCAATTATCACAAGTCATGGTGAAGACTCGTGATCAAGGTAGAGATCTTGGGAAATCCAACTATTTGGATAGTAAAACCCACCTCACGACTTGTTATGTGAGGTAACAACTCATTACCTAAGTCGTTGCCCTAGTAGTGTTCGACTCTACCTTAGAAATTTTCCAATTTAAGAGTTTATCACTTGGGGGCCTAGGGTTCAAGTATATGGGTGTCACACTAAGCATGATCAGAAACCTGTGCAAAATACCTACCCACTACAACCAAACACTAGGTAGACATAAGAAGGGGGAGTCGCAAACCTCTAACAAAGCTATGAACTCTCTCATACTCATTTTCCAGAATAGAAGTGGCATGCTTACCCAACTCATGAAAATAAGCCTCATACTCTGCAATAGTCATAGATCCCTTATCTACTCTAGAGAAATGATCCCTCAAATGATCTTTAAGGTTGTGAGGCATGTACTTCTCTAAAAATATCTCAGAGTACAAAGGCTTTGTAAAAGGAGAAGATCCAGCTAGTCTAGAATCCATATAACCTCCCCACTAATGTCGAGTGGCCAAATCCAACTGAAATATGGTATAATACACACCATGAATCTTAACTAGGCCTAAATTACAAATCCTATCCTCATAAGAAATTCAAAACTCATATACATCAACACTCGAAGCACCAAAAATCCTAGGTGGAGACAATCTCAAGAATCTACCCAACATCTCCTGCTCCTCCACAGACATAGAGGGTTTGGAAACCATTGGCTGATTAACTACCGACTGAGAAAACACCATCCTAAGAGGAACCTTAACTCTTGGAATCATAGCTACAGTTTGCTCTCTCACCTCTATACCACTCTAATTTGTAGACTGTACACCATTAAATGGCACAACACCAACTAGCCCTAAAAGCTGCAGTAAGGCATCTCATATCACTGACTAAGAAATAAAACTTGGTGGTGCCTGGGCTGGTCCCTAGCCCACTGCTTATTTAGATGGAATAATCTCTTTCTTAGGAGCAAAAATAGGTTCTGGAGGACGACCTCTATCCTAACCCTAAGTTGGGGACACATCTCACGAATGTCCACGACCTGTGGGTCATCTATGAAAATGATAAGGATACCTAAGCTTAATCTCGGGATCCTCAGAGCGTGTAGTGGTAGCACGTGTCCTAGCTATCTGTAAAAGAGTAAAGTTAAAGAAATGTTTTACAAACCAACTAAGACTCTTAGGATGATTTGAGTGAAAGAAGTGAAGAACTCCTAAGAATGTCCCATGGCCACCCAAAAATAGGAAATAGATGTCATCTTTCCAATCCACAAGACTCTACTTGACATTTTCTCTTGTACCAACAATATTGGAGTAACCTAGGATCTATACCAATTTTCCAAGACCCAATTTACATATCAGGAAAGCACCTACTCTATCCTGGAAGTAGGTAAGCCAAATCATAACCCAAAACTGAGCCAAATCATAACCCAAAACTGAACAGAATGGATTAACTTGGTGGAAAATGTACAACATAGGAGAAAATCGACAACACATCTATAAATAATCATAGTAGTTGAAATATATAAAGATAGTCAAAAAAGATACCATCCCATGACCTGATAGAGCCAGTACAAGAGCATACAGTAAAAATAATACAACCAAAGTATTTGGAATAGTCAATAATATCTATCTCAAAACAAAATACTAAACATAGAAAGATAGAAGGAAATAGGTAACTCTGACTCAAAGAGCTCACCTTATCTCCAGATATTAACACAACATGAAAATTGATCAATGTCGGCAACAAGTACTTGGATATGTACCAAAAAGGTATAAAAGTGCAGTATATGTAGCAAAACCATAGGTACTCAGTATGCATCATCAACTAACTAAGCTAAATCATGATATAAATATGATAAAATGTAAGATAACAAAACTAATTCAAGGTATAGACAAACATGAAGTAACTCCAACATCATTGTGCATAAACAAGTAAATAAACCACAATAAGAGCATTTCATAAAATAAAGCATCAACACAAGCAATCATAACTACAAATTGGCTTCCATACACTAATTAGTGGCAAAAAGTAAATTACCCATTGCAATCCCCCATAAAAATTAAAGGTACAAATAAGATAGAGTAGCCCACCACCATCATTTATCAACTCTCATAACCCAATTGGAATCATCCAAGTCATGACACACTATAACCATCAATTGTCCATATTCATCAATTTTCAACTAGTCAACACTTATTAACTAACCATCATGAACACTATTTCTCGTATAGAAACAACCATTCTTTATCAACTAAACATCACCTATTAACTAATATTCATATATAGGATAATTATCACTTATTAACTAGTCGTTATTTACCAACTAAACAACATTAGTCAACTAGTAAATTTTTGTCAACTAATCATTATATCACTAGAGTCTATTCATAGCATACTATATCATTACTATTTCATTATTTTTAACTTAGCTTGATTGTTAATCTCACCCCTCCCCAAATGTAATCATATCATAATAAGTAGGTCACCATAGTATAATACGCATAGCCGGATTGAAACCGGTATGGATATTCGATAATATCCTCATAAATATCATCATAACCATCTTTTAGTCTTGTTGGGCATTTATATATCATCATAACCATCCTCCATCCTTGTTGGATATATATATATATTATCATAATTATTCTTCAAACTTTCTAGACATATCTATATATATATATATATCATAATCATCATCTAGCCTTACCGGGTATATATCATCATAATCATCCTCCGACCTTGTCAGGTATATATATCATTGGTATAACCTTTGGTCTTGATCAAATATATACCATCATAATCATCCTTCAATTTTTTTTTGGTATATATATCATCATAATCAATAGAGTACCTAATAGCATAAAGTGCTAAGCTCTTGTTTATGGAGATTTATCCCTACTTCTCAATTTTCCTTATTATATTTTAATAATACCAAAAACCCTAATCCGTAGCGTGAAAAAACCCTTACTTCAAGATAATTATTGACCATTATGGTTACTACTTTCAGTGAAAATAACCCACCAGAGGAACTAGCAATACAAAAGGAAGCTGATAAGCAAAAACTCAATGTAAAAGAGACAACATATATAGATTTACACAAACCTAAAGTGTATGTGAATGAGAATATCAAGGTTCCTTCAAAACCTATTATCATGCTTCATGGTAAACCAAGTATTACATGGAAATTATTGGAGGTAAAAAACATAATACTACAAGAGAATTTGCAATACGCCATTATTGGTAAGTTCTCTTATAGAAAACTTGATATTAAGGAGTTGAGAAAGGCTATACCAGTTTAATATGGAATAAAGGGAGAATGCACAATAGGTTTGTTAGATTTAAAATATATTCTCATTAGATTAAGTGGATTGGAGGATTATGTGCACTTACTATCAACATTTGCTTTTTATATTAAGGCAGAGGACATGTACTAGCAGATGAGAACACTAAAATGGGATCCATAGTTTGAGCTGGATATTGAAACTACTATAAGAGTAGCATGGATTTCAATGCTTGATCTCCCACTAAATTATTTTACAAAAGAGGCAATTTTTCTTATACTTTGGCAGTAGGAAAACCATGGACTGTGGCCATGGATACAAGGAATCAAACAAAGCCTAGCTGTGCAAGGGTTAAGGTTGAAGTTTATTTTATAGCTAAGTTACATCAGAGAGTGAAAATTAATGAAGAAAATAAAGTGATAGGTCAAATAATGTCAAAGTGGATTAGTATGCAATATGACTATATGCCTAAGTACTGTAAAGAATGTTCTTTGAAAGCTCATAATGAAACAAGTTATTGGAATATTCATCCAGAGTTACATGATAAAGTGGAGGAAGAGAAAGAAGACATGAACAAGAAAAGAAGGCAGAGACAAGATAGTAGACTAAATAAAACTGAAAGGGCAACTACAGAGAATATTATTAAACAATAATGGTTGCAAAAAAGAAGCAAAGTTATATAAAATAGATAGGTATGGACATATAGTAGGTGAGGTAGAAAAAGAAATTCAGAATAAAGTGCCTACTACCAATGCTTTTGAAGCTTTAGATGCAGAGGAAGAAATCAAGGATAATAAAAGGCATAAAGATAGCACCAAAGAGTTTACCAAGGATTGGGTAAACAAAATTTTTGGTAAGACAGATTCACAAGAGGAGCATGCAGATACATTGAGTCAAACACCAAAGAAAAAAAATCTAAGACAGAAAAATAAAAGTGTAAAACAAAGCTCAGTTGACAAAACCAAAGAGTATATTACTGTATAAAAGAAAAGAGAGAAAACAACATCAAGGGAAAGAAAGTATAGTGCAGAGAGAAAATTCAAATGACCATTAAAAGGAAGATAAAAGTTATGATAGTTGATGCTAGTAGAATAGGAGAACACAAATAAGGAAGACATGGTGATAGAAGGAATAGTTCCCCTTGCAATAGTTGCAGGAAAACAACTTGTATTTATAAATATTAACAAGTAGATATAGATGATGAGGACTTGGAAGATAATATCAAACAGGTGGTAGTAGCAGCTAATTTGTCTCCAAAGAAAATATAGATGTTAAGTGCCAAACATGGAAAATAATAGAAGAAGAGCAAAAATACAGAAGGAAGTATAATGTACACAATGAGTAATTCAACAAAATCAAAATCAATATGAATGCTTTGATGTGGAATGTAAGATCTATCAATACTCAGAAATAATTTACAAGATTAATTACAATGCACAAGACACATCAATTGTGCTTTATAGGACTCATGGAGCCTTTTTAGGATAGCTTCAATATTGATGGTTATAAAAGAAGATTAGGGATATAGCATGCCACAACTAATGTATTAGGAAAGATATGGGCATTCATGGATTTTGTAGTGGAGTATAGTATAATCAACAATGAGGAACAACAACTTACTTTTAAATTGGAAAATAAAAATGCTAGAATATTAGTAAATATTACACGGGTATATGCAAAGTGCAATCCTAAAGAAAAAATATTATTATGAAAATCTTTGGGAGACTTACCTAATAATATTACGGAACCTTAGCTAATAGGAGGGAATTTAATGTTATTAGGGATGAATAGGTAAATTTAGGTGGACTTTCTATAACTATGGCAGAGACAACAGATTTTAATAATTGTATAAATATGTGTAATTTAGAGGAGTGTGTATTTAAGGGTAGCAAATATACTTGGTGGAATGGGAGTACTAGTGGAGAGTGTATTTTTAAAAGATTAGACAAGGTTATATATAATAATAAGATAATTGATGTATTTCCAATACTGGAGGTGGAGCATTTGGTAAGAAATGGCTCAGATCATACTCCTTTGTTGCTGAAATTCAGTAGAAAAAGGAGCATATTATTAAATCCTTCAGATTTTTAAATTTTTTGTTGAAATATAAATCTTGTATAGAAGTGGTAAGACAAAACTGGCAATCTGAAATAGAGGGGAAACTATTTATAGTCTTTTCTTAGAAACTTAAGGCACAAAAGTTGCCTTAACTGTGTGGAGCAAACATAAGTTTGGAAATATCTTTCAAGAGATAGCTACATTGGAGGAGGTCTTAAAGTTAAGAGAGAAATAGTTTGATGAATATCCTTCAACAACTAATAGAGCTAGCTTATAGAAAGAATAGGTTGAGCTTAGCATACAGTTAAGAAGGAAGGAAGAATTCTGGAGACAAAAAGTAGGTTTTGTGTGGTTTAAGGATGAAGAGAAAAATACCAAGTTTTTTTATACTATTGTGAAAGGTAGAAGGGCAAGGCTAAAGGTTACAAAAATACAAAATGTTGAAGGAATTTGGATGGAAGATCAAGATGAAATTGCAGAAGCTACAGTAGATTTCTTTCAAAAATAGTTTACAAAATGGGAAGAGAAATAGAATTTTCAATGTTGGATGTTTTGACTTCAGTAATTTCACATGTGTAGAACAAATAATTGAAGAAACCTCCAAGTTTGGAGGAAGTTAAAACTACAGTGAAGGGGCTAAATAGAGACAGTGTAGGGAGACTTGATGGAATAACTGGAGAATTCTATCAAGATGCATGGGAGATCATAGGTAAGGATATTTATCTAATTATAACAACTTTCTTTTGTGGATTTGAGCTTCCAAAGGTCATTACTAATACTGATTTTGTGCTTCTGCCAAAGAAGTTGGCAGTGAATACATTCTCAGATATAAGACCTATTTTCCTTAGTAATTTTATGAATAAAATATTTTCAAGATTAATTCATGAAAGAATTAAGGCGTTTTTGCTTGATATATTTTCTGAAGAGCAATCTAGATTTGTATAATGAATAAGTATTGTTGAAAATTTTTTTGTAGTAAAGAAGATAGGGGCAGAAATAAGAAAAAAAAAGTAAAGCCTCCTAATATGGTGCTGAAGTTGTGTATGATGAAATCTTATGATAGGGTGGAGTGGTTGCTTCTCACAAAAGTCCTAAGAAAGATAGGATTTTGTGAAGAAATCATTGACATGGTGTTTAGACTAGTTGCAAATAATTTGTATTCAATTTTATTGAACGGCCAACCTAAGTGATTTTTTAAATCCTCAAGAGAGTTGAAACAAGGGGATCCATTATCCCCTACTGTTTATATTAGCAACTGAAGTATTGACCAAGAGCTTGAAATCTTTTTTATTTTAGAAGTATTTTAAGATGTTTGGAATGACAAGGGGAAGTCCCAAAATTAATCATCTTACCTTTGCCGATGATATGATTATATTGTGTAAGGCTAAAGTAGGAACTTTAAAGATGGTATTAGATACCTTTGAAAAATAAACAGGTGTCTTGACACAAAATTAATAAGTATAAAAGTGCTCTTTATTTTCATAAGGGAGTTTCTAATGGTACAGTTGTAATGTCTAAGGTTGCTACAGGAATATTAAGACATGAGTTCCCTTTTACCTATTTGGTTTGTCCAATTTTTTATATGAGGAAGAAGAAGGACAATTATCAGTCCTTAATGAATAGGATATGTAGCAATTTGCAAAGATGGAAAGGTAAGTTATTATCTTATGCAGGAAGAGATATACTAATCAAGCATGTTCTGCAAAGCATTCCAATTCATTGTCTCTCTATTATGAATCCTCCCCTCAATGTTATGAGAAAAATGCACAAAAAATTTGCTTAATTTTTTTGGGAGTAGTACAATAGGGGGAAGAGGAAGGCATTGGGTGAAATGGAAGAGTTTGTATCTACCTAAAGAAGAAGGAGGATTAGGTTTCAGAATGTTACATGATATTTCTACAGCCTTATTCTACAAACTCTGGTGTAAATTCAAAATTATAGAATCAATTTAGAGTAAATACATAGATAATAAGTACTGTATAAAAGATCATCCTAAGGAAGTAATGTGGAAAGTTGGTGGAGGAGGATCCCAAGTTTGTAAAAAAATGTTTATTGCTAGAGATCTAATTGAATATAACATCTTGTGGTAGATTAGAAAAGGGGATGCAAATATCTGGTTTTGTAACTGGACAAGGTTAGGAGATTTGTATTCTATACTACAGGTAAATATGCAAGAGGATGAAAGATACTAGTAGGTGAAGGATTTATCAAAACATTTGAAAATGGAATGAGGAGGTGATGTGGTCTCTATTACCAAAGGAAATTATCCAACACATACTCAATAAGATACATCCACCTGTCCAGGGAAATAAAGAGGATAAAGTAATTTGAAGTATTGACTCTAAAGTTCTCTTTATAGTGAAGACAACTTGGCAATATGTTTGGAAAAGAGAGGGAATTAATGATACTTATAAATGTATATGTTTGAAGGTCTTGCCTTTCAAAATATCTTTTTCATGTGAAGGTTGTGGAAGGGGAAGGTTCTAGTAGATGATAATATCAGGAGTTGGGGATTTGAAGGTCCTTCAAGGTATTGGTGTTGTACTAATCCAGCATAAGAGACAATGTCTCATGTGTTTTGAGATCAATTATTGCTAAGAAACTTGGTCCTACCTTGCTAATTTTGCAGGAATACATATTTAGGGACTAAACTTAAGAGAAACAATTCTTAAATGACAGACAGCTGAAGTGAAACCTAGTGAGAAAGTGTATTTTAAAGAATTGCGAAGAACCATCATTTGGGAATTATGGAGGAGGATAAATGTTAAAAATACATAAATTAAATGTTCAAATAATGATATTCAATATTACAATAAAAATTAGAATGTTGTTAAAGGTGAGAAAACGAAAGCTTGAATTCTCAGCTGACTGGCCAGGAATCCTGAGGGACTTTATTAAATCCTATAGTAAGAGATACTACTGTGTTATGGGTGCTACCTGAGGAAGGATGGGTGATGTATAATGTGGATGGAGCTTCAATAGGAAACCCTGGAAGTAGTTCATATATTCTCTACCTAATAGATGGCAAAAGAGATTTAATGCATGCTGAGGGGCCTATAATAGAAGCTACTAATTATATGGAAGATGAAGCAATTGTTATCCGACATGCAATAAAAAATTGAAATCATATGAGGTTTGAAAAGGTTATAATGTAGACAGACTCATTGGAAATTCAAAAGATATTAAAAGGGGATTGGACTGTCCATGGAGCATAACAGGTCATGTACAACAAACATGGGAGTTGATCTCAGGGAACAAGTACAATTTCATCATATATTTAGAGAAGGAAATTAGTTAGATGATTTTTTCCTTATTGGACCCTGAATAATAGAGACTTCATATTCATAAAGTTCAGTGGATACATGCAGTAGGAAAGACAGTTATTGATAGTGATAAAATACAACGCCCTTACCTGAGATTGTCATTATCAAAGGGGTAAAGGGGTTGGTAAGGCTTATCTATGCTTTCAAAACATGCTGTATTTACATTTCAACATGATAACAAAAATAGTGAATCGGCTAATTAGCCTAATCTACAACAGCCAACAAAAAAGGACTCTCGACAAAAAGGGGGTCTAATGGTCTGGTTGAGCTTCAAGAACCTAAGGAACAAAGTACTTTCCAAATAATCTTGGTTCTGAGTATCCCATTATCTCCCTACCAACCATGTATGCAGAATAGAGGGGATATTAGTTATAATACATCAAAGCTTTGATGTACTACAGAGAGGTGTGAAAAGGGTTACTTACTTGGAAGAGGTAACATTGTTCCTCTAACTAGATCCCATGACACTTTATAAAAATCAAGACAAAATCTCATCCACTAGAGAACACAACTAAAAAAGATAAAGATCAATCAATCAGTGTAAATACGAGGAGCTCCACCAGTTAACAGAGAGCAAAGGGGAAGTCAAGAAGGAAACTTACTTGTGCAAGCTAAAAAACAAGTCATGCAATGGAGGCCAAGGTTCTTTTTCAATTACCCAAAGCTGAAGAAAAGAAAATCGATGGTTGAAAAAGGAAAACTTTGCAAGAAAATGGTGGTAGGAAATTCGAAAGTACAACCCAATTTAGAAACCCTACTAAGTTTATATATTACTTTTTTTTTATTTTTTCTTTATTTTATTTTGATTTGGACCGGGTAGGTCCCATAGATTTTAGGATTTATTTTGTATTTGGGACTTTAATTGGATGGGTTGGTCCATTCTTGTCCAAGACTTTGTATGTTTTTGAATTTTGATTAATAAAAATCCTAAAAAATTTAACAAAAAAAAAAGTACCTAATATCATAACCATGAACACAATATATTAATATGATCAATAATCATAATCAAAATACTGAGCTCTAGCATAACCAATAGCATGATTGATAATATAGTAAATAATCACGATCTTTGGCATAATCAATAGCATAATCGCTAATATAATTAATAAGCATGCTCTTTAGCTTAATCTGTAACGTATTTGCAAATATAATCATTAAATATGGCATCTAACATATTCAATATGTACTATCAAGTGTAGGAAATAACTCATGGCTTACCATTAGCATAAATAGATAAATTATCAATAGCTTAGTCAATATCTAATCCATGTCATAATTTATAGCCTATTCATAGCATAATCAATGGCTCTAAAAATCAAATGAACTATTCGATAGTCAAATTGTCATTCCCCACAAGTCATAAATGACTTAGGGAAGGTGTAGAGAAGATCTAACTAGGAAAATAAGTAAAATATGGAAAATGACCTGAATGTTCATTACAAAGTCATACATAAGGACTATGACTAGTTGGTTGAGTCACAGAATTTTGCAAAAAAACACAGGTTACCACAAATCATTTTATAAGTCATATATTGATGTAAGATTCATACATCAACTTACTTTGAGAAGGTTCAAAAAATTACCTAAGTCCCTTCAAACCACAATCCTATGGATAGGTCAGATATTCAAAGTTTAGAAAGTACTGTGCAATGAACTATTGAACTAGAGACTTGTCAAAATCCTTCAGTTACCAAAAATAGAGGTATGATTCATACCTTGTACCACGATTCATATGTTGTGTCATGATACCCTGAACCAAAAAATTTTGTACTTTCTTTAAGGGTAAATTTGTCTTTTCTTCTTTTATCCCATATTTCTGATGTTTTGGTCACCAAAAACTATATATATGAGATTCTAAATCCTATTGTCACTTTAGACTCTCAATATTAGGTCGATAATAAACCCATAATACATTTAAACAAGACCAAGAAAACTAGGTTCCCAAATCAAGCAAGTTCTTCAAGTTTTTTTCGCCAAGTGTTTATCTTCATTAGGGTGCATAAGATTTTAGTAATGGATTTATTTCATCCTCATGACCAAGTACTTTTATGATATATGCAACTATGATTCTAAACTAAAATAGGGTTTAAAGCCATTTTACTAAACTTTAATTCTTTACTTATTTTAATTAATTTCTAGAAATAAGGTTTTCACATAAACTCATGATTCATATCTAAATTATGATTTATGAATCAAGATTCATGCTTTAAGATTTATTTTATGAATTATGATCTCTATATTAAATTAATAATCTTTTAATACATGATTTTAACATATGATTTATGGCATATCATGGAGCTTAGGCTCACAATAGTAATATTTACTAATAGTATGACATCTAGATTTCCTTTATGCTTTAAGAACACTTTTGACATACCCATATGTCACATGATATTATACAGAGCACTAGTATGATTTGGAAGTATTATTTAGCACCAAGAGAACAAAGGTTCAAATAATACAAGTTCCATAACTATGTTACCACTATAGTTCTTCTCTTCATTAAGGCACAATTTCACGATCCTTATGTATATAGTTCTAATGTTGGCCAATTAGAACAACTTTTCTAATGTCGGTGTATGGTGTTAGGTATCAAGATCTTGCATGGTGTTATTCGCTAATGAGAAACTCCCAAATTACATGGCTTATGAGCAACTACATATGTACACATATGAAATACCTTTATACATGCTTTATTACTCATGATTTCACTTCTTTTTTTTTAAATATTTAAGCTACTCTCTCTCTATCTATCTATATATATAAATACAAATATATACAAACATATTTATATAAATACATTCATATGTATTGCCTACATTTTGAACTATATTTTCATGTGATGTATATCCAAGTTCTCAAGTATAAGATTTGCTGCTAGATATTTCACAATGCATGATACCTAGATGATTGGTGAGAGCTTCTATCATTTCAGAGGATTAGAGAGTCTTATGTTTTTTCTTTCATTTATTCCATTTAGAGTTTGCTTTAGTACAAGTTATGGGGCCTTGTCTAGTATAGCTTTTATGTTAGTAGTAGAGGCTTTACTAGACAAATAGTATTTAACAGTTATCATGCTTTGATTCACTTTGATTATGTATCAATAGTGGGATATTCATTCTTATTATCCTATTATGATAATCTATCTATTTTCATTGGTATATTTATAACATTCATTATAGATATGTATGCCAAGGGTCCTATCTGACCACTAGTTAGGAACTAGATATAGTTCAAAGGTAGGGTGTAGACTCAACTCATGAAAAACTTAGTATTAGAGAAATACGTTCAGGCATCCTAGGGTGTCTATAATGTTGTGTCTAGTATTTTTACTTATGGGTGTGAAATGCATCACATTTATAGCTCAAAATCTATAGGGTATATAGGAATATTCCCCTTTTTTCATGATGTATTTCATGTTATAGAGGTTAACCTTATGATTCTCTTCTAACTCATATTTTACGTATGTTGTAGATTATGACTCTAATGAGTATCTAAATAGAGAGATGCTACAAATGATAGATTTAATTTTCTCTATCCACCTCCTAAGCATATTATTCATACTCATAATGGAGCACATTATTTTTGTTAGAATATTACTACTGAGACTCCACATGTCCATTTAGTAACATTATGTAGTTTAGGCTCTTCTACCATCCAATTGCCGAATGTAGATCCTAATGTCAATTTAATGCCTTACTATTTTGACTCAAAGAGTGAAAAACTAAGCCAATCACCTAGTCTGAGCCAATACTAGTTCTTTCATTATTGTTAAGGTCTATGGCTTTTTTAGCCCGAATTCACTAATGTTCTTAGTTCGAAGCATAGTGAGGATTGATAAAATTTCATTAATAAGGTTAAAAAATTTCTTTATGCATGATTCAGACACAAAAAAGTTCAAGCTTGTTTCTTATCAATCAAAAGATATTACAGGCATATGGTATAAAATAAGAAGAAATGAAAGGAAAGAACATGGTAATTGTAGAGTGGTTTGAGTTCAAGAATATCTTCTTAGGGTGATTATTTCCATAAAAGTTGAGAGATACGATACTAAGGTTAAATAAATATTAAATTTGGAACAAGATTTCTTCAGTACAAATGAGTATGGTCTCACGTTCACCTAGCTATCTTTCTATGCTCTTGGTGTGGTGTCTGATATGAGAAATTGGAGTAATTAGTTTATTTTAAGATTTTCAAAGATTTGTAACAAAAATGATAAGGCTGTAATATTGATTAGAGACATGGGCATAACCCAGTTTATGATCAATGTTTAGCAGGCTGAGAAAGACACATTTAAGGGGTAGGAAAAGTTTTAGAGTAAGAGGACCAAGATGGCCAACCATGATCACTTCTAGTAGAAGGCCAGAAATGGGAATTGAAATTTCTTCCCTAATGTTTTTTTTAGATTAGCTTCATCTTCAAGTAATGATCCACCTTCTAGGTTTTGTAACGATCATAGATTCAGAGCTTTAAGTCCTCAATCTCAAGGCAAGAGCTGCAAAAGGGACTTCATACCCATTTTGTAACAAGTGTTGAAGGAACCATATGGAAGAGTATCTCTTTGGTAGGGGATGTTTGTTTTTATGAGGACAACAGGGTCATAAGTTAAGGATTATCCTTTATCTATGTAGTTAAATAAGGTCAATATGGCCCAAAATACTACATCAGCTCCAATAAGTTTTGGTATGTATAACGGTAATTCTATAGGTTTTATTCGTGGTTATAATCACTTCTATGCTTTATCCAATTGTCAAGATCAAGAGAGTTCCCCTTATTTCATTATCAATATATTTAAAGATGTCTCTCTCAATTTGTATTCTTTATTAGATCTAGGAGCCCCCTATTGTCTTTCATGACACCTTATATTGCTATGAAGGTTAGAACTAGTCTCAAAAAACTCTTACAGACTTTCTCGATTTCTACTCTAGATGGTGAGTCTTTATAGAGAAATGAATCCATAGAAGTTACATTATGTCCATTCTTCATAAAGACACCAGAACTAATCTATTGGAGTTTAACATGGTAGATATTGATTACATATTAGGTATGGACTTGTTATACTTATATTATGCTTCAGTTGATGGTAGAATTTGTAATGTGGATGGGTAGTCCAGTTGTGCCAAAAGGTCATTTCATCTTTAATCTAAAAGCTAGAAAATATATTTATAAGGTTGTATTTACCATCTAGTTTAGGTTAGATATTTGGGTATTGATACCCCATCTCTTCAGTCAGTTCCCATAGTTAATGAGTTTCCTGAGGTATTTCTTGATGATTTTGCTAGAGTAACTCGTGATAGGGAATTAAATTTTAGGATAGTCAGTTTTATCAATATGCACATATCTCTATTCCTCTATACAGAATGGCTCCAACTATAATACCCTACACGATCCTAGAAAAGTTTCCAATTATTCATCATATGTTTAAAGGCCCCAAATTGATTTTGTCATACCATAGATAAGTGCCATGACCATGCACTGTGACACCCTCAAAATTTGAGCAATTTATTTTTGGCCTTCACGTGTCCAAAAGATCAATTTTTGACTTAAAATATGTTTAGGTATGTTAGTAGGGTACATTGGAAGAGTTTCGGAATTTTCGGATGAGGTTCGGGTTATTTTAAAATTTTGAGGCAGTAAGCCTCTGCGTTTTTGTCGTTTCATGAAGGTTACCCTCCATGATATTGGTGTGGTACAGAGGATAGTCTTTGCTATAAGAAACGCGCCACGCCAAGGTGTAACAATTGTGTAGTTCACTTAAGGGTGAAGGGATTTTTTGGTATTTTCCTCCCTTTAAACTCACTACCTATGACCCAAAACATAAAATAAGCATTATTTGCCCCTTTATTAGTCGGTGAACAACATCAATTCCTCTCCCACTTTCAAGAACAAAATTCTAGTGTTTCTTCCATATATTCACCTCCCAAGATCATGAAATCAAGTTCCCTTCAAGAATCAAGAAATTCAGATAAGTGGAATATTCATCAATGGATCCCTTTCACCCATTGAGTCCCAAAGTTTCCAGAAATTCTCAAGTTTAATTCCCGTGAAAAGTATAAATTACATAATTCCTCCATGTAATACTTGAATTCAACCATGAAATAGTGGTTTTTCATAACTTTGAGTATTTTTCCGTACTCTAATCATGACAACTTGTTATATTGATGAAATTGTTGGATTCTTGAGTTTAAGTCATGAAATTTTGTATCATGTCATTACATTGAAATCATCATATTTATTATATTATTTTCCAGGTTGATGGGTTATGAACACCTGATAACTAGATGATCTTGCATATTACAGTTTTAAAAATTTCAAGTTAATCCTACCATGTTTATACCATAAAGTTATAGCATTGTCATGTTGAGTATTATTAGTATTAAATCATGTTAAGTAATTACTAGTAATAGTGTCAGTTCGGTCGGGAGTAGAACTTAACACACAGCAAACCTAGGGATAAAGGCTCACTCGCTAGTACAGGACATAGACCTTTAGTAGAAGTCCTCAAATTCCAAAACTATGTAGCCTGCTAGGTTATGATATCTCACCCACCAGAAGAAGACTGACACTCTCTTAAGGGTCACCCGCCAATAGAGTACTGATATCAAGCTATCATGACTCATCACGACTGTCAACTAGTCATTAACTAGACTCATTACCTGAGGACCAAAAATCTTGTACTCGCTGTTATAAACACAAGTCGCTAATCATAACACATTATCAATCATCATAAGTCGTGGTGAAGTCTCATGATCAAGGAAGAACTCTTGGGCAACCTCAATGTTATCCCTCCTCATCACTCGTTAAGTGAGGTAACAACCCTTTACCTAAGTTATTGCCCAGGCAGTGTTCGACTCTACTTTAGAAATTTTCCAATTCAAGAGTTTATCACTTGGGGGGCCTAGGGTTCAAGTACCTGTGGTGTCACACTAAGCATGATTAGAAACCTTTGCAAAAGACCTACCCACTGCAACCAAACTCTGGGTAGACATAAGAAGAGAAATTCTCAACCCTCTGATAAAGTAACCAACTCTCGCACACTCAGTATCCAGAATAGAAGTTGCATGCCTAGAAAACTCATGAAAACAAGCCCCATATGTTTCAATTGTCATGGAGCCATGCTCTAATCTAGAGAACTGATCCCTCAAATGATATCTAAGGCACTATGCCATATACTTCTGTTGGAATATCTCAGAGAATAAAGCCCATGTCAAAGGAGAAGAAGAAGGTCTAGAATCTATATAACCTCCCTACCAATGTCAAGCAGTAAAATCCAACTGAAATATGGTGTAATATACACCAGGAGTCTTAACTAGGCTAAAGTTACAAAGCTTGTGCTCATAAGCAATGGATAACTCATATGCATCCTTACTTGATGCACTAGAAAACATAGGTGGAGCCAATCTCAAAAATATACCCAAAATCTTCTACTCCTCGATAAACATAGCTCGCTGGGAAACCACTAGTTGAGTAACTACCAGCTGAGTAACCATTGGAAAGGATAAACCTCAACTATTAGAGCCGCATCTATAGAATGCTCCCCTGCCTCTATACCACTTTGATCTATAGACTGTGTACCATCAGATGGTGCACCACCAACTAACCTTAAAAGTTGCACCAAGGAATCTCATTTCACTAAAGAAAAAATAAACCTTGCTGGAGCCTGGGTTAGTCCTTAGACCACCGCTTGCTAAGGTGAAAGAATCTCTTGCTTATGAGTAGGAATAGGGTTTTGAGGAGGACCCATATCATAGCCCCAAGCTAGGAATACATCCCATGGCTATCCATGACCTATGGTTTATCCATGGAAAGGATAAGGATCCCTAAGCTCTATATCAGGATCCTCATAGTATGTAGCATTAACATGTATTCAAGGTATCTGTAAAAGAATAAAGTGAAAGAAATGTTTTATAAACCAACTCAGAATCTTAGGATGATTTGAGTGAAAGAAGTAAAGAACTCTTAAGAATGTCCCATGGCATAAGACTACTTGACATTTGCTCTTGTACCAATAATATTTGAGTAGCCTAGGATCTATACCAATTCGCCAAGACCCAATTTACGAGTCAGGATGGAACCTACTCTCTCCCGACTATAGGTAAGCCAAATCGTAAACCAAAGCTGAACAAAATGGGTTAACTTGGTGGAAACTATACAACATCAGAGAAAATCGACAGCACATCTATAAATAATCATAGTACTTGAAATATAAAGTTAGTCAACAAAGATACCATCCCATGTCCTGGTAGAGTCAGTACAAGAGCATCTAGTAAAAATAATACAACCCTAGTATTTGGAATAGTCAATAATATCTTGCTCAAAATATAAGACTGGACATAGAAAGATAGAAGGAAATAGGTGAATCTAACTCTAAGAGCTAACCTTATCTCCGGATATCAACACAGTATGAACATCGATCAATGACGACAATTAGTACTCGGATATGCACCAACAAGGAACAAAAGTATAGTATGTGTACCAAAGCCATGGGTACTTACTAGGCATCATCAGATGACTAAGATAACATAACTAAGTCAAGGTATAGATAAACCTAAAGCAACACCAACATTGTTGTGCATAAACAAGTAAATAAATCATAATAATAGCATAAGATAAAATAAATCATCGACACAAGCAATCATAACTATAAAATTTGCTCCCATACACCAATTAGTGGAAAAAATAAAATTACCCATTGCAAGCCCCAAGAAGAATAAAAGGTTCAAACAAGATAGAGTAACCCACCACCAGCATTTATCAACTCTCATAATCCAATTGGAATCATCCAAGTGATGACACACATAACCATCGATTGTCCATATTTATCATTTTCCAACTGGTCAACACTTATTAAGTAATCATCATTAATAGTAATTCTCCTGTACAATAAATCATCCTTTATCAACGAAGCAAAACCTATTAACTAATCTTCATATAATGGCTAATTATCACATATTAACTAGTAATTATTTACCAACTAAACAATATTTGTCAACTAGCCAATATTTATCAGCTAATCATTATATCACTAGAGTCTATTCATATCATACTATATCATAATTATTTCATCATTTTCAACTTAGCTTAATTGTTAATCTTAGCCCTCAATGTAATCATATCATAATCAGTATGTCAACATAGCATAATACACATAGTCGGACTAGAGTTGGCATGGATATTCAACAATATCCTTATAAATATCATTATAACCCCCTTTTGGTCTTGTTGGGCATGTATATATCATCATAATTATCCTCTGGCCTTGTTGGACATAAATATATCATCACAGGCATCCTCTGGCCTTGCTGAACTTATATATATCATCATAATCATCCTTTAGCCTTATCGGGTAAATATCATTATAGTTATTCTCTGACCTTATCGGGTATATATATTATTGTAATCATCCTCTGGTTTTGCCGACATATATATCATCATAATCATCCTTCAATCTTGTTGGGTATATATATCATCATAATTAATAGAGTACCTAATATCATAACCATGAACTTAATAGCATGATTTCCAATATAGTAAATAACCACGATCTTTGGCATAATCAATAGCATAATCGCTAATATAATCAATAAGCATGCTCCTTAACTTAATCCATAACATATTTGCCAATATAGTCATTAAACATGACCTCTTCCATAATCAATATATACTTTCAAGTATAGGTAATATTTACAATTAGCTTATATAGATAGCTTATCACTAGCTTGGTCAATATCTAAGCCATGGAAAAATCTATACCTTATTCATAGCATAATCAATGGCTTAATCACCAATGTGGTTAGTAAGCATGGCCTCTAGCATGAACAAAAGTATAAAGGCTAATTTATCGGTAAGAATGATCACTAGCATATGTAATAGATTATTCGTTGGCTCAATCAATAGCATTAATTATGGCTTAGCCAATATGAAAATCAAGGGCTTATTCAATAGTATATTCGATAGCCCAATCAATGGCCAAATAATAACATATCCAATAACTTATCATAAGCTTAACAAATAATTCATTTATAACATAATCGTTAAGCATTACTTCCAATGTCATTCATCATAACCAACAAGTACCAAGGAATCTGAATATCACTGACATAATGTAAGACCATGCAAAATCCTAAGCTTAATTCAGTCCTATAGGCTTGTTAAGGGGTCCCAGACTTAGAATAATTTAGCTAAGTACTCAGACTTAATGCTATTTTAGCCTACAAAGGTTGGCAATCTTATCTCGTAATCGTTACATCTATTAAATATTGATGTTTAGGTTGATTCATGATCAGGAATGTACGTAGGTATTTTTGGACAAGTTTTGATTTTTTTGGACTTCGTTTAAAGCTCCGTTAAAATTACAACATAGTGGATCAATGCAATCTTGGCGTGTCGCATCGACTATCACATTGATTACTATTTTCCCCAGCTACCAGCATCCAATTACAGTAAATCGATACAAACATGGCATGACGTGTTGGCTATCCATCGATACCATCGATGCGCCTCATCGACCTGCGATCGGTAACCAAGTTTTCATTCATTAGAAGACCACATTCTTGGGGGGATTTAGGACTTTTTCCCTTATCTTTCATCCTCTAAAACACAAAATTAAGTATTTTGGAGAGAAAATATACTCATTCATTCTCCAATTAACTCAAGAAGAAAACTTTAGATGCTCAAGTTTCAAATCATGAACTCAAGATTCAACCATAAACATTCAGTAAATTTTTCAACAAAGGTTTGTGAAGTGTTTATCCAAGGGTTCCTTCCACCCCTAGAGTCCAAGAATCAATTTTTAAACTTCAAGTATATGAATTTCATGAATACCATGAGGGGTTTGATAATATTCATATTGATAATGATTATTTGAGTTTCAAATCCATGAGTTATGCTAAGTTTCATGTGGAGTTTATTGATTTATATGCCTTACCATGTGAGATCATGTTAAAGCTTCAAATTATGAATTTGATGATTGAATTGCATGCTCATATGTTGATTAGCGTTATGTGCATGTTCTATGCCTTTTAAGTGTTTAATAAACTGTTCATGTGAACTATTAAGAGAATGAATTAATGCAAGTGTTTGTTAAAATACCCCAATGAATAAATGATGATCAAGTTTATAGTTTACATGTTTTATGATTATGCCATATCTCTTAATTTATGCTATCGAGTCCTGGGGGTACTTATACCCAACAATTTAGCTGATTACTTAGAGCCATGGTCAATCATAAATAAGGCCAATCACATCACGATCAGTAGTACTCTTCGTCAATTATAGAACTCAGGAAAACTCAGTAGATTCATTAGTAGTTTAGTCTAACTCATTATTCAGTTCAGACCACATTAAACTCTACCAGTTAACAAAATTCAGTAGTATCACGCCAGTCAACAATACTCAGTGAACTTAGTTCAGTTCATATAAAAAGTAATCTCAGTAACTTTCCAGTCCAGCCTAGTATAGACTAGAAATTAGTCCAGTGTCATTCAGTTGGGAGTAGGATTCAGCACCGAGTTAATCCAGGGATGGTGGCATTCTTGTCAATAGAGAGTTTTACCCTTAGCAGCTATCCCTATGTTACAGAAATATGTAGCCAATGTAGGTTAAGGTATCTTCCTGGAAGATATTATGATGGTTGAAATTTCTTATCTGAGTTATCCTACTAGTGAGGGTTAATGAAAGAGCTTTCTGTCAGAGAGGGTTAAATCATATCTTGTCCTTACCCATGTCACGGTATTTATACCTTTTCAACTAGGGTTACAGGTTAGATCATACATCAGTTAAAGAAGAGGCATATTGGTTAGATGATTATCTCCTACAGTCTCAATTTCAATCTCAGTCTCAGTATAGAACTCAGTCCAGTTCTACAGATTCAGGACTATCAGGTATAGTCACTCAATTTAATATGGAACTCAATATAGTTCTCCAGAATTCAAGACTATTAGATACAGTCACCCAATTATCATCTATATAGTATCAGTTATCTAGTAAATTAGTTGGTCAGTATTCAGACTCAGTGTTCAGTGTTAGCACAATTTCAGTTACGGTATTCGTATTCATGCATGTGCTCTTATTCAGTCATACTCATGATATATAATTATTATTATTCATGCATATAAACCCAATCATATCAGCCTACCTCACTGAGCATACCAGTATATTTAAAGTACTGACTCATTCTTTTTGGGCTATGATGTCTTATATCATAGGTTCCAATGCACGAGCTCCAGAGCACCCTCAGTAGACCAGACTTCCAGTATTCAGCATAGTGGTGAGTCCTCTTAGTTCGAGGACATGATTACTATTTATAGTATTTTAGTTTATGTTAGTAAACGGAGTTAGTTGGGGACTTATTCCATCAACTCCACAGTTCAGATAGTTAGAGGCTTCCCAGACTAGAGTCTTTTAGACTATTATTTAGATTTCAATTATGTCTTTTAGTTTTGGTATTTAATACCGCATTCAATATTATTTAGTGTTATTTATAGATTGAACCTTATGGTATGTTTTTGCCTAATTCTGCATATTATTCATAGTTATTATTCATTTATTGCAGCAGGTGCTAGTCATGGGTTAGCTTGTAGTCCCTCAGGATTATGAGCATCGTGTAGCATCAGGGGTGTAGACTCGAGGTGTTAAAAACTTAGTATCAGATACTAAGGTTTAATAGAACCCTAGGAAGTCTGGAAGCCACATCTATTAGAGTCTTGTGCATGGGCATATTGTGCGCCATACTTATGGATAGGAGGCTATGTGATATTTTAGGAACAGTTTCCCTTCTTTCAGTATTCATGTCATGTGACTGAGCATAAGCTCTAGTTACACTCTCTTTCTAATCTTTAATTCTCTTCTATTTACAGAATATGCCTCCAAAGAGGACTCAGGAAAGAGGAACGGGAGACCAGTCAACCCCTCTGCCTATCCATCTAGATCCTTTAGGCGAATATGTCTCCCACACGAAGTTTAGAGCACCCTTCACCACCCTAGCTTATTCTGTGACATCATAAAATTAATGTCCTACTGCAGTTCTAGCCAAACTAGTGGACAATACTACTACTTCCAGGATTGGAGTCTTTACCCAAATGAACCCTCCATAGTTCACAGGGTCTAAGTCGGATAAAGACCCTCAGAAATTTCTTGATCAGGTGCAGAAGATTAACGATATCATGGGGGTAACTGGTGTTGAGTGCTAAGTTGGCCGTATATCAATTATAGGATCTAGCTCACTCATAGTTCAAATAGTGAAAGGTAGAGAGGGTCGCAGATGCAGGGTCCATAGAATGGAAGGAGGTTGCATTTGCTTTTCTAGATAGGTTCTTCCAGCTAAAATTGAGGGAAGCAAAGGTTTTGGAGTTTATAAACCTGAAGTAAGTAAATATGATAGTGCAGGAGTATTCTCTTTAGTTTACTCGGTTATCCAGATATACCCTGCATGTTGCAGTAGATAACAGAGTAAGGATAAGTAAGTTTGTATTAGGAGTATCTAACAGTGTGGTCAAGGAGTGTATGACCGAATGATAATTAAAGAGAAAGAGAGGGAGAATAAGAGGGGGATAATAAGTAGTTTTAATTTTTCTTAGTCTAAGTAAGAGGGTGGGAATCGTTCTC
>JAPEIP010000007.1:168683135-168710462 GCA_026120095.1 Capsicum chinense
GTGTAGTTCACTTAAGGGTGAAGGGATTTTTTGGTATTTTCCTCCCTTTAAACTCACTACCTATGACCCAAAACATAAAATAAGCATTATTTGCCCCTTTATTAGTCGGTGAACAACATCAATTCCTCTCCCACTTTCAAGAACAAAATTCTAGTGTTTCTTCCATATATTCACCTCCCAAGATCATGAAATCAAGTTCCCTTCAAGAATCAAGAAATTCAGATAAGTGGAATATTCATCAATGGATCCCTTTCACCCATTGAGTCCCAAAGTTTCCAGAAATTCTCAAGTTTAATTCCCGTGAAAAGTATAAATTACATAATTCCTCCATGTAATACTTGAATTCAACCATGAAATAGTGGTTTTTCATAACTTTGAGTATTTTTCCGTACTCTAATCATGACAACTTGTTATATTGATGAAATTGTTGGATTCTTGAGTTTAAGTCATGAAATTTTGTATCATGTCATTACATTGAAATCATCATATTTATTATATTATTTTCCAGGTTGATGGGTTATGAACACCTGATAACTAGATGATCTTGCATATTACAGTTTTAAAAATTTCAAGTTAATCCTACCATGTTTATACCATAAAGTTATAGCATTGTCATGTTGAGTATTATTAGTATTAAATCATGTTAAGTAATTACTAGTAATAGTGTCAGTTCGGTCGGGAGTAGAACTTAACACACAGCAAACCTAGGGATAAAGGCTCACTCGCTAGTACAGGACATAGACCTTTAGTAGAAGTCCTCAAATTCCAAAACTATGTAGCCTGCTAGGTTATGATATCTCACCCACCAGAAGAAGACTGACACTCTCTTAAGGGTCACCCGCCAATAGAGTACTGATATCAAGCTATCATGACTCATCACGACTGTCAACTAGTCATTAACTAGACTCATTACCTGAGGACCAAAAATCTTGTACTCGCTGTTATAAACACAAGTCGCTAATCATAACACATTATCAATCATCATAAGTCGTGGTGAAGTCTCATGATCAAGGAAGAACTCTTGGGCAACCTCAATGTTATCCCTCCTCATCACTCGTTAAGTGAGGTAACAACCCTTTACCTAAGTTATTGCCCAGGCAGTGTTCGACTCTACTTTAGAAATTTTCCAATTCAAGAGTTTATCACTTGGGGGGCCTAGGGTTCAAGTACCTGTGGTGTCACACTAAGCATGATTAGAAACCTTTGCAAAAGACCTACCCACTGCAACCAAACTCTGGGTAGACATAAGAAGAGAAATTCTCAACCCTCTGATAAAGTAACCAACTCTCGCACACTCAGTATCCAGAATAGAAGTTGCATGCCTAGAAAACTCATGAAAACAAGCCCCATATGTTTCAATTGTCATGGAGCCATGCTCTAATCTAGAGAACTGATCCCTCAAATGATATCTAAGGCACTATGCCATATACTTCTGTTGGAATATCTCAGAGAATAAAGCCCATGTCAAAGGAGAAGAAGAAGGTCTAGAATCTATATAACCTCCCTACCAATGTCAAGCAGTAAAATCCAACTGAAATATGGTGTAATATACACCAGGAGTCTTAACTAGGCTAAAGTTACAAAGCTTGTGCTCATAAGCAATGGATAACTCATATGCATCCTTACTTGATGCACTAGAAAACATAGGTGGAGCCAATCTCAAAAATATACCCAAAATCTTCTACTCCTCGATAAACATAGCTCGCTGGGAAACCACTAGTTGAGTAACTACCAGCTGAGTAACCATTGGAAAGGATAAACCTCAACTATTAGAGCCGCATCTATAGAATGCTCCCCTGCCTCTATACCACTTTGATCTATAGACTGTGTACCATCAGATGGTGCACCACCAACTAACCTTAAAAGTTGCACCAAGGAATCTCATTTCACTAAAGAAAAAATAAACCTTGCTGGAGCCTGGGTTAGTCCTTAGACCACCGCTTGCTAAGGTGAAAGAATCTCTTGCTTATGAGTAGGAATAGGGTTTTGAGGAGGACCCATATCATAGCCCCAAGCTAGGAATACATCCCATGGCTATCCATGACCTATGGTTTATCCATGGAAAGGATAAGGATCCCTAAGCTCTATATCAGGATCCTCATAGTATGTAGCATTAACATGTATTCAAGGTATCTGTAAAAGAATAAAGTGAAAGAAATGTTTTATAAACCAACTCAGAATCTTAGGATGATTTGAGTGAAAGAAGTAAAGAACTCTTAAGAATGTCCCATGGCATAAGACTACTTGACATTTGCTCTTGTACCAATAATATTTGAGTAGCCTAGGATCTATACCAATTCGCCAAGACCCAATTTACGAGTCAGGATGGAACCTACTCTCTCCCGACTATAGGTAAGCCAAATCGTAAACCAAAGCTGAACAAAATGGGTTAACTTGGTGGAAACTATACAACATCAGAGAAAATCGACAGCACATCTATAAATAATCATAGTACTTGAAATATAAAGTTAGTCAACAAAGATACCATCCCATGTCCTGGTAGAGTCAGTACAAGAGCATCTAGTAAAAATAATACAACCCTAGTATTTGGAATAGTCAATAATATCTTGCTCAAAATATAAGACTGGACATAGAAAGATAGAAGGAAATAGGTGAATCTAACTCTAAGAGCTAACCTTATCTCCGGATATCAACACAGTATGAACATCGATCAATGACGACAATTAGTACTCGGATATGCACCAACAAGGAACAAAAGTATAGTATGTGTACCAAAGCCATGGGTACTTACTAGGCATCATCAGATGACTAAGATAACATAACTAAGTCAAGGTATAGATAAACCTAAAGCAACACCAACATTGTTGTGCATAAACAAGTAAATAAATCATAATAATAGCATAAGATAAAATAAATCATCGACACAAGCAATCATAACTATAAAATTTGCTCCCATACACCAATTAGTGGAAAAAATAAAATTACCCATTGCAAGCCCCAAGAAGAATAAAAGGTTCAAACAAGATAGAGTAACCCACCACCAGCATTTATCAACTCTCATAATCCAATTGGAATCATCCAAGTGATGACACACATAACCATCGATTGTCCATATTTATCATTTTCCAACTGGTCAACACTTATTAAGTAATCATCATTAATAGTAATTCTCCTGTACAATAAATCATCCTTTATCAACGAAGCAAAACCTATTAACTAATCTTCATATAATGGCTAATTATCACATATTAACTAGTAATTATTTACCAACTAAACAATATTTGTCAACTAGCCAATATTTATCAGCTAATCATTATATCACTAGAGTCTATTCATATCATACTATATCATAATTATTTCATCATTTTCAACTTAGCTTAATTGTTAATCTTAGCCCTCAATGTAATCATATCATAATCAGTATGTCAACATAGCATAATACACATAGTCGGACTAGAGTTGGCATGGATATTCAACAATATCCTTATAAATATCATTATAACCCCCTTTTGGTCTTGTTGGGCATGTATATATCATCATAATTATCCTCTGGCCTTGTTGGACATAAATATATCATCACAGGCATCCTCTGGCCTTGCTGAACTTATATATATCATCATAATCATCCTTTAGCCTTATCGGGTAAATATCATTATAGTTATTCTCTGACCTTATCGGGTATATATATTATTGTAATCATCCTCTGGTTTTGCCGACATATATATCATCATAATCATCCTTCAATCTTGTTGGGTATATATATCATCATAATTAATAGAGTACCTAATATCATAACCATGAACTTAATAGCATGATTTCCAATATAGTAAATAACCACGATCTTTGGCATAATCAATAGCATAATCGCTAATATAATCAATAAGCATGCTCCTTAACTTAATCCATAACATATTTGCCAATATAGTCATTAAACATGACCTCTTCCATAATCAATATATACTTTCAAGTATAGGTAATATTTACAATTAGCTTATATAGATAGCTTATCACTAGCTTGGTCAATATCTAAGCCATGGAAAAATCTATACCTTATTCATAGCATAATCAATGGCTTAATCACCAATGTGGTTAGTAAGCATGGCCTCTAGCATGAACAAAAGTATAAAGGCTAATTTATCGGTAAGAATGATCACTAGCATATGTAATAGATTATTCGTTGGCTCAATCAATAGCATTAATTATGGCTTAGCCAATATGAAAATCAAGGGCTTATTCAATAGTATATTCGATAGCCCAATCAATGGCCAAATAATAACATATCCAATAACTTATCATAAGCTTAACAAATAATTCATTTATAACATAATCGTTAAGCATTACTTCCAATGTCATTCATCATAACCAACAAGTACCAAGGAATCTGAATATCACTGACATAATGTAAGACCATGCAAAATCCTAAGCTTAATTCAGTCCTATAGGCTTGTTAAGGGGTCCCAGACTTAGAATAATTTAGCTAAGTACTCAGACTTAATGCTATTTTAGCCTACAAAGGTTGGCAATCTTATCTCGTAATCGTTACATCTATTAAATATTGATGTTTAGGTTGATTCATGATCAGGAATGTACGTAGGTATTTTTGGACAAGTTTTGATTTTTTTGGACTTCGTTTAAAGCTCCGTTAAAATTACAACATAGTGGATCAATGCAATCTTGGCGTGTCGCATCGACTATCACATTGATTACTATTTTCCCCAGCTACCAGCATCCAATTACAGTAAATCGATACAAACATGGCATGACGTGTTGGCTATCCATCGATACCATCGATGCGCCTCATCGACCTGCGATCGGTAACCAAGTTTTCATTCATTAGAAGACCACATTCTTGGGGGGATTTAGGACTTTTTCCCTTATCTTTCATCCTCTAAAACACAAAATTAAGTATTTTGGAGAGAAAATATACTCATTCATTCTCCAATTAACTCAAGAAGAAAACTTTAGATGCTCAAGTTTCAAATCATGAACTCAAGATTCAACCATAAACATTCAGTAAATTTTTCAACAAAGGTTTGTGAAGTGTTTATCCAAGGGTTCCTTCCACCCCTAGAGTCCAAGAATCAATTTTTAAACTTCAAGTATATGAATTTCATGAATACCATGAGGGGTTTGATAATATTCATATTGATAATGATTATTTGAGTTTCAAATCCATGAGTTATGCTAAGTTTCATGTGGAGTTTATTGATTTATATGCCTTACCATGTGAGATCATGTTAAAGCTTCAAATTATGAATTTGATGATTGAATTGCATGCTCATATGTTGATTAGCGTTATGTGCATGTTCTATGCCTTTTAAGTGTTTAATAAACTGTTCATGTGAACTATTAAGAGAATGAATTAATGCAAGTGTTTGTTAAAATACCCCAATGAATAAATGATGATCAAGTTTATAGTTTACATGTTTTATGATTATGCCATATCTCTTAATTTATGCTATCGAGTCCTGGGGGTACTTATACCCAACAATTTAGCTGATTACTTAGAGCCATGGTCAATCATAAATAAGGCCAATCACATCACGATCAGTAGTACTCTTCGTCAATTATAGAACTCAGGAAAACTCAGTAGATTCATTAGTAGTTTAGTCTAACTCATTATTCAGTTCAGACCACATTAAACTCTACCAGTTAACAAAATTCAGTAGTATCACGCCAGTCAACAATACTCAGTGAACTTAGTTCAGTTCATATAAAAAGTAATCTCAGTAACTTTCCAGTCCAGCCTAGTATAGACTAGAAATTAGTCCAGTGTCATTCAGTTGGGAGTAGGATTCAGCACCGAGTTAATCCAGGGATGGTGGCATTCTTGTCAATAGAGAGTTTTACCCTTAGCAGCTATCCCTATGTTACAGAAATATGTAGCCAATGTAGGTTAAGGTATCTTCCTGGAAGATATTATGATGGTTGAAATTTCTTATCTGAGTTATCCTACTAGTGAGGGTTAATGAAAGAGCTTTCTGTCAGAGAGGGTTAAATCATATCTTGTCCTTACCCATGTCACGGTATTTATACCTTTTCAACTAGGGTTACAGGTTAGATCATACATCAGTTAAAGAAGAGGCATATTGGTTAGATGATTATCTCCTACAGTCTCAATTTCAATCTCAGTCTCAGTATAGAACTCAGTCCAGTTCTACAGATTCAGGACTATCAGGTATAGTCACTCAATTTAATATGGAACTCAATATAGTTCTCCAGAATTCAAGACTATTAGATACAGTCACCCAATTATCATCTATATAGTATCAGTTATCTAGTAAATTAGTTGGTCAGTATTCAGACTCAGTGTTCAGTGTTAGCACAATTTCAGTTACGGTATTCGTATTCATGCATGTGCTCTTATTCAGTCATACTCATGATATATAATTATTATTATTCATGCATATAAACCCAATCATATCAGCCTACCTCACTGAGCATACCAGTATATTTAAAGTACTGACTCATTCTTTTTGGGCTATGATGTCTTATATCATAGGTTCCAATGCACGAGCTCCAGAGCACCCTCAGTAGACCAGACTTCCAGTATTCAGCATAGTGGTGAGTCCTCTTAGTTCGAGGACATGATTACTATTTATAGTATTTTAGTTTATGTTAGTAAACGGAGTTAGTTGGGGACTTATTCCATCAACTCCACAGTTCAGATAGTTAGAGGCTTCCCAGACTAGAGTCTTTTAGACTATTATTTAGATTTCAATTATGTCTTTTAGTTTTGGTATTTAATACCGCATTCAATATTATTTAGTGTTATTTATAGATTGAACCTTATGGTATGTTTTTGCCTAATTCTGCATATTATTCATAGTTATTATTCATTTATTGCAGCAGGTGCTAGTCATGGGTTAGCTTGTAGTCCCTCAGGATTATGAGCATCGTGTAGCATCAGGGGTGTAGACTCGAGGTGTTAAAAACTTAGTATCAGATACTAAGGTTTAATAGAACCCTAGGAAGTCTGGAAGCCACATCTATTAGAGTCTTGTGCATGGGCATATTGTGCGCCATACTTATGGATAGGAGGCTATGTGATATTTTAGGAACAGTTTCCCTTCTTTCAGTATTCATGTCATGTGACTGAGCATAAGCTCTAGTTACACTCTCTTTCTAATCTTTAATTCTCTTCTATTTACAGAATATGCCTCCAAAGAGGACTCAGGAAAGAGGAACGGGAGACCAGTCAACCCCTCTGCCTATCCATCTAGATCCTTTAGGCGAATATGTCTCCCACACGAAGTTTAGAGCACCCTTCACCACCCTAGCTTATTCTGTGACATCATAAAATTAATGTCCTACTGCAGTTCTAGCCAAACTAGTGGACAATACTACTACTTCCAGGATTGGAGTCTTTACCCAAATGAACCCTCCATAGTTCACAGGGTCTAAGTCGGATAAAGACCCTCAGAAATTTCTTGATCAGGTGCAGAAGATTAACGATATCATGGGGGTAACTGGTGTTGAGTGCTAAGTTGGCCGTATATCAATTATAGGATCTAGCTCACTCATAGTTCAAATAGTGAAAGGTAGAGAGGGTCGCAGATGCAGGGTCCATAGAATGGAAGGAGGTTGCATTTGCTTTTCTAGATAGGTTCTTCCAGCTAAAATTGAGGGAAGCAAAGGTTTTGGAGTTTATAAACCTGAAGTAAGTAAATATGATAGTGCAGGAGTATTCTCTTTAGTTTACTCGGTTATCCAGATATACCCTGCATGTTGCAGTAGATAACAGAGTAAGGATAAGTAAGTTTGTATTAGGAGTATCTAACAGTGTGGTCAAGGAGTGTATGACCGAATGATAATTAAAGAGAAAGAGAGGGAGAATAAGAGGGGGATAATAAGTAGTTTTAATTTTTCTTAGTCTAAGTAAGAGGGTGGGAATCGTTCTCAATTCTACCCAAAAAACTTAGTTCAATCTCCTTTCTCAACCAGTGCTCCCATGCCAAAATTCAAAAATGGCAGCTGAGACAGTGTATCAGGCCCTAAACCCTAGGGTAGTGTTAGCAGTGCCCAAACTAATCCCTTTTTCTAGAAGTACAGCAAAAATCACCAGGGTATCTACAGAGCTGGCAATGATGTGTGTTTCAGATACGGAAAGCCAGGCCACAAAGTTAGATAGTGTCCTCAAGTATGTTCACAAAGTCAACATGACTATCCGCCAGCTCAGTCTGATCGGTCGAATCAGCCAGGTGCCTCTTCCAGTGCCACTAATGGGCAGCGCGCAAATAGACTCTATGCTCTTCAATCCGACAAAGCTTTCTCTTTATCATCTTGTTCCAGATGCAACATCCTTTTTCTTTCTCGCAAACCACGGATCATGAAAGTTCGCCTGATGTGGTCACTAGTTCGTTACAATTTTTCTATTTTCATGTTTATGCTTTGCTAGATTCAGGAGCTTCTTTGTCTTTTGTTACTCCATATATAGTAGTTGATTTTGGAGTCAATCCCAAAATTCTAACAGAGCCCTTCTCAGTTTCTACCCTAGTGGGTAAATCTATCATAGCTCGGCGGGTATATAGAAACTGTCCCATTATGATATCTTAGAAAGTAACTTTAACAGATTTAGTCTAATTAGAGATGACTAATTTCAACGTCATTCTCAGTGTGGATTGGCTTCATTCCTATTATGCCTCAGTTGACTACAAAAATAGAATTTTCCATTTTCAATTTCTGAATGAACCCATCCTAGAGTGGAAGGGTAGTACTTCAACACTTAGGGGTAAACTTATTTCTTACTTTCAGGCTAGAATGATGATATCTGTGGGATGTGTATACCATCTTTTTTCAGTCCAAGACTCTAGTTCAGAAACCACTACTCTTGAATCAGTATCAGTAGTATGTGAATTCTCTGATGTGTTTTTCGAAGATCTTCCCAAAGTTCCTCCCGAAAGGGAAATTGATTTTGCAATTGATCTTCTCCCAGATACTCAACCCATATATATGATAGACCTCAGATCAGGCTATCATCAACTCAGAGTCAACGAAAGTGACATCCCAAAAATAGCTTTTTGAACTCGGTATGGAAATTTCAAATTTTTAGTCATATCCTTTGGTATTTCCAATGCCCCAGCAGCCTTCATGGACTTGATGAACTATGTGTTCAAGTAGTGCTTGGACCTGTTCTTCATAGTCTTCATAAATGACATTCTTGTTTACTCCCGTTGTGAATACGATCATGCAGACCATCTCAGAAGAGTATTGCAGACTCTTAGAAACCATCAGCTATTCACCAAATTTAGTAAGTGTGAATTTTTGCAACGGTCAGTTGTAATACCCCAAACTTTATTTAAGTCAAATCTAGTTTCTAGAAGAGTTAGTGATGACTTCCTAAATGATTAATATTTAAGTCAGATATAATTTCCCCAATTTTGACTTTTTATCATGTGTAAAATTGAATTAGCTTTCCAATGATACCAATTTTGTCCAAATCCATTATCGGAGTAAAAATTTATGGATATTTTATAGGGAACTATCAGAACTACCCAGAAGCGACGGTTAGGCCGACGGACCATCGAGCTAGCGATGGACCGTCATCCAAGCCATCATGACTAAGGTATTAAACCTAAATTCTGGTCAAGTGCGATGGCCAAGACCGATAAACCATCGAGCTAGCGATGGACCATTGGTCAAACCATCGCAGAAGAGGAAAAAAATTTAGGTTCTGGCCGAGTGTGAAGGTCAGGACCGATGGACCATCGAGCCAGTAATGAACCATCTCCCAAACTATTACCACTTTTGATCAATGATTTTAAGCCATATTTAAAGGGGTATTTGGATCTTTTTTCACCCATTTTAACCCCTAATTATACCTGACCAAAGCTCATAACTTCATTATTCATCTATAACACCAAATTAGAGTTTCTCTCAAAGGTCAATCTTTAAGAACATGAAACCCTAGGTGTTTAATTCCAAGTCAAGAATTTAAGATTTCCTCCACCAATCTTCAAGAAATCATCCACTCAGGTATAAATAGTGTTTATTCATGGATTTCTTTCATCCATGAAGTCTAAGAATCAAGTTTTAAACTATGGATCATGATATTCATGCTATGGATTGATTATGTTTATGTGGTTGTTGTTGTATGATTACCAAGTTGAAATATTTATGTATTTTTATGAAAATATCTTAGCATATGAGTTGAAAACCATTAATTCTAGTTGGTTATGATATGTTAATTTTATGATTATGTCATGTCTTAAGTCATGCAACCTAAGTGTTTGATAAAATTCCTAAGAGAATAGGAATTATTCCTTATGATTCATTTGTGACTAAAATTGATGAATCCATGTTTCTCCATTATATTCGATATGAATTCCATGTTATTATTATGCATTAAAATTGTTTGATGGATTGTTCATGAGATTAGCCTTATGAAATTATGACATGTTTATATGTATTCCTATTTATGTACTAAACCATGATAATCAAGTGCCTCATGAAATTCCCCAATAATTGTATTAGGATTGTTGATTATGGTCGTGAGTCCAAGAAGTGTCATATCTTGTAAGTTTTATGCTATTGAGTCCTGGGGGTACTTGTACGCAGCAAGTTAGTTGTGTGCCTAGAACCAGTGTCATGTTTTTAAGATACTCTCAGTCAAACCATGATTCATAGAACTTAGTTAGTCATGTGACTCAGTAAAACTCAATAAACTCAGTAATCTCAGAAATCTCAAAAATTTAGTAATTCAATAGTGTTGCATCAGTCAGTGGAACTCAATGAATGCAGTCCAGTTCAGTTTGGTTAATCATGTTTAATGTCTATTCAGATGGGAGTAAGATTCCGCATAGAGTAAGCCCAAGGATAGGAACTCACCTATTATTAGAGGGTGTGATTCTTAGAATCAATCCTTCCACTCCAGAACTACATAACCAGCATAGGTTGAGATATCAAACCTACTAGTTGAGGGTAGATGAGGTGGATTAACCTATTATATGAGGGTCCCACCTTTCTTCTAGAGTACCTGCTAGATGAGGGATTTGTCACAGCTCATCCTTACTAGTGGTGAGGTTTTGACACCCTTCTAATTGGGGTTACAGATTGGACCCCAACTTAATTATATTATCTTATTTATAGCATATCGGTTAGATAACTACTTCCCACAGTTATAGTCTAAGTCTTAGTTCAGTAATAGATCTCAGATAGTTCTACAGAAAATAGAAATGTCAGACACAGTAATTCAGAAAATAGTATATCATTTACATGAAACTTATGTTATCAGTATTCAGATTCAGTAATGTCATGATCTCAGTTATAGTTTGCATATTTATGCATGTATTCTCACTTTTATGTTATTTAGTCAGTTAGTATTGTTCATGCATATAAACTCCTTGCATTCAGCCTACCTTACTTGCATACCAGTATATTTAATCCTACTAATGCATTTCTGCTATAGTATTTTATACCATAGGTTAAGAAGCACGAGCTCCAGAGCATCCTTAGTAGATCAGCCATTCAGCAGACAGACTAGCAGTGAGTCCTCATCATTCTAAGATGCTATTATTTAAACATTTCATTCTTTTAGTACTTAGTTTATTTAAGCAGTTGGAGTTAGTTGGAGACATGTCCTATCAACTCGTTATTCAGACAGTTTCAAGGCTTTCAGACTATCATGTTCAGAAAGTTATTTCAGTTATTTGGGTATTGATATACCATATCTCCAGCTATTATGTTTTATCTGATTTTTGAACCTTATGTCCTTTAAGCTTTTTATTGCATACTTATACAATATGTTATGTAGTGCTCAGTTACATATATTAGTCATGGGTTAACTTGTGTTCCTTCGGGGTCATGAGCACCGTATGGCATTCTGGGTACCATATTTGGAGTGTTACATCAGTAGAATTCCTTTGCCATATAATTTTCAATGATGGTATTAGAGTTGATACCCAGAAGACTTAGGCAATAAGAAATGGGCCCAAGCCTATCTCTCTATCAGATATCAGGAGTTTCTTAGGTTTGGTTGGCTACTACCAATGGTTTATTGAGGTATTTTCTTCTATTGCATCCCCTATGTCCAAATTGACTCAGAAGAAAGTCAAGTTCCAGTGGTCACATTCTTGTGAGAAGAGATTTCAAGAGTTGAAGACTCGACTCACCACAACTTCAGTTTTGACCCTACCAAATGGTATAGACGATTTTAGTGTGTACTGTGATGCTTCTAGTGTCAGATTCGGTTGTGTTTTGATGCAAAAAGGTAAGGTCATAGCCTATGCCTCCAAACAACTTAAGCCCCATGAGAAGAACTATCCTACTCATGATCTTGAGTTAGCAATAATAGTTTTTGCCTTAAAGATTTGGAGGCATTACTTCTATAGTATGCACGTTGATATGCTCACTGATCACAAGAGCCTACAGTATGTGTTCTCTCAGAAAGACCTCAACCTCCATCAGAGAAGGTGGTTAGAATTATTGAAAGATTATGACATGAGTGTTTTGTATCATCCGAGCAAGGACAATGTAGTGGTTGACGCTCTTAGTAGAATGTTTATGGGTAGTGTTTCCCATGTTGAGAATAGTAAGAAAAAGTTATCCCAGGAATTTCATCAGCTAGCCCGACTAAGTGTTCTCTTAGTCAATTCTGCAGAAGGTAGCGTGTAGGTGTAGAGTAGCTTAGAATTATCCCTAGTTTCTGAAGTAAAGTAAAAGCAAGATAGAGATCCTAGTCTAGTCCAGTTGACAGAATCAGTCAGAAGTAAGAAAGTCAAGGTTTTCTCCCAAGGGGGAGATGGTGTTTTACGTTGTCAGGGTCGTCTGTGTGTGCCAGGTGTAGATGACTTGGGGCAGCAAATTCTCACAGAGGTACATGGTGTACGTAACTCTATTCATCCAGGGGCCATAAAGATGTACCACGATCTGTGGGAGATCTATTGGTGGAGTGGGATAAAAAGAGACATTACAGAGTTTGTGGCTAAGTTCTCAATATATCAGTAGGTTAAGATTGAGCATTAGAAGCCTAGTTGTTCCATGCAGGATTTCAGCATTCCCACCTGGAAATGGGAAGAAGTAAACATGGACATGGTGATGGGTTTGCCTTGTACTCGTCATCAGCATGATTTAGTTTGGGTCACTGTAGATAGGATGACCAAATCAGCTCATTTCCTTTATGTTCAAACCTGCTATTCAGTCAGGATTATGCCAAACTCAATATCATGGAGTTGGTTAGATTTAACGGTGTTTCATTGTCCATTATCTGAGATAGAGGTCCCCAGTTCACCTCTCATTTCTAAAAAGCATTCCAAAAGGGTCTTGGTATTCGAGTTTATCTTAGTATAGCCTTTCATCCTCAGATAGATGGTCAAGCAGAAAGGACCATTCAAACCTTAGAAGATATGATGTGACATGTGCGATAGACTTTGAAGGTAGTTAGGATGACCACTTGCCTTTGATTGAGTTCGCATATAACAACAACTATCACTCCAATATTCAAATGGCTCCATTTGAGGCACTTTATGGGAAGAGTTTTATATCACCTATTGGTTGGTTTGAAGTGGGTGAGGCCATAGTAGTAGGCCCTGACTTGGTGTTTTATAGCTTATAGAAGGTCCAGTTTATCAGGGAAAGGCTTAAGATAGCTCAGAGCAAATACAAATCATACGCAGATATACGTAAAAAGGATCTCGAGTTCAAGATTTCGTGACTATGTGTACTTGAAGATCACTTCTATGAAAGAAGTGAAGCATTTTGGCAAGAAAGGGAAACTCGGTCCCCGATATTTCAGTCCTTACCGAATTCATAGCTATTTTGGAAAGGTAGCTTACGAGCTTGAGTTACCTTCAGATTTATCTTTAGTTCATCCAGTGTTTCATGTCTCCTTACTAAAGAAATGCATAGGTGACCCATTAGTCGTAGTCCCTATTGAGGGCATAGATATTTAGAATAGCCTCTCTTATGAAGAGATCCCAGTCGAAATCCTTGAATATCATATTCGTATACTGAGGAACAAAGTAGTTCCTCTAGTCAAAGTTCTTTGGTGGAATTAGTCCATTGAGGGAGCTAATTGGGAAGTTGAAGAAGACATGTGAACCAAGTATCCTCATCTATTCTCTACTATTCTAGACTCAGTTCAAGGTAATAGTTTCCTTAAGCTTAATCAATTTTACGTTTAGATTTCAGTTACAAATATGGTATCAATTCCCATTGTATGTTCAGTTTTACGTTCATGAGCCAGTTCAGTCATGTATCCATGCATCAGATATGCATGTTCATTATAAAGATTTAGTTTATCAGTAATCCTAGTCATGCATTAATAAATCATGTTTAGCTATATCCATGCATTAGATATGCATGTTTAGTATGATAATTCAGAATGCCAATAATATCAGTCCTATAGTCATGTTCATGATGTTTATGTCCAGTAAGTAAGTTAGTTCAAGATGGTCATGTCCAGTAAGTAAGTCATTCTCTCTGTATTCTCAGTCTTAGTAATCTTATTCGAGGACGAATATTCCTAAGGAGGAGATAATGTAACACCCTACAAAATTCTAGGCTTAATTCAGTCCATTCAATGTTGATGTTTAGGTGGGTTCATGATCAGGAATGTTCATAGGTATTTCCCGACAAGTTTTGGATTTTTTAGACTTTGTTTGAAGCTCCAGTGGAATCCCAAAATAGTGGATCAATGCGATCTTGGCATGCCACATCAACTTCGCATTGATTACTATTTTTTTCATCTATCAGTGGCTAATTCCAGTGAATCGACGTGAGCATGGCATGATGCATTGGCTATCACATCAATGGCATCGACGCACTGTGTTGGCCTGTATGTCGGTAACCATGTTTTCAGTCATTAAAAGACCGCATTCTTGGGGGTATTTAGTTCTTTTTCGCTCATCCTTCATCCCATAAAACACAAAATTAAGCCTTTTGGAGAGCAAATACACTCATTCATTCTCCAATTAGCTCAAGAACGAAACCCTAGGTACTTAAGTTTCAAATCAAGAACTCAAGATTCAACCATAAACTTTTAGAAAATTATTCAACAAAGGTATGTGACGTGTTCATCCAAGGGTTCCTTCTGCCCCTGGAGTCCAAGAATCAGTTTTTAAACTTCAAGTATATGAATTGCATGAATACCATGAGGGGTTTGATAATATTCATGTTTATAATGATTATTTGAGTTTCAAATCCATGAGTTATGTAAAGTTTCATATGGAGTTTATTGATTTATATGACTAACCATGTGAGATAATTGAATTGTGTGCTCATATGTTCATTACTGTTATGTTCATATTCCATGCCTTCCAAGTGTTTGATAAATTGTTCATGTAAATTATAAAGAGAATGATATCATGAAAGTGTTTGTTAAAATGGCCCATTGAATAAATGATGGTCAAGTTTATAGTTTACATGTTTCATGTTTATGCCATGTCTCTTAATTTATCCTATCGAGTCCTAGGGGTACTTTTACCCGACAGTTTAGCTGATTACATAGAGCCATGGTAAGTCATAAAATAGTGACAGTCATATCATGATCAGTAGTACTCTCAGTCAGTTACAGAACTCAGGAAACTCAGTAGATTCAGTAGTAGTTCAGTCTAACTCAGTATTCAATTCAGACCCCAGTAAACTCTATCAGTTATCCGAATTTAGTAGTATTTCATCAGTCAATGGAACTCAATGAACTCAGTTCAGTTCAGCTAAATAGTAATCTTAGTAATTGTTCAGTCCAACCTAGTATAGACTAGAAATCATTTTAGTTTCTATTCAGTTGGGAGTAGGATTCAGCATTAAGTTAACCCAGGGATGGGGGTATTCCTTCTAGTAAAGGGTTTGACCCTTAGCAGTAATCCCTACATTACAGAACTATGTAGCCAACATAGGTTAAGGTATCTTCCTGCCAAACATTATGAGGGTTGATATTTCTCATTCGAGTTATCCTGCCAGTGAGGGTTAATGAAAGAGCTTCCTGTCAGAGAGGGTTAACTCACATCTTGTCCTTACCCATGGCACGGTATTGACACACTTACAACTTGGGTTATAGGTTGGACCCTACATAATTTAGAGAAGGGGCATGTCGGTTAGATGATTACCTTCCACAGTCTCAGTTTCAGTCTCAGTCTCAGAATAGAACTCAGTCCAGTTCTACAGATTCAGGACTATCAGGTATAGTCACTCAGCTCAATACGAAGCTCAGTATAGTTCCCTAGAATTCAAGATTGTTAGATACAACACCCATCTATCAATTATATAGTATCAGTTTTCCCATAAATCCATTGATCATTATTTAGACTCAGTGTTTAATGTTATCATAATTTCAGTTACGGTATTCCTATTCATGCATGCGCTCTTATTCAATCATACTCATGCTATACAGTTATTATTGTTCATGTATATGAACCCATACATATCATCCTACCTTAATTGTCATACCAGTATATTCAAAGTACTGACACATGTTTTTTGCGCTATGATGTCTTATATCATAGGTTCCGATGATGAGCTCTAGAGCACCCTCAGTAGACCAGACTTTCAGCATTCAGCATATTGGTAAGTCTTTTTAGTTCGAGGACAAGACTACTATTTATAGTATTCAGTTTATGTTAGTAAACGGATTTAGTTGGAGACTTATCCCATCAACTCCACAGTTCAGACAGTTAAAGGCATCCCAGACTAGAGTATTTCAGACAGTTATTCTGATTTTAGTTTTGTCTTTCAGTTTTAGTATTTAATACCACATTTAGTATTGTTTATAGATTTAACCTTATGGCATGTTTCTTCCTAATTCCACATATTATTCAGAGTTATTGTTTAGTTATTGCAGAATGTACTAGTCACGGGTAAGCTTGTAGTCCCTTGGGATTATGAGCATTGTATAGCATCTGGGGTACAGACTCGGGGTGTTACACATAACCATCTTCCTAAATGTACACAAGCGTATCAAGGGTATTTAATAACTATCACAACTCTTTGACTAAGGTAAGTCGAAAAGCTCACTTCTAAATCCATGAAATTATTTATCAAGAAATACCTACCCCTTACTAGGCTAAGGTATCTAAATCCACAATTAGATGTTGAACAAGCCAAAACTAGCATTAGGATAGCAATTCCTTCTAATAAAGATCAACTAAATCAACTTCATCTAAGGTATTGGTAATTTCGGTAAGTTTCATCCTAAACTCAAGTAACCAAGCAAATCTCCCCATTAATGGAGTAACTAAGGAATTTCCACCCTAATAAGATCCTACAAGGTTAATTTCACCTAAGATAGGAATAATTAGGCTAATTTTTCCCAAAATGGTATCCAAAATAGCCTAAATCATCCAACTAACCCCAAGTATTTCAATTATCATACCAACATATAAAACCCATCCCAAATCTAACACAATATCATAAACATACTATAAATGAGATTAATCTAACAAGGGCTAAAATATAGCCTACCTGGACACTGAAGAAAGATCACAAGGTCCTAAATTACCGCTTTTACCTCTTGAGAAGATTCTATAAAATGAAAAGCTATCAAAATTATATTCTACTTATTAATATAAGAATAACGATACTCATATTTTAATATTGTGCTTTAGGTCCAAAAATTACATCAAAATCCTATGTGGGTCCTATTTATGAAAAAATATATTTCTAAAACCAACCCAACACCTCCACATGCTCAAGGAATCATTACCCTAAAAAAAGGGTAAATTTAAAGCTAATTTGGGGCTAAAATCAAGCCTCCAAGATTTTGGAATTTTTAGAAATGAAAAGTGGAAAGTCAACCATAAAAGGGTAGCATCTTACCACAAATTGAAGGATAGCATAAACAAGTGTTAGATAAGCTTCCGAATCACCTATAAGCTCCAATTTTAAGTTATCTCTCTAACTATGGCTTTAGCTTTCAATAAAATAGATGAAGAAAGAGCAAAGTCTGGATAAAATGGGTATTTATACACTTACTAAGTGCTTGGATCTCACTATTATAATCACGGTATATGGTGTTAGGAGCAGAAGTCTCAATTGTGACAATTCCCTATCACGGTCGTGGATTGATGGTCTACCCATGGAGTCGATTTTGTGACTAAAAGTGTCACAATTACAGCACTATCTACGCTTCTCAAAGAGTTTAAATGGTGTCCAAGGCTATCACGATCGCAATGCACCAGAAATATTATATACAACTGAGACTTGGAAAATTTTTAAGTCACTGCCAAGCCCTCGGGAGTCATCCAGAATATCATATATGTAAAAAATATTATGTCACCACACCAATGTGCTAGATCTAATAGCATAGCCAAAAATTCTATTTGAGGTCCATTTGATGAAATATAGGTCCCACACTAAATCGAGGGTCCTTATATCCTAAATTTAATATTTTGGGGCTACTAAAATACTCAAAATTTGTATGTGAGGTTGTTTGACTGCAGCATTCACTCGGTGGCAATTTGGAATTAGCAAAGACTTCAAAATAGAAAAGTAGCTCTAAAAATCAAATGAATTTTTGGGTAAAAAAATTGGCAGTCCCCACAAGTCTTAAATGACTTGGGGTAGCTCTACAGAAAATCGAACTGTGAATAAGTAAAAAATGTGAAAAATGACCTGAATAGTCAATACAGAGTCATACACATAGACTATGACTAGTAGGTTCAGTCATAGAATGTTGTAAAAGACTGTAGGTTACCATGACTCATTGTATGAGTCATAAGTTGATGTAGGAGTCATACATTATCTTAGTTAGAGAAGGTTCAAAAACTTACCTACGTCCTTTGAAACTACAATTCGATGTATAGGTCATACTTTAAAATTTTAGGTAGTACTACAAAATAAACAATTGAACTAGAGACTTGTCAAATCCTTCAGTGACCATAAATAGAGGTATGATTCATACCTTGTGCCATGACTCATAGGTTATGTCATGGTACCTTACACTAAAATATTTTGTGCATTCTTTAAGGGTAAATCTGTCTTCTCATCTTTTAACCCATATTTATGGTGTTTTTATCACCAAAACCAATATATATGAGATTTTAAGGCCTATTCTCACTTTATACTCTCAATATTACATCTATAATGAACCCATAACAATTTTAAACAAGATCAAGCAAGCTAGGGTTCAAAATCAAGCAAATTCATCAAATTTTGTTCGTCAAGTATTTGTCTTCATTAGGGTGAATAAGATTTTAGTAATGGATTTATTTCATCCTCATGCCCAAATTCTTTTATGATATATGCTATTATGATTCTAAACTAGGTTTTAAAGATAGTTTACTAAACTTTAATTCTTTACTTGTTTTAATTAATTTCTACAAATAAGGTTTTCACATGAGCTCACGATTCGTATCTAAATTATGATTTATGCATCAAGATTCATGCTTTAAGATTTATTTTATGAATTTTGATCTCTATCTTAAAGAGATATTTTTTAATACATGATTTTTAACATAGGCTTTATGCCATATCATGGAGCTTAGACTCATAAAAGTAATATTTACTAATAGTATGACAACTAGATTTTTATTATGATTTATGAACACTTTTGACATCCTAATATGTCACATGGTATTATTCAGAGCACTAATATGATTTGGAAGTATTATTTAGCACCAAGAGCATAAAGTTTCAGATAATCCAAGTTCCATAACTACATTACCATTGTGGGTCTTGTCTCCATTAAGGAATAATTTCTAGATCCTTATGTATATGATTCTAACTTTTGCCGATTAGAACTTTTCCGAAGTGGGTGTATGGTGTTAGGTATCATGAGCTTGATTTGTGTTATTCGCTAATGAGAAACTCCCCAAAATTACATGACTTATAAGCTACTACATATATACACATATGAAATACCTTATACATGGTTTATTACTCATGATTTCACTTCTTGTTTTTTAAACTATTTAAGCTACTCTTTCTCTCTTTCTATATATATATATATACACACACACACACATTTGTATACAAATACATTCCTTTGTATTGCATGAATTTTGAACTATATTTTTTATGTTATGTCTATCTAAATTCTTGAGTATAAGATTTGTTGCTGGACATTTGGTAACACCTGATACCTACATGATTGGTGAGCACTTCTATTATTTGACAGGATTGAAAAGTCTTTTGCTTCTTATTTCATTTATTTCATTTAGAATTTTATTTAGTAAAAGTTACGGGGTCTTATCTAGGATAACTTTTATGTTAGTAGTAGTGGCCTCACTAGACAAACAGTATTTAATAGTTGTCATTCTTTGATTCACTTTGATTATGTATCAATAGTGAAATATTATTTTTTGGTATCCTATTATGATAATCTATGTATTTGCATAAGTATATTTAAAATATTTATTATAGATACACTATGCCAAGGGTCCGATCAGAACACTAGTGATGAACTAGATATGGTTCAAAGGTAGGGTGTAGACTTAAGTCATGAAAAACTCAGTATTAGAGAAATAATTTAGGCATCCTAGGGTGTCAGTACAGTTGTGTCTAGTAGTCTTACTTAAGGGTGTGAAGTTCATCACATTTATAGATTGAAATCTATAGGGCATATAGGAATATTCCCCTTTTTCATGATGTATTTAATATTTTAGAGTTTAACTTTATGATTCTCTTATAACACATGTTTTATGCATGTTGTAAATTATGACTCTAAAGAGAATATCTAGTCATAGAGCTACTACAATTGTTAGAGTTAAGTTTATCCCCTCACCTCCTCAATATATATTTCATCCTCATCATGGAACATATTTGTTCTGTAGAATATTACTACGGAGACTCCATAAGGCCATATAATAGCATAGTGTGATTTAGGTTCTTCTACCATCCAACTGCCAAATATTAATCCTAATGTCAATTTATGCCATCATATATTAACTCAAATAGTGGAAAACTAAGCCAATCACCTAGTCCTAGCCAATACTATTTATTTGGTTGCTTTAAGGTCGATGACATTCTCTATAATTCATTAAAGTTCTTATGTTCAAATCATGGTAAGGATCCATAGAATTTTATTGATGAGGTTAAAAAATTCTTTATGCATGATTCAGACACAAAAATGTTTAAGCCTATTTCTTAACAATCTGAAGATATTACATGTATATGGTATAAGCAATACAAAGAAATAAAAGGCAAGAACATGGTACTTGTTGAGTAGGCATAACCCAGTTTATGATCCATGTTTAGAGAGTTGAGAAAGATAAATTGAAGAAGTAGAAAAAGTTATAGAGTAAGAGGACCAAGATGGCTAGCCATGATCACTTCTTGTAGATGTCCATAAATGGGAATTGACATTTCTTCCCTAATGTTTCTTGTATATTAGCTTCATCTTCAAGTAAAAATCCACCTTCTAGATTCCACAATGATCATAGATTCAGAGATTCAGGTCTTTAATCACAAGGAAAGTGATGCAAAGGGGACTTCATACTTATTTTGTAACGAGTGTTGAAGGAATCATATAAGGAAGTATCTCGTTTGCTTTTTTTAGGACAACAGGTCCATATGGTAACGATCATCCTTTATCTAGGTAGGGAAATAAGGTCAATATGGCCCAAAATAATCCATCCGCTCGAACAATTTTTGGTATGTATAAAGGTAATTCTTCAGGTTTTAGCAGTGGAGAGAATCACTTCTATGCTTTATCCAATCATCAGGATCAACAAAGTTCCCCCAATATTTTTATCAATAAGTTGAAAGTTGTCTCGCTCAATTGTATGTTTTATCAGATCTAGGAGCCCTATTGTCTTTTATGACTCCTTATATTGTTATGAATTTTAGAATTAGTCTTAAACAACTCTTAGATCCTTTCTTGATTTCTACTCTAGTTGGTGAGTCTTTATAGGTATGGACTTATTATACTCATATTATGCATCAGTTGATTGTAGAATTTGAAATGTGAAATTTTAGTTTCTAGATGGATAGGTAGTCCATTTATGCCAAAGTTCATTTCTTCTTTAATCTAAAAGCTAGAAAATTGATTTATAAGGTTGTATTTATCATCTACTTTGGGTTAGTGATTTGGGTATTGGAACCCCATCTCTTAAGTCAATTCCCATAGTTAATAAGTTTTCTAAGGTATTTCTTGATGATTTTCCTAGAGTAACTCTTGATAGGGAGTTAAATTTTAGGATAGTTTTCTCAATTTGCAATCTATCTTTATTCCTCTATATAGAATGGATACAACTATAATACCCCACAAGATCTTAGATAAGTTTCCAACTATTCATCATATATTTAAAGGCCCCAAAGTGATTTTGTCATACCATAAATAAGTTTTATGACCATGCACTATGACCCCCTCAAAATGTGTGCATTTTATTTTTCTCCTTCATTTGTCAAAAACATCAATTTTTGACTTAAAATGTGTTTAGGTATATTAGTACGGTGTATTGGAAGAGTTTCAAATTTTTGGATGAGGTTTGGGGTTATTTTAAAATTTTGAGGCACTAAGCCTTTGCATTTATGTTGTGTCACGGAGGTTACACTCAACGATATTGGCATGGCCTGAAGGATAGTCTCCACAATAAGCAATGTGCCACAGTTAGTGAACAAGATCAATTCCTCTCCCACTCTTAAGAAAAAAAGTCTAGGGTTTCTTCCATAAATTCACCTCCCAAGGTTTCGAATCCAATTTCCCTTCAAGAAATCAATAAATTCATGTGTGTGGGATATTCATCAATGAGTTTCGTACATTGAGTCCCAAAGTATTCCAAAATTCTCAAGTTTATTTCTATTTTGATTTAGGGTTCCATGAAAATTTTAAATTCCGTGATTCCTCTGTGTAATTCTTGAATTCAACTATGAAATAGTGTCTCCTCATAACTTCAAATATTCTTCCGTACTCTAATCATGATAACTTGTTATATTGATGAAATTGTTGGATTCTTGAGTTTAAGTCATGAAATTTCCTATCATGTCATAACATTGAAATCATCATATTTACTATATATTTTCCAAGTTTGTGGGTTATGAACATCCGATACCTTGTTGATCTTATATATTACATTTTTAAGATTTTAATTTAATCATACCATGTTTATACCATAAATATTATAACATTGTCATATTGAGCATTATCAGTATTAAATCATGTAAAGTAATTACTAGTATTAGTGTCAGTTCAGATGGGAGTATAACTTAGCACCGAGCAAACCTAGGGATGAAGGCTCACTCTCAAGTAGAGGACTGAGATGATTAGTAGAAGTCCCTAAGTTACAAGACTTCATAGCCAGCGTAGGTTATGATAGATCACTCGCTACTAGAGAACTAACACTCTCTTAGGGGTCACCCTCAAATAGAGGTATGACACCTTAGTCCATCAGGACATAAGCTTAATGGATCCACACAGCCAATGTTGGTACCCTTAGCAGGGTACTGACACCTTTCTAAATTGGGTTACAGGTTTGACCCTGATTGGCTCAAGTTAGGGCATTTCGGTTATTGTTCTTTCACACAGTTTAAGTTCAGTATTATATATATATCCACTTAGGTTTGTATGACCATTTTTCCATATATCAGTTATTCAGTCCTACAGATTGTTTTAGTACATGTTTATTCTTGGTCTTCCATTCTATTTTCATGTTCATGTATCCATTCTCAGTTTATATGTATATCAGATAGTTCACATCTTGCATTCTAGTACATTAAAAGTACTAACCGCATACTCTTTTTTTTTGATATATTGTTTTATAACATAGGTTTGGAAGCCTAATTTCTCGATCACACTTAGACAGTTTGTGTACCACCCAGCATAGCATTGCTAAGTCCTCATCAGTCAAGGACTAGTAATAATATTTATCATGCTTTCCAGTATTTTATTTCATGTTTATTTCAGTACTTAGAGTTAGTTAGGGACCTGTCCCAACAACTCATCATGTTTAGAGGCTTTCAAACAATTTGAAAGTTAGTTATGTTTTCAGTGATATGATTGAGACTCCTTTGCTATTGATTGGATATTCAATTATTTTATTAAATGACTTTTCCTCTAAATTAGGTTATATGCATACTTTAAGTACCTTACAATGTATGCCAGGTCATGGGTTAGCTTGGGGTCACTTATGGCCTTAAGCACCATGCTAAAACTAGGGGGTAGTCTCGGGTCATGACAAACTTAGTATAAAAGACTAAGGTTTTAAATTATTTTATGGTGTCTGAAAGCTGCATTAAGCAGTGTCCTGTGTATGGGTGTAAAGCGTCCCACACTTATGGGCGAGAGGATACAAGATGTTTTAGGAAAGTTTCCCTTCTTTCAGTATTCATGTCATGGGATAGAGCATGAGCTCTAATGAATTTATTTTTCAAACTCGTCCTCCATCCGTTTACAAAAAATGCCTCCTAAAGGGAATAACGGAAGAAGGAATAGGGATCATCCTGCACCACCTCCTGTTTAGTAAGACATATTGAATGAACATGTCTCCCATGCAAAATTCAGGACCACTATCATACTTTTTGCCTAGACTATGGTTACCCATCATAAATTGTAGGCTATTGCCCCATCCAATCCATTAGTGACCACGGAAGTACCTAGGAGCCAAGACTTTACTCAGTGAATCCTCCAGCGTTCTCTAGATCCAAGCCTAAGTAGGATCCATAACAGTTTCTTGATTGTGTGTAGAAAGTGACAGATATCATGGGTGTTATTCCTCGTGAGAGTACTACCTTAGTTTCTTACCAATTATAAGGAGTGTCTCATACTTAGGTTAAGTAGTGAAAGAAGGATAAAAGTGCCGATGTAGGACCTGTAGAGTAGGATTAATTTGCTACTACTTTCTTCAATAAGTTACTCCCACTCGATTTGAGGAAGGCCAAAGTGCAAGAGTTTATTAACTTAAAGTAGGGTAACATGAGTGTTAAAGAGTATTCTCTTAAGTTTACCCAGTTGATGAGGTATGCTCCGACCATGGTGTCTGATTCTAGGTCCAGAATGAGATTTTATATTTGTATTTTTACCAGGATGTGGTCAAGGAGTGCAAAACTTCTATGTTGATTAAGGGGATAGACCTTTCTAGAATGATGGTCCATGCTTAAAAGATTGAGGAAGAGAATCTCAAAGAAAAGGAATGGAAGATAAAGGGGGCCAGGATTAGTAGCTTTAAATTTTCTTAGCAAAAGTTAGGAAGGGCTAATCATTCCTAATTCTACCAAAAATCATCAGCCCATCCCGGTCTTCTTCCAATTCTCTAGTGCCTAAGTTCAGGCAGGACAATTAGGATAGAGCGCCAGGCTCTAAATCTTAAGGTAATGTGAACAGTGATCGCACAAATCCAGTCTGTAAAAGGTGTGGTAAGAACCACCAGGGTAAGTATAGGGTAGGAAGTGATTTGTGTTTTGGGTATGGCAAGTCAAGATATAGGATTAGGGATTACCTAATAGTTGCGTAAAAGGGAAAGGATTTTCGTCAACAGAGTTAGCCTAACTTCTCAATAGCTCCAGCAGGTTTCTCGACTCAACAAGGTGCCACTTCTAGTGCCACCAAAGGGAAACTTTACGATCTACTATGTTCCCTCAAGATTCAACAAGATCAGGAAATTTCTCCTGATGTGGTTACCAGTACATTACAAGTCTTTCACCTTTATTTTTATGCATTATTAGATCCCAAATCTGCACTTTATTTTGTGACTCCTTATCAAGCTGTAGACTTCAATGTTAGTCCTGACATATTAGTTGAACCCTTCTTAGTGTCTATTCTAGTGGGTAGTTCCATTATAGCCAAATGGATATACAAAAATTACCCAGTCACAATGTCTCAAAAAGTTACCTCAGTAGACCTTGTAGAATTAGAGATAACTGATTTTGATGCCATTTTTGACATAGATTGGCTCTACTCTTGCTATGCCTCAATTAGATATATAAATATAATAGTCCAATTATAGTTCCTAACGATCCATTCATAGAATAGAGGGGTAGTACCTCAGAGCCTATAGGTCAGTTTATCTCCTACTTTAAAGAAAAGAAGAGAATATCTGAGGGTTGCATTTATCATATTGTCCGAATCAAGGAATCAAGTTAAGTATTGAGTCAGTTTTAGTAGTAAATGAGTTTTCAGAAATATTCCCCAAAGATCTTCTTAGAGTCCCTCTAGAGAGGGAAATTGACTTCGAAATAGATCTTCTCCTAGATACCCAGCCTATCTTAATTCCACCTTATAGAATGGCTCTAGAAGAGCTCAAGGAATTGAAAGAATATCTGAAAAAATCTCTTAGATAAAGGTTTTATTAGGCTTAGTCTTTCCATGTGGGGTGCTCCAATTCTCTTCGTGTGCAAGAAAGACGATTCCCTTAGAATGTGCATCGACTATCATTAGTTAAACAAAGTGAAAATCAAGAATATGTATCCTCTCCCCAAGATTGATGAATTGTTCAACCAACTTCAAGTTGCGAATTACTTCTGTAAGATGGACCTCAGATCCGACTATCATCAGCTAAGAGTTCGAGAATGTTACATTTTGAAGACAACCTTCAGAACTTGGTACTATCACTTTGAATTTGTAGTTATGTCTTTTGGAATAACGAATTCCCCTATAGAATTGATATACTTAATGAACAGAGTGTTCAAGCAGTACCTAGACATATTCGTCATAGTATTCATAGATGATATCCTCATCTATTTTTCGAGTGAAGTTAATCATGCAGACCACTGAAGATTGTTTTGTAGAACCTTAAGGATCACTAGTTACTCGCTACGTTCAACTAGTGTGAAGTCTATTTGAGATCAGTAGATTTCCTTGGTCACATCATTTTTGACAATGGCATTTGAGATGATCCTAAAATGACTGAAGCAATAACAAACTGATCTAAACCTATCTCTCTATCAAATATTAGGAGTTTCTTAATCTTAGCCAGCTACTATAGATGGTTTTTCGAAGGAGTTTTCTTCTCCTATATCTCGACTGACTCAAAAGAAAGTCAAATTTTAGTGGTCTAATTGCTCTAAGAAGATTTTTTAAAATTTGAATACTTGACTCACTTCTGCCCTAGTCTTGATCTACCAAAGGGTTCAGATGGGTTCATAGTTTATTGCAATACTTCCAGAGTTGGTCTTGGTTGTGTGTTAATGCAGCGAGGTAAGGTCTTAACCTATGACTCTAGACAACTTAAAACACATGAGAAGAATTACTTGGCTCATGATCTCGAATTGATAGTAGTTGTTTTTGCCTTAAAGTTTGGGAGGCATTACCTTTATGGGGTTTATGTTGATATGTTTACTGATCACAAAAGTTTGTAGTATATGATCACATAGAAATATCTAAATCTTTATCAGAGAAGGTGGCTTAAATTGTTGAAAAACTATGATATAAGTGTGTTGTATCACCCGAATAAGGCCAATATAGTGGCCGATTCCCTTAGTAGATTGTCTATAGGATGTGTTACTCATGTTGAGAAGGATAAGAAGGAATAAGTTTATGAGTTTCATTATTAGGTGTTTTGT
>JAPEIP010000007.1:168710562-168733314 GCA_026120095.1 Capsicum chinense
GATTGTTTTGTAGAACCTTAAGGATCACTAGTTACTCGCTACGTTCAACTAGTGTGAAGTCTATTTGAGATCAGTAGATTTCCTTGGTCACATCATTTTTGACAATGGCATTTGAGATGATCCTAAAATGACTGAAGCAATAACAAACTGATCTAAACCTATCTCTCTATCAAATATTAGGAGTTTCTTAATCTTAGCCAGCTACTATAGATGGTTTTTCGAAGGAGTTTTCTTCTCCTATATCTCGACTGACTCAAAAGAAAGTCAAATTTTAGTGGTCTAATTGCTCTAAGAAGATTTTTTAAAATTTGAATACTTGACTCACTTCTGCCCTAGTCTTGATCTACCAAAGGGTTCAGATGGGTTCATAGTTTATTGCAATACTTCCAGAGTTGGTCTTGGTTGTGTGTTAATGCAGCGAGGTAAGGTCTTAACCTATGACTCTAGACAACTTAAAACACATGAGAAGAATTACTTGGCTCATGATCTCGAATTGATAGTAGTTGTTTTTGCCTTAAAGTTTGGGAGGCATTACCTTTATGGGGTTTATGTTGATATGTTTACTGATCACAAAAGTTTGTAGTATATGATCACATAGAAATATCTAAATCTTTATCAGAGAAGGTGGCTTAAATTGTTGAAAAACTATGATATAAGTGTGTTGTATCACCCGAATAAGGCCAATATAGTGGCCGATTCCCTTAGTAGATTGTCTATAGGATGTGTTACTCATGTTGAGAAGGATAAGAAGGAATAAGTTTATGAGTTTCATTATTAGGTGTTTTGTGCCAAAGGTAGTAAATGGGTTCAGAATGGTTTGGGGTCTTCTTTGGTTTTGAGGTAAAGGAAAAGCAAGATAGAGAACCTATTATGGTTATGTTAATGGAGGCAGTTTGGAATCAGAAGGTTGGGGTTTTCTCCCAATAGAGACATGGTGTTCTTCATTGTCAGGGTAGATTATGTGTTCCAAATGTAGATAATTTAAGGAAGAGAATGTTAGCAAAACTACATGGTTTACGATGTTCTATTCATCTAGAAGCCACTAAGATATACCGCAGTTTGAGAAAAGTTAATTGGTGGAATGGTATGAAGAAGGATATAGCAAAATTATGGATAAGTATTTGAATTATCGGTCAGTTATAGTTGAGCACCAGAGACCTAGTGGTACGTCGTAGGAATTCAACACCCTAATTAGAAGCGAGAAGTAGTAAACATGGATTTTGTTATAGGGTTACCTCATACACGTCGTCATTATTATTTGATTTGGGTCATTATGGATAGAATGACCAAGTCAGCCCATTTCTTGCCAGTCCATAATTCATATTTAGTCGAGAATTATGCTAGACTCTATCTCATGGAGTTGGTAAAGTTACATGGGGTCTTATTGACCATTATTTTAAATAGAGGTACTCAATTTAGCTCTTATTTTTAGTAGTCTTTTCAAAAGGGTGTTGGTACCCAGGTTGATCTTAGTAGGGCTTTCACACATAGATAGATGGTCAGGAAGAGAGGACTATTCAAACCCTAGATGACGTATTGAGAGCTTGCTTTGTCGATTTCAAGGCTAGTTAGGATAATCACTTTCCTTTGATTGAATTTTCCAACAATAAAAACTATCACTCCAGTATATAGATGGCTCCATTTAAGGCCTTTTTATGGTAGGCAACATAGATATCCTATTGGTTAGTTTGAGGTAGACGATGCTTCTTTGATAGGGACAGATTAGTAAATAAGGCAGTGGAGAATGTTAGTTGATTCAAGAAAAGCTAAAAATAGCCCAAAGTCAAAAAATCCTATGCATATGTGAGGAGGAGAGAGGTTGAATTTGATGTGGGTGATTTTGTGTAACTAAAAATTTTTCCCATGAAAGGGATGAAGAGATATAAGAAAAAAGAAAAGCTCAGTCCCCATTATGTTGGCCCATATATGATTTTGAGCTATTTTGGGAAGGTAGCCTATGATTTAGAGTTACCTACAACATTAGCATTAGTGCATCCAGTGCTTTATATCTCTTATCTAAAGAAATACATTAGAGATCAGGCTTTTTCCGTTCTATTAGAAAGTGTGGGCATAGGATATAGCCTCTCCTATGAATAAGTCCTATTTGAAATCCTTGACTGTCAGGTTTGTAGGTTAAGCAATAAAGAAGTTGTCTTGGTAAAGGTTTTATGGAGGGATCTGTAACACCCTTAAAATTTCTTCCCTTTTATTTTAGACCTTCTCATGTTTGAAATATCGAATTTTTACCTAGGATGTGCTTAGGGATGTTAAAACGGTAATCCAGGTGAGTCTTTAAAATTTTTAAAGGGGTTTGAGGATATTTTAAAATTTCCAGGTAGTAAGCCTCTGTGATACCACTGTGTCATGAAGGATAATCTCCATAATAAGCACCGTATCACGGAGTATAATTTTTATGATAAGAAGTGTGTTATGAAGGATAATCTTCGTGATAAGCACCGTGCCACGCTGCTGTTTCAAATTCATGCAATTTGTTTTATTTACTTAGGATGAGGTGTATTGGGGTCTTTTCACCTATGTACGACCCTTGAGGATAGTTTTTCCTATTCTTTTCAATTTAAGAGATCAAATTCCCCAATTTCACTCTAAAACTCAAAACCAAGAAAGCATAAGGATTTTATCGTACGTTCATCTTCCTTGTTCCAAGTTCCCAATTGCTCACAATCCTTGTGTGTCTAAGGCATGTATCTCTCTCCTTACACTTGGATTTTCTTAATGGCATGAAATTGGATTATTATTCATATGGTTTTAAAGTTGGGTTTTGAATTATGGGATGAGGGTTTTGGGTATAAATTTGTTGAATGTTTTTCCGATGATTACTATAGATTTATTATTCATTGAATTGGTAATTTTGAAATGTTGGGTGCATGAACATGGGAAATTGGGATGGGGGTCATGGATTCCCCAACTTTGATGATTTTTAAAAATTGGAAATGGTATAACCTCAACCCAATCTTGTGAAACTTATTTTGAAAATGAGAATAGGCATATTGAACTACTTTTGGAACCATTGCATAATATAAACGGATATTGAAACATAACGATTTTAAATTGATCCTTGGGGGTCGTGGATTCCCCTAAGCTAAAGAATAATTGAACCTAGGGTCTGTGGATTCCCCCATGTGGATGAATGATTGGATCTTTTGGGGTCACGGATTTCCCTTAGCTATGATAATTGAAACGACATGATGATAATAGAATTCAAGTGTAGTTGGTATGATGATACAAATAGTGTATGCCTTAATGGCTAATGATGGTTCAACTTTTAGGAATGTGTAAGTATTTTAATTGGGCTTAAATGGGGTTGTGCAACTAGCTCGGAAGGTGGAGGTCCCAAAGGAATAATACTGGAAACTCACATTTACCAGTATGAGGGTTGGTCTTAATGACCGTGTAGTTGTGCTATATTAGATATATATATTTTTTTAGGGATAGGTGAAGTCTCATGGATTTCCCGGCCTTCCTTGATGCCTCTGGTTTGTACAGCTAATACGTATTGGGGCTCGACTATGGGGAGAAGTAGGGGCCCATATAACCCATGGGTACTATTCTAACAGTTAAGTTACACATTCCAGGTTAACATTTCACTTTCATGCTAAGACTTTTTCCCTATCCAAGCATGTCATTTATATATATATATATATATATGTGTGTGTGTGTGTGTGCGTGTCTGTATGTATGTACACTATGTGAATGTGGATTTTATTGCATTTTTGACTTAGCATCATTTTATCCTCTTCCCTGAGTTACATACTAGTGCCCATCCCGCTAACCGTCTCCAAACATTGTATCCCTACGCGATGCAGGAACTAGAAATACTTTTACTTTTCCTACGTAGTCACTAGGTGATTGTGGGATAACTCATGAGTAAGATTGAAGTGGTGAGATTCCATAATTCAAAAGACGTCATTTCATGTTTTGAGTTTCTTTATGTTATTGGCTCTTTCCATTGGACTTAATTTTGGCTATCATTGGGGGCATGTCCCGACTATGATTGATTTTGGTTCTATTTAGAGGCTTTGTGGATATTACTATGGACTTGGAATTGGTTGTTAAAGTCTTCAAAAATTCTTGGCTATTGATTTCAACAGGAACTCACACTTAAAAACTTAGTGAATAGCTAATAATTCTTAAGGGTCTGCAAAAAAATCCTCAAATGGTCAGTACCTTTACTACGAGAATAGATGAGGATGTCATCTATGAATACTATGACGAAAACATCCAAGTAATGCTTGAATAATCTATTCATCAAGTCAATAAAAGTTGCAGGATCATTCGTTATTCCAAAAGACATAACTATAAATTCAAAGTGACCATACCGAGTTCTGAAGGCTATCTTCAAAACGTCACTTTCTTTGACTCTGAATTGATGATAGCCAGATCTGAGATCTATCTTATAGAAATAATTGGTACACTAAAGTTGGTCAAAAAAGTCATCAATCCTGGGGAGAGGATACTTTTTCTTGATTGTGACTTTATTCAATTGACAGTAGTCGATGTACATTATGAGATAACAGTCTTTCTTATGCATGAAGAGAATGGGGGGGTGCCACGAAAACACTAGGCATGATAAATTCCTTATCTAAGGGATCTTCCAACTATTATTACAATTCCTTAAGATCAGATGGAGCCATTCTATAAGGTGGAATTGAAATAGGTTAGGTATATAGGAGGAGATCTTTTTCAAAGTTAATTTCCCTTTTGGGTGGAACTTCAGGCAGATGATGTTGGTTGTTTTATGCACTTTAGTGTCATTATCCTAGCCTATTTGGCCTTGTTTTGAGGATGACTCATGTTCTTTATGTGTTTATGTTAATATAAATAAGCATCTAAGTTTTCAAGTAGTGTTTAGGACGTTCATGGTGGAATTCAAATAAGTGTATACTTAAATTTTTCATTTAGAAGTTCAACCGAGAAAACTAGTACTACTAACTTAAGTTAGGTGCTTGTCTAGTTTATTGTGTTGGATTCTATTGTATTTAGTGAGTTCACAAGGCTGTTATTGTGTCAATAAGAGTGGAACATAGTTTTTATAATGTTCAATGTGTAATTGAGTCAAGTCAAGAGTAGTAACAACAAGTTGAAGGTCAATGTGGACTAGCCTAGTCTTAGCTCTTGTATTTAGTACATCGTTATGTATTATGTGTTGCTTTGAGATCTAATTAGTGGTGTATGTTGTTGTAGGATTCTTTTTTATTTGATTATGATGATTTATGGAAATGTAACAAGCTGGAAATAATTTGAAATGCCACCATAAGGCTGGAATTGAACACAAAGCACAAAAAGAAGTTTGAACGTTGAAATTGCACATTCCAGTGAGCCAACGTGTTTGCCCCGCAATGCGTCACTTTCTCCCTTTCAGAAACAAACATGCCAAATTTCTCTTTCCCCTAAAATAATAAAGTCAACACGCCACTCCCTCCCAAGGAGAAAGTAACACGCTGCACCACATTCTCGACAGACGGCCAATTTACAAATCTATAAATACACGGCTTGGAGACATTCTTAAAACATCTTGTGGACGTCTTAGACAATTGAGGATGCTGATGAAACTTCATTTTTAGGTTTTACATTATTTAATTTAGGTTTTTTTATGGTTTTGATCATTCACACAATTATTTGGATGATGATTATGACTATTAGTGGCTAAATGCCCCCTTCTGGGGTTAAAGCCAAGAACATGAAGACTATTGTGTTGAATTGATTTCATTTAATTTGCTTATCATATTTTGTTTCTTGTTTATCCTTTTTTAAATTATTTTAAGGATAAATCACCCTTAGATTACATAGATTGTCAACCTTGTGATCTCGGAAGAGTGAATAGGGAGCTAGAATGTTAGAAAGAACAAAGTAGGGTTCTTATTCTTTTATGAAATATAGAATTCGAATTAGCCTCTAGGACAGGGATGTACCTAGAAGCCTTACTTGATTAACATGTAGGATTATATCTTTAAGCACCTAATTGGATTATTACATCCCTGCTCAACAATGTAGTCGTAATGTCCAAGTTAGGTAAACGATTAGAAGTTGGGAGACCATGGTCATGCGATTAACCCTATGAATCAACAACCAAGATAATCAAGTTAAAGAATGAAGTTCAATAACACAATATGATTGTTTGAAGTGCTTTAACCCTGGGCTTTACTCTGTTGATTGTCTTAAGTCTTGATTTTGCACATTGTTCATTTTACCTTAGTTTACAAATATTAAAAACTCTCTTTTGGTTATGCTTTCATCAATTAATATAAATTGTGAACTATAATTGAATGGTCATTAGAACAAGTCATTATGGGATCAATATTCAGTTTTCCTGAAGGCTACTATATTACTTGGTAGACCACTACACTTGCGTGTGCGCTTGGGCACTGTAAAAAAAAATTGGCGCCATTTTTGGGGACTTGTAATTTGGCAAATGTTTTATTTTTAGTTTTTCTTTTTCAATTACTTTGGGGTTTTACAGTTGGTCTTTGTTTTGTATTTGCAGAAAATAGGTTTTCAAAGTAGTAAGCTGGCAAGGGATTAGGAATAGTATGAACCTAGCCCTGAACCCGAGCAACTATTCTATTAATAAAGGAGAGAAGTAATCCTTCTCCACCGTATTCTGCAAATCAAAGAAGATCAAGATGTTCCTGTTATCATAGCTGAAGAACAAGCAGCCCGCTAGACAATTAAAGAAGTAGTAATCCCACTTCCAATAATTTGACCTCCCCTTTTTAAGAACTAACCGCTGGAGGTAATTTTGAGCTCAAACAGAATATGGTGTAGCTTCCGATCAGCCATGGACAGTTGACAGAGCTTTCACATGAATATCCACAGGTCCACCTGAAATTTTTTTTGGAAATCAGTGATGTATTTATCCCAGTAGGTGTGAATGCTGATTATGTGACGCTAACATTATTCCCTTTTTAATTGTTGGGGGAATCAAAGAAGTAGCTGAATGTTGAGCCGGAAAATTCAATCACATTATGGGATGACTTAGCTCAGAGATTCCTCATCTAATTTTTCCCATCTGAAAAGATTGTAAGACTTCACAGTGAGATTATGTTCTTCTAACAGAAGACAGAAGAAAATTTATATCATGATTAGGAGTGTTTTAAGGCTCTACAATAGGACTATCCACACCATCAACAGTCTAATGAAGAATTAGATCATACTTTTGTTGAGGCTCTTAACTAAAACACTAACATTTTGTTAGATTCAGTTGTAGGGGGTCAAGCTCTGGAGATGTTGTATGATGAGTTATATACTTTGTTGAACCGAATTACACAAAGTAATCCTACGTGGCATTCAGACTCAATGAGTGCTACTAAAAAGGTTACAGGTGTTTTGGAAGTAGACCAATTTAATGCTATGTATTTCCATATCTCTGCATTGCAAAATTAGTTAAGCATTCTAAAGTTGGGATTTGCACAACATATAGCCACAGTTAATGTAATCCAACAAACTACAGGTTGGTGTGAAGTTTGTGGTAACAGTGGCCATTCAGTGGATATGTGTGCGATAAATCCTGAGTCTATGAAGTATGTGGGAAATGCTTAAATATAAAATTATGGGAATGCCTAAAATATGAAGTGGAAGACTCAGACACTAAATCAATCGTGGAACGCCCAACAATAGCAAATTCAACAACCATATGAACAAGTAAATTAGTCAACTAGTAACTTGGAAGAGATAATGAAACAGATTCTAACTAACCAAACATAGTTGGCTGCAGATATAAATAACTAGCAAATGGCCACGAGAAGCTTGGAGTTGCAGTTGGGCCAGTTACAGTAGACACTAAATACCAAGCCTCAAGGAGGTTTCCCATGAGATACAAAAATCCCTAAAAAGTTATGGAAATAACTTTGAGGAGTGGTAAAAAGCTTTACAGATACCTCCAAAGAAAACTTAGGAGATAGATACAGATTTGACTCCCAAACATATTAATGACAAAGTTATTGAAAAGTTAAAGAAGTCTGAGTCCTCAACAGAAAAAGTTGTTAAAGAATTGAAGAAGATCCCACAACTACCTTTCCCACAAAAACATATAAAGGCAAAGGAGGATGCATGCTTTAAGAAATTCTTTTACATATGCAGAAAGTTACACATTAACTTACCTCTTTCAGATTTTTGGTAGGGAATGACCAAGTATGCTAAGTACATGAGAGATGTGGTTTCTAACAAAGTTAAGCTGCAGGATGTGGAGGCATTATCACTCACTGAGGAGTGTAGTTTTATGGTTTCTCAAAAGATTCCCAAAAAGCTTAAGGACCCTGGGAAGTTCACTCTCCCCATTCAAATTGCCAACAGCAAGGTGATTCAGGAACTTAGTGATTTAGGGGAAAGTATCAACTTGATGCCCCTATCTTTGTTCAATACATTAGGCTTAGTAAAGCCTACAACGAGTTCTATGCTACTACAGCTAGCAAATGGGACCATAGCCCATCCCAAAGGAGTAATAGAGGATGTTCTCATTAAGGTTGGTAAATTTATTATTCCTGCTGACTTTGTTGTTTTAGATTTTTAGGTGGATGAAAGAGTACCTATCATCTTGGTATGTCTATTTTTATTGATGGGATGATCGTTAATTGATGTGAGAGAGGGTACGCTCACAATAAGGATGGAGGATTAAGGTAAGGATTTTAAAGTGTATAAACCGCTTAACACACTATCCCACTAGAAAGACTTGTGTATGATTACTGTGATTAAAGGGGATAAGTGTGGGGTGGTGGAGTCTATCCCACAAAAGACCTCTTCAGACTACCTCATTGAGAACCTTAAGCCACAACCACCTAAAACTGACATGATGTAGATTGATGAATCTGAAAAAGGCTATAGTTGAGAAAGTTGTTTAACTTGAGAGTTTACACTCAAGAGTAATTTTTAGGGTAAATTTAAAAAAATTTATGTTAGGAATAAGTGAGATATTCTTGTTGATGCTATATTTAGCTGCATAATGCAAGTGGGTTTGTATGAGAAGAAAAAGCATGTTTATTATGTGAAATACTACTTCTTAGACTCCTAGGCTCATGATGATGACTCTTGTACTTGTTGGCTTAATGTTGAATTCATTCTATTATTTGGTTGTGTGTATATAATGATCCTACATGATTTGAGCATGTGCCATGTGCGTGTGAGGTGTTGTGTATTCTTTGTTCTATGTGTTGTATAAAACTTTCCTGGTGTATGTGTAAAGTGAAATAAAGAGTGTGGGTTTAGGAGATGATATCGACATTTCTTTGATAGCCTTGTTTCATAACTTTTTTGTTACCTACCTTTGTACATAATCCTATTAAACCCTGTTGATCCTTTAGCTTTTTCTATGGCAGCCTCATGTGTAGCTTAATCCCTTTTTTGATAAACCTTCATTTGATCCAAAGATCCTAAGTGTTTTAGCATAAAATTAGTGAGTTAAGGAGTGTGAAATTAATGAAGAAAAAGTTGAAATTAAATCCCCAAAGTGATAGTTCTGGGTGTTCAAAAGACTTGTTATGTGTTGTGGTGGAGAGTTGAGTAATGAATAGAACAAACTTTGTTCAAATTGAATGAGTTGTGCATAGAATACCCCCACCATAGTGTTGAGAATGAGCTTAATAAGATGGTGTGAAAAAGAAAAAAAGGAAAGTGGTAGAAAAAAGTGGTGTAATCTGGTTGTTAGAGTTGAATTGAATGTATAAAGTGATGTATTAAAGTGCTTAGGAAAGATAATCACTATTACTAGCCAGAATAGTACCTACCCATCCATTAGCCTGCATTACGACCCGTAAAGACCTATTTGATCCTAGGTTTAACATTCTGATATTAGTAAAGTATTACACTAAGGGAAAATATATGGTCTTAGTATGACCCAAACTAGGTCCTAGACGTAATGGGCATCCCAAGTCCAACCAAGACCAGGGACTGCACCCTTAACCCAACCCAACTACCTTCCATAGCCCTAGATGAGCTGAATTTCAAGCATATAACAATATTGCATAAATGCTCTCATGAAAACTCTAGTATGGGGTCACAATCATGACCGACCCAACCAAGTCTACCAACACTAAACCAATCATCCATGTTATACCAAACCAAAGAAAATATCAAAGCATAATATAATAATCAAACCTAAAATGTAATACGATGGAACAGTGAGAAAACATGTATGATGATGCCAGCCTCCTAGCTTATTCCAATGCCAAGGACGACACCAATGCCTATCCCTTCCATCCCAACCCCTAGAAGTACCACAAAGCCACTATCCAAAAGAATACAAATATCTAATTGGGACATACCCCAAACCATGGCTAAAACCAATTCCAAAACAAAAGCAAAATATCTAAGAATGTCCATATCATGAAATGGTGTCTTCCAGGATGATGGAAGCTCACCACTTCAATCCAAATATTTTCCTCGAGTCAATCACTATATAGGAGGATTCGAATGGATGGTTCCTATATAGCATGGGTATACAACCGCCAATAAACGAGTTAGCGAGTGATCGCTAGAATGTATCTTAGGATAAGGATAAAGTAATGCTATTTAAACAACAAAGTAAAACCATCCATGATGCATACAACCATACATATATATAAGTGTTGGGAAAGGGAATCCATGTTTAGCATGCATTTAAAACCTTTAACTTGGGTTGTGTAACCTTTCCGTTTACCATACCCATGGGTCGTATGGGTTCAGCTCCCCTTGCTAAAAGAGTCCTAGTGCGTGTATCAGTATGACCAGGAAATATCCCATGGGATGACTAGTACATCTCTCCAATATAAAATGTGAAACTCGTACATAGTCATCGAAGACCTTTTATATCATCAAATATGAGTTTCCAATTTTGGTAACCCCCAGAACCTCCACCTGCCACGGCTTAGTTACACATCCCGCCATTAATTCCCAAATTAAAAACATGTCCAAACAGTCTAATTACCATTTATTACCAAGGCCAATTATTAGTGGTATCGTCATAGCAACCATACTTCCAAGATTTATCCATAGCCAAACCATTTAGGTTAAGGGGACTCTCATGTGCCCTTTCAGTTTACCATATTAACCTCTTGGGAGACTTTCATGTTCTCCATAATCATAACCAAATAGTCTTTAACCTTTGTAAGCCATTTAAACCATTTATAGTTTCATATATAAGATAAAAACAAGGAAGAGTTTCATTTAAAGAAGTCAATGCAATGAACATATCTTTATAAGGATTTTATCATCACCTTGGGGCATAATATAACCAAAACCAATTACAAAAACCATTAAACAATTACCATGCATACCAAATTCCCAAAACCATCATTGATGCATATAAAAGCATAATTAAATCATAGAAAAGCATAACCAAGACATTATAAAAAAACCCAATTAATAGTTGAAAACCATAAACCATGAAAACATCCATAAAATTCATGCATTTTTAGAAGTAGTAAGCAGGGAAGAGACACATGTCTTAAACTGAGAAAGGTGATGGAAGAAAATCACTGAAGCAATCCCTAAGTTAAAACCCTAGATTTCTTTCCCAAAAAGCTCTTAAGAGAATTATGATGTGTTTTGTAATAGTTTTCTAAGTGTTAATGAATAGAATAATAGGTAAATGACTTCCTAAGTGTATTAGAAGTTGTGGGTAATAATTAGGGTAAGTAGGGAAATGTCCAGAATACCCCACTTAATTCCCTTAAAAACCCTTCACAGGGATAAAACTGACCCTCTTACGAGTCATACCATTCCATACGATTGGTTTCCAGAAGTCGTACCCAAACCTCAACCTTTGGATCAGACACTGTCTAGCATACGACTCATCCAACCAAGTCGTAACCTTAGCATATGATCTGTACCCATGATCCCCTGGCAGAATAAATCACCAGGAGGGTCAAACACTGCCAACTATAAAAGTCACCGATACGACTTGTATCAATCCTTATGGCTCGAACCTCTAAGTCATGAGCATTCCAGTGATCAAAATCTGTCCCACCAACTAACACTAGTCAGCTTATGACAGGACTATACCACTTGTACCTCAGTATACAGCTTGTACCTTAGAGTTGTATTAGGTCTAGAGAATGGATTTCAAATCCACTTGTATGCTCATTTTGATAGAAATCCACTTTTAAAATAGTATAGTGGTTTACGATGAAAACCCACTATATATTTGTAAAGCTAAATATATAATTTGAATTTGTAAAGTGGATTTCATATCTATTCTGAGATCAAAAGATCAAATCTTTATCAATAATCTAAAAGAATCTAGTCATAAATTAATCATAGCACAATCAGTCTTGAAATAACAATCTTTAATTAAGGCTTAATGACCTATGCAACAAACTCATGTTAAAACATCATAATATTCATGCTTGGTAATGTAAACATTAATAAATCAACTTAAAATTTGGAAATCCCTACAATATGCATGAAAATATAAGCATAAACATGCAACTCAACTCTTAAATCACTAGAAATCTTATAATCTTATAAAAAGCAATATTGGGTATAAACCCTAACTTTAATTTCATGGGAAATCACATAAAGTTCAGTAAATTTGTACATAAAATAAGTTTTGGGATGAAGGATGAAAGGATTGTCCTTGTTCATAACCCCACATACCTCAATTGATGAACTAGATGTTAAGGCTTGAATCTTGGATCCCTACTGATAATTTTAAAGTTGAATTCTTGGAGTTCTTGAGTTGGAAATCCTTAATCTTGAATTACCTTGGAGAATTAGTGGAGTAATTGGATTTATTGGGGAGAGAGATTTGATGATCTAGGGTTTTGTTTTGAGAGAAAATTGATGAAATAATCATAAAGTGCTTTGGAATATGCTTAATTATTTGTTTAAGATGGATTGGGGCCTTGGGGATTGACCATAGTACCCTTTTTAATATTTAAATGAAACTAAAAAAAAACAATATTTTCCAAACTGGGTGGCCACCGCAATGCGCCACTATCGCGGTGGCTCACTGGAATTTGACAAATGGGAACTGGGTCTAATTGGAAATTGACACGCCAAAATCATGAAGTCTAATTGGAAATTGACAATTGTGATTTTACACTTCTTCGCGATGAGTTACGGGCCCAAATCGCAGTGTTTTACGACTGAAACTTAAAATAGCCATAACTTCTTACTCAATTATCGAAGTTAGGCTAATCTTATATCATTAGAAAGCTAATTCAATTTCCTACATATTAAAGGGTCTAAATTTTGAAAATTCTAGATGTGTGAAAAGTCATTCTCTCTTAAATCCAATACTTGACATTCTCAATGATAAATTAAACTAGGAAAAGTATGGGGTGTTATAATATCTCCCCCTTAGAAATATTCATCCTCAAATGTTGATAGTTAGACAAAGAATACTGAGGAATCTGAAGGTATATAATAGCATACACAACTAAAATAAATTGCAAAACTAAATCTAAATCATTCTGAGCTTCTGAGTAATTTTGTGAGTGCATGAATTTATATGAGGACAACTATATTACTGAATATGTGGTTAGAAAAGAACTAAATTAAGAAAGAGTATTACCTTTGGTTAAATCTAAGTTTGCGGAGAAGAGGTGATGGTTCTTGGATCGCATATCTTCTTTTGCTTCCAAAGTAGCGCCCTTAACTGACAGATTCCGCCAAAGAAATTTGACCAAGGGAACTTCTTTGTTCCTTAGTCTACAGATCTGATGGTACAAAATTTCGAATGGAATCTTTTCATAAGAAAGGCTATTCTAAATATCTAAAATTTCTAATGGAATTACACCAGTAGAGTTGTTGATGCACTTCTTAAGCATAGAGACGTGGAATACAGGATGAACGGCTGACAAGTCTACGGGCAACTTAAGCTCATAAGCTATTTCCCAACACGACTCATAATTCTGTAAGGGACAATATACCGGGGACTAAGATTCCCCTTTTTGTCAAATCTCTTCACTCCTTTCATGGGTGAAATCTTTAGATACACTAAATCACCAACCTCAAACTCGAGGTTCTTTCTTCTTACATTTGCATATGATTTCTGATGACTTTGGGATATTTTTAATCTTTTCGTAATAAACTGAATCTTCTCCATAGCTTCAAACACTATGCTAGGCCCAAGCAAAGTGGTCTCACCCACTTCAAACTAACCTATGGGTGATCTATATCTCTTTCCATAAAGAGCCTTAAAAGGGGCCATCTAAATTCTAGAATGGTAGTTGTTATTATAAGCAAACTTAATCAATGGAAAATGCTCGACCCAACTACCTTTGAAATCAAGAGCACGTGCTTTCAATATATCTTCTAGAGTTTGGATGGTCCTCTCTACTTGACTATCTATCTAGGTGGAAAGTTGAACTAAAATGGACTTGGGTACCAAGACCCTTCTGAAAGGCTCTCCAAAATTAGGAAGCGGATTGATTACCCCTATCTAAAATAATAGATAAAGGATCTCCATGCAATCTGACTAACTTCCTGATGTACAGCTAAGCATAATCTTCAGCTGTGTAAGATGTCTAAACTGGTAAGAAATACACTAAATTAGTTAATTTGTCTACAATAACCCAAATTGAATCATGCTAACGATGTAAATGGGGTAAAACGGTCACAAAATCTATATTCACCTCTACCCACTTCTAAGTAGGGATGCCAAACTCTTGATATGTACCACCAGGTCTTTGGTGCTCTATCTTAACCTATTGATAAGTTGAATACTAGGCTATAAACTCTGGTATATCTCTCTTCATACCACTCCAACAATAGATTTCCCGCAAGTTATGGAACATATTGGTAGCACCTGGATGAATGGAATAATGTGCACCATGCACTTTTGCTATAATTCACTACCTTAATTCATCTATACATGGCGCACATAATCTACTTTGGTATCTCAACATGCGATATCCCCCTTGGGAGAAAACCTCTACTTTTTGGTCTTTAACTAACTTCTTTAGTTTGACCAATCTAGGATCCTTATCTTGCTTTTCATTTACTTCTGAAACTAGGGAAGATTCAGAACTATTCTGAACTCAAACATTCCCTTCAGCTGAATCGACTAATCTAACACCTAATCTAGATAAATGGTGCAGTGCCTAATATAACTCTTTCTTATCATTCTCCAAATGAGCAACACTACCCATAGACAATCTACTAAGGGCATCTGCCACTACATTGGCCTTGCACGGATGATACAATACACTCATCTCATAATCTTTCAGCAATTCTAACCACCTTCTCTGATAAAGATTTAACTCTCTCTGGGTAAACATAAACTGCAAGCTTTTGTGGTCCATGAACACATCAATATGCACACCATACAGATAGTAAAGCAAACACTACAGCAGCTAACTCAGGATCATGGGTTGGGTAATTCTTTTTATGACGTTTAATTTGTCTAGAGGCATAGGCTATGACCTTACCTATCTGAATCAACACACAATCCAAACCAACTCTGAAGGCATCATAGTACACCACAGAACCATCTATACCATCTGGTAGTGCTAAAATTGGGGCTAAAGTGAATTGAGTCTTCAACTCCTGAAAACTCTTCTCGCAATAATCTGACCACTGAAACTTGACTTTCTTTTGGGTCAATCTAGACATAGGGGATGCAATAGATGAGAAACCCTCAACAAAACATCTATAATAGCTAGCTAAACCTAATAAACTCCTAATTTCAAATGGAGAGATAGGTCTAGGCTAATTTCTTACTACTTTTATCTTTTGGGGATCAACTCTAATGCCATCAGTGGAAACAACATGACCGAGAAAGGCTACTAATCTTAGCCAAAATATACATTTGCTGAATTTGGCAAACAACTGGTGATCTCTAAGAGTCTGTAATATAATTTTAAGATGGTCAGCATGATCATCCTCACTAAAAGAGTAGACCAAGATATCATCTATGAATACTATGACAAACATGTCTAGATACTATTTGAACACTTTGTTCATCAAGTCCAAGAAGGTTGTTGGGATGTTTGTTAGCCCGAAAGACATGACTACAAACTCAAAATGACCATAACAGGTCCTAAAGGCTATTTTTAGAATATCGCACTCTCTTACTTTAAGCTGATGATAGCCGGATTTAAGATCTATCTTTGAGAAATAACTTGCACGTTGGAGTTGGTCAAATAAGTCATCAATTCAAGAAAGAGGATATTTGTTCTTGACTATAACTTTTTTAGCTGATGATAGACAATGCATATACACAAAGAACCATCTTTCTTTCACACAAATAGGATGGAAGCGCCCTATGGAGAAACACTGGCCTTATGAAACCTTTATCTAAAAGATCTTTACGTTGCTTCTTTAACTCTTTAACTTCGGATAGAGCCATATGATAAGGAGGAATGGATATGGGCTGAGAATCTAGAAGAAGATTAATACCAAATTCTATCTCTCTATCGGGATACCCCTGGGAGATCTTCTTTAAAAACTTCAGGAAACTCATTGACCACTCGGACAGACTGAATTGTTGGAGTCTCAAACTTTGTGTCTTTGACTCGCACTAGGTGGTAAATCCAACCTTTGGATATCATCTTTCTGGCCTTAAGATAAGATATAAAATTACTCTTGGGAGACACCGAATTACTTGACCACTCAAAGATTGGCTCATCTGGAAACTAAAACTTCACCACTCGAGTGCAATAATTTATGGTTACATAACAAGAATGGGGCCAATCCATACCAAGAATAAGATCAAAATCAACCATATCTAATTCTATTAAGTCTGCTAACATGACCTTATGAAGAATAGTAAGAGGATACTTTTTATAAATCTGCATAGCAACAACTAACTCACCTACTAGGGTAGAAACTAAAAAAGGACCAGGGATCTTTTCAGAACTTATCTCAAAATTTACTACAACTAATGGGGTCACATAAAAGAAACTCAACCCAGGATCTAACAACACATAAACATCAAGATGAAAGACACGAAGCATATCGGTAATAACATATGGGGAACATTCTTGCTCCTGATGGGCTGGCAAAGAATAGAATTAATTCTGGTGCAGACTGCCATCGGTACTGGATGAAATGCCCTGGGGAGGGGAGGGGCGACCAAGAGGAGTTGGTGCACTAGTAGCCTGAGTCTGGGGATGAACATCCCTAGTTCCCTATCTAGCATGCATGCATTCCTTTATTCTGTGACTTATCTGGCCATAACCATAACAACCTTTCTGACCCACAAACATTCACCCATATGATTCTTACCATACTTAGCACATAGGGGATGATTGGGCATAGATGACCGATTCGAAAACTGTGAATAATTTCCTTCTTCAAATATATTCTTACCATAATCAAACTGCCACGTCCTAGCTTTCTTATTTCCCCTCTCTCTACCCTTTAATTTCTCTACCTCTATATTTTGAGCATGAATCATCAAGCTAGCAAGATCTATGTCCTCAAAAATCATAGTAGCCCTATACTCCTTAACTACCAACCCAGACATACCGGTCACAAACTTACTTATGTTTGACCTAGGTTCACATCTGATTAGGGGCATACTTAAACAACTGGTTGAACTTGAGATAATACTCCTTCACTGATATTGAGCCCTGCCTCAGGTTCATAAAATTTTCTATCATTTCTTTCCTTATATTACGTGGGAAGAACTTGTCTAAGAATTCATCCTAAAATATCTGCCAAGGCATAGGAGTTGTATTCTCCCCTGTACTTTCTTTCCACATCACTACCCAATTATATGAAAGATCCTTCAGCCTATATGATGCCAATTCTACACTTTCCTCTTCCAAAATATGCATAATTTGGGTGATCTTCTTCACCTTATTTAGATAAAACTATGGTTCCTCACCTACTTTTGACCCAAAGAATTCTGGCGGGTTCCTTCTCATAAAATCTAAAATTCTGGCTGTGGCTGAGTCCTTATTTTGCTGAAGTGGGTCTATATCTTGATGGTTACTCTGAACATTAGCTATCACAGCTTGGTCTAGTACTTAAAAGGTAGCCCAAATCTCTGCATATGACACATTCTCATTCAAAGGATCTATGGGCTGGGATGGCTGGCTATCATTTCTATATGTTTTAGCTCAATAAGGAGGCATTTTTTGTCATTTGAAAGCATGAGTTATAGATAGAGACACTGAATGCATGATGGATCATAAACAAAGAGATGATTTCCTAAAATACTCCATAGCCTCTTTCTCATAAATGTGGTGTACTTCAAACCGATAATTAAGATTCGACGTAATATGGCTTATCTGACTCCGTAGGACTCTCTAAACCATAGGCTTTGATACAAAGTTTGTAACACCTTGAAAACTAATTCCCTAGGATTCCACACAGTGCTCCAAAATACAAGTAGTCCTTAGCTAATCCTGGCTACTTTCTACTAAAGTTGAATCTCAAAATAGGGGAATATGAATGTATAATCAAAATAAATGCAAAAAACCATCTGATTTATCTAAGTATTTATGAAAATACTAATCTCATCAGTCTGATAAAGTAAATACATAAAATTTGAATACTGCAACTATACTTTAAAACTGAATCTAGTAGTCTGACATGTCTCTACTAACTGAATCTAGAGACTCACTGGGATAGGCCTCAGCTGACTCAAACTATGTGAAATAACTATTGAATCATCTACTAATTAACTAGAAATCTAAATTTCTAAGTCCCCAAACTATGAGGACTCACCAACTGCAGAGATGTAGATGAGATACTCGAAAGTCACTCACGCTGCTGAAACTAAGAACCTAAACCTATATTATAAGACAATGTAGGGCATAGACGTATATGTACTGAGCATATGGGGTGAATGCAATCAGTAAGCAATATCATCAAAATTTATAAAATCATGCATGCTAAAGGTAAATGACTTACATACACTTGAGTAATCTGAAAACTGAAGATCATAAATCATGAATAGTAAAGCATATAGTATAAATCTTGTGAGATATTACACTTAGTTCTGAAATTTGTATTCTATTCTTATTCTCCAATCATACATGTTAAGTAAATCCATAAGTCTGTATCTAAAGACTTCTGTAAAGCAATATTTTAAACTCAAGAATTTAAAGCTGTAGAGAAAATACTTTATCTTAAGGGTTTAGAAATGTAAACACCTATTTTTTATGGGAGGTTCTTCTAACCGACATAAACTATGACAGAATTCATGGAGTCCAACATTCTTGTCAAACTAAGAAGGAATCCTGATGTTGGGGAGAGAAATCATACTCTTGCCAAGGAGTATAAGCTATCTAAGTGATCACATTTCTATCATTCATGTAGATGTGGGAATAATCTAAATCTTACATTGGCACATATTTTTGGGGTATGAATCATAGTAACGTACACATGTTGGTGCAAAATACTATTCCCATTAAATTTGTATACTTATTTTGATAGAAATCCACTTTTAAAATAGTATAGTGGTTTACAATGAAAACCCACTTTATATCTATAAAGCTAAATTTGTAATCTGAATCTGTAAAGTGCGTTTCATATCTATTCTGAGACCAAAAGGTCAAATCATTATCAATAATCTGAAAAAATCTAGTCATAAAGTGCTCATAGCACAACAAATCTTGAAATACCAATATTTAATTAGGGCTTAATGACCCATGCATCAAACTTATGTTAAAACATCATAATATTTATGCTTGGTAATGTAAAGATTAATAAATAAACTTGAAATCTGGAAATAACTACAATATGTATGAAAATACAAGCATAAACATGCAACTCAACTCTTAAATCACTTGAAATCTCATAATCTTATAAATATCAATATTGGGTATAAAACCTAACATTAATTTCATAGGAAATCACATAAAATTCAATAAATTTGTACATAAAATAAGTTTTGGGATGAAGGATGAAAGGATTGTCCTTGTTCATAACCCCACATACCTCAATTGATGAACTGGATGTTAAGGCTTGAATCTTGGATCCCTACTGATAATTTTAAAGTTGAATTCTTGGAGTTCTTGAGTTGGAAATCTTTAATCTTCAATTACCTTGGAGAATTAATGGAGAAATTGAATTTCTTGGGGAGAAAGCTTTGATGATCTAGGGTTTTGTTTTGAAAGAGAATTGATGAAATAAGCATAAAGTGCTTTGGAATATGCTTAATTCATTGTTTAAGATGGATTGGGGCCTACGGAATTGACCATAATAACCTTTTTAATATTTAAACGAAAATGAAAAAATACATTTTCCAAACAGGGTGGCCACCGCAACATGCCACTATTGCGGTGGCTCACAAGAAATTGACAAATGGGAACTAAGCTACCTCCATGATGCGCCACCATGCGGTGTCCCTTTGGAATTCCATTTTAGCTACTGGCGTAATGTGCCAACATCGCGTGGGTCAACTGGAAATTCAATTTCCTACACATTGGAGGGTCTAAATCTGAAAATTTCAATATGTATGAAAAGTCATTTTCTTTTGAAGCCACCGCTTGACATTCTCAATGCTAAATTAAACTAGAAAAAGTATGGGGTATTATAGTATCCTAGTGATAAGAGAGCTTATGATGTGTATAACATGTTAATATGGGTCACTTAGAGTAATGCAAGCTAAGATCTTTTGAATCCATCAAGTTTTAGTATTTGATTTTGCAAGGGTCATCTTTGAATGAGTATAACTTTATGTATATGTGGTATTTTTGTAGATTTAGATTCACCAAATTATAGACAATCGAATTATCTTTCCAACGTTATAAATTTTACCTAAATTCGATAATCGAGCAAAAAGGTTATGGCTTTGTAAAGGAGAGTGTGTCGCCTAACACATCGCCTATGGCTAGTGGAATGCTTAGACGATGGGAAAAGCACCGCCGAACCTAGGTTAAGCACTGGAAAATATGCCGCCTAGACTAACTTAGGCAATGGTCAATGCGCCCCCTAGCCTAGTTTAGGCGATGGGTAATGTGTTGCATACCCTATGGCCCAAATGATGTAAACACTCCATTTTTTTGCTATTTTGAGGGAAACTAAGTCTTTTGACACTCCTTAAAGGTCTGTAAACATAACCTTACAAAATTAATATCTTCTAATCATATTTTAACCCTATTAACATCTTAATTTCATCATTTAAGAGCACAATAAGAGAAAAATAACTAGGGTTTCACAATCAAGCTTGAATAACCAATCATTCAACAATTTCTTCACCATAAAGGTATGTGGGGTTTATGAACAATGATACCCTTCCTTCCATGTGACCAAAACATGATCTTTATTTAATATTTCATATTTCAAAAATTAGGGTGCATATCTAATCATCATTGTTTGAAAAGTATGATGTTACAATTGACTTAAATGTTGAATTGCACGTCTATTTTCACATCTTTATGCTTATGATATGATTTTACAACTTTCAAATTATGTTTTTAAGCATGATATTATGAGTTTGATTTCATTACTTTGGATATCGTTGAAGCATTTCAAGAAATATATTGAGCATGATAATTTACTATGAACTTGCATGAGTTTAAAACATGTTTTACGCCCTAAATCTAAGTATTAATATTTCAAAAAGATTATGAATTTTAGCCCCTTTTTATAAGTATTTTACCAAGATTTAAGAAAAAAAGTTGATCTTTTAATCCTAAGCTAAGACAAGGGATCCACATTCTTTATACGGTTTGAGATTTAAAGAAAGAGAAGTATAATTGGTTTTAATTATAAACCCTTGTGCTATTTTAAGGTAGATTTTCTAATGTTCCGAGTGATAAGTATGGGAGTAGTATTTTTCACCGAGTTGGGTATGATTCCAAAGGTCTCATGCCCCAGAACTACATGTCACCGTAGGTTTATGATTTGCCTAGTGATCTTAGATAGTGATCACTTAAGTTAAGGTTCTATTCTGATGGCAAAGGTAGAATAGCTCTCCCCAACGTGGGTAAGACGTTGGACTCCATGAAAGCTCACATGGTTTATGTCGATTAGAAGTACCTCCTAAAGTTCCTAATTCCTAACACAGAATGACAGAACAAATTTTAGAAACTAAATATGGTGGCTCGTAGAATTACTTTTACGCTTTACTTCTCATGACTATGATTTTACAATTTTTATTACTCAAGCCAAGTTGAGTTACTTACACTTAGCATGAAGTTTTTGAGTGTTTGTATGAACATTGAATTACTATTTTTATTATGCATTCACCCCCATAAGCTTAGTACATTCCAAAAGTACTTATCCACATATATGTCTATGTGCTACATTGTTTAATAATGTAGGTTGATAACACTCAAACTACACCTCTCAATGAAAATGTAAGTGATCGTTGTCAATATAAAACCAAACTAGGTTGGGGCCGAATCCCACAGGGAATATGGTGTAAACGTAAGTCGTTTGCAAATTAATCAACTGATAGTTGGATGTTTCCAGAAATGGGGGGGTTTAGTTTAACAAGCAATTTTTGGTTACGTTAGTTTCAGTGTTCGTATACAAGAGTTTATGAAAAACCATAATTATGTTCACTAGGGATTTTGTGGTACTTGACGGAAGATACTAGTGGTTTAGGATGGTCATGGTAGGTAGGAAAACAAGTTATCTTTATCGAAGTTATGCTTAAATGTCTCTCGACCTACTTAAGCATTTAATTACCTAATCCTCTCGGACTTAGGTAATTTATATTCACTGCCCAAATTTTACCTCAAGTTAACCAACCTTGTTACAACGCTGATTATTAAACGGAGTATTTACACGTCCCTGTTGATAATTCACTTCCTACTATATCTGATTTCTTTCTCAAGCAAATCAAATTAGGTTTTATCTATTGTTTGCAACCAACAGATGTTAATTAAAACCTCAAAATTATCAAGAAATCCTACC
>JAPEIP010000007.1:168733414-168746802 GCA_026120095.1 Capsicum chinense
TACTTAAGCATTTAATTACCTAATCCTCTCGGACTTAGGTAATTTATATTCACTGCCCAAATTTTACCTCAAGTTAACCAACCTTGTTACAACGCTGATTATTAAACGGAGTATTTACACGTCCCTGTTGATAATTCACTTCCTACTATATCTGATTTCTTTCTCAAGCAAATCAAATTAGGTTTTATCTATTGTTTGCAACCAACAGATGTTAATTAAAACCTCAAAATTATCAAGAAATCCTACCACCTTTTGAATCTTGAACACTTAGCGCCTTATCAAGGCCTAACCCTAGATCCCATAATTCAGGTTAAAGGAAATTTAGCCACTCATAATGATAAAATCGAAACAACAAGTTGTATTCATGCTTTGAAAGTTAAATTTACCACAAGAAGAATAATGATAATTATATTTTCAAAGTATTTACTTTTTCAAGCCAAGAAATTAGAGAGAAAATATCAAAAGTATTCTCAAAACTTAATGTGCAAAACTATCAATAAAACCTTAAAAAAGGCTTTAAATAGTTCACCCTAATTATGAAAATAAAATAATAGAATTTAGAAATCCCTCGAATTAGGTGGAGACATATGTGATAGCCTATCAGGAGGCTGAATACTTATCATAAATGTCGTTAGCTCCATTTTTAGTTTTGGATCTTCCTGTTTAAGGCTGACGACAAACTTGACAATTTATCAGCTTCGTGACAGCCTATCACAAAATATCGTTAAATATATTCTTTAGTTCTCCTGTGCTACCTCAGGCTGACAATATTCTTGACAGTTTATCAGACCTTTGACAACTTATCTCAAAATATTATCACATCTTTCAACTTAGGCCAATTCTCTATTTACTGTTGACGACAAACTTGATAACTTATCACAGGGCTGACGACTTATCTCAAATGTCGTAAACCATACTTGTCTTCAGATTTCTTTAGATTTCAACTTCTCTACTTTCATTCTTGTTGGTTCTATATCATATCAGCTTAAACTGCAAAATCAAACACAAAACAATCAAAAACAACAAAAGTTGCTTAATACTTTGCAATTACTCTTAGTTAAAAGCCTCAAATTTGTTAGCATTAGCTCGCATATCAGCACCTTCAACTTAAAACAATTGCTTGTCCTTAAGCAACTCAACACAACTAAGAGATTACAAAGTACATTTCGCAGTCAATCATCCATATCATCTCAAAATACTTTAACCATCTCCAAGGTCACTTAATTCAAGAACAATGAAGAACACCAATGCAACACACAAGACTCAAGATAGAACATTAATTCAGTTATAACAACCATACATAGATCAGTATTACACTACCCGAACAAGTAAGTAACTAGCAGTGTAACCAGTGTTCCCTCACAGCAACTAAATCCCTCTCTTCTCATATCAATAATTATATATGTAACCATGGGGACAATCAAAACACTCACTCTCAGAACAAAGTTCCAATCAGTGTATGCCAAGTACCATATGCTTGCCCTTATTTTCAATACCCAGATATTTAGATAGGTCCGTTAGGATCACTATACGACTTCTCTTAGGCTTCTAATGCAGGCTAGGGGATGGTAGGATACTCGATGGTATTTAAAGTGACTAAGCCTCCTTGACACTACACTAGATTTTTGGGGTTACACTCATTATCCTTTTCCGCTCTTCTCTTTCCTTGATCACTCTTATTTTGGCTGGATACAGTCTTTTCTAAATTACTTAATCTTTTTCACAATTTTTTTTTCTTTCTCTTTTCATCTGCACCCAGTTTTTTATTCTTTTCTTTTATGCTATCTTTTTTCATACTCATTCTATATCACGCACAGTGTCTAAGGAGGACCAGGGACAAAACAAGTTCATTGTGATCTAAATGGGAAGGTGACAAGTTTCATACAAAGAAATATGCTAATTAGGCTCAAAACAGGGATCAAGTGATATTATACACATAGGGAAGGTCATTTAGGCTAAAGTAAGCTAATATTAAAACAGCCTATGATATTTTCCTAACCCCTATCCTTCAACATAGGTAAGACTAACCGAGAAAATTTTGTCTTCAGTATACAAAGGGAACTAAGTAGTTTCTAACACACGTATATCACAAGCTATGACTCGTTCAGTTTATGCAGCTTCTTCGCAATGATTATTATGATACTAGAATTAATGCCATACAAAGATGCATAATGGTCACACTTGAATGCAAATAACACAGTTAAAGGAGTAGACCACTTGAAGAGGTGTATAAAAATCACAAAATAATTCAACTGCCTCAATTACAATTATTTCTCCTAATCGGCAACAAAATTTTACAACAATAATTTACTCTACACCCTCAACTTAAAGTGAAAGAAAATCTGAACAAAGGGTCAGAGTATACCTGGAATGGATCAATCTTGGGGGTCATGGGTTCCTGACCCTACTGCTACATCTCTATTAGGAGCCTTGAACTATTCTAGTGCAGCTGGTCTATCAGTCTCTGAAGGCCTACTGGTGGAGGTACCTACTGCTTTTGCTCGGATGGCTGCCTCCCATCTCTCATTGTCCTCTAAGGACTTAATCCTTACCTTCTTCATCTCTTCTTTTTTATAATTATATCTTGTCTTCTTCTCTACTTTTCTTTCTTCATCACTGTTGGGCCTTTCTCTCTTTCCTTTACCTTTTTTCTCACCTTTCTTTTTCTTTTTCTTTACTGGCTCCTTTGTGAGATCAAGCATCGGGATTTCTCTCTTAGAATCCTCCGCTACCAGTTCTACTAACGCCATAAGGTGGTGATGTTATAGCTTTCCAACCTTCGCCTTTACTTTATCTAGAGCTAATCTGAATAATGCCATCTCTGAAGCAGACCTCTCTTTCAACTGAGCATTAAAGCGATTCTTTAATTCATCAATCCATCCTGGTAGAGCCTTGTAAGGCTCGAGTGCAGCCTTAATCCTCTTGTCAACTGTAGCTACAAATTGCTCGGTAAAGAGTTTAAGCTGAGCCTCACACCACTTGGACTATTTTTCTACTCTTCTAAAATTCATAAGGTTGAAAGAAAATTCTATTGTAGGCACTGCAGCTAGAGGAATTGTCTCTATTTTGGGCACTAATAATTCTGTCATTGTTATAGATATTAAAGGTACAACTTCAGAATGAGGCATCTCTACATTAGGCACTGAACTAGTACCTATGATCGGTGGATCAGTGGGAATCTCTGCACCCCTATCAAACATTAGCATCAGCTGATTTTCTTTATTTCTAATAAGATTGTGGGTCTTCTAGGTAAGGAGTGCTTCTTTTAACTCTACAATCTTTGGCACGTTTGTTTCCCTACACAACCTTGTAGTTTAACAAGGGAAGGGATATTCGGCAATAATCTCTCCAAAATTCAATTTGAGGTTAGCCATAAAACTTGCGACTAACATTTCTCTATCATCCCCGAGAATATTATCACCATCTTTGGGCATCAACCAAGTATAAATAATACCTCACCAAAATCTTACCTCTGAATTCAGGGAGGCCTTGAAGATCCTTTCACTCGGGTTTATCAGCCATTCCGATTCTCCATCGGCTGTGAGTGTGGCTAACCAATTCTAATGATTTTCTCGATGCTACAACCGAGAGGAATGAAGTTTGGTCCATGAAGGAACCTTTTGATTGTTGCTTCAGAAATATCCACAATTATACCCAATATCAGAACTTTGCCCAACAAAGGTTGGCCAGCTGTTTTCTCTCCTTCTTTGCACATGTTTTCTAAGTGAGCTTGGTATTTCCTATATAATTCCCTAACTAGCGTAGGGCTGAATGAATTTTCTCCTCATGTAGTCCATCCCAAATCATAGCCATGAAATTTCTGCTCCACTTTCGGGTACCTACTCAACCCCTTAGTGATGATTCTCTTCTCCTCAAAGATTGTCCTCTTGACAGCTCTTCTATTGGTTCTGCGAAGCCCATCAAAAAAGATTTTCTAAGCTTTGGGAATCTTCCATCTAGTGCCATCTCGGACTACAGGATTCTCGTATTTGACCATAGTTTCCAAAATTGGAGAGTCTTCATCATCTTATGGCTCAGCTAAAGGGGACTCAGTTGATGGTCCCTCGGATTCAGGTCGCCCAGACTCATGTTTCTCAGACTCAGAATGATCTAAATCATGCTCTTCAGATACAGCATGTTCATACTCTTGTTGCTCAGAGGTCGAATGCTCAGAAGTTATATGCTCGGCTATTGCTGGCTCAGTGTCACTTTTTTCACTCTCCTCCACCTTAACTGGTGGGGGTGGTGGAGTCTCTTTAGAGCATTACTTCTTTTTTTGTTTCCTCAAAAGAGGCTCTTCCTCTTTATAATCAGACTCTTCATTGAAGAATTTCCAAGATACACTTCCCTTGGTCACTTTCTTTGTGGATTTTGAGCTCTTTCCATTGGGTGTCATTTCAAGACCTATAGCAATAGAAAAAATATTAGTTGACCCTCAAGAGTATAAGCATAAACACATTGATCATTGAAATTCCACACCTCTTGAAAAGGCTCATTCATGCTTCAGGTTCCAGGTGTGATGACATTTCTGATAAGCCATCACAAACGTGATAACTTATCACAAATGTCGTCAGCTTTTAAATAGAACCCATAAAATTTTATCAACTTCTGACGACATTTCTGATAAGCTATCACAATCGTGATAGCCTATCATAAATGTCATCAGCCCTAAACAGAACCCACATTATTTTTAGTATCCTTTTGACGATATTTCTGATAAGCCTCACAGTTGCGATAGCTTATCATGAATGTCGTCAGCTCTTATCAGAACCCCTAACTTAACTTTAATTCAATTTTTGGTCACAATTTTTTTTTCTTAAAATCCACTTGAGTTTCATTTTTAAGCTAAACTTTTAAGCCTTAGGCTTACATAACAAACTCTAGTTCCAATTTTTATCCCTTTTTGCAAGTTGGACTTGGTTCAAGCTTCTTGGGAACTTCAATTTACCTCAGCTTAGCACTTACCAATTGAAAAGAAAGGTTAGCTTTCGAGCATACCTGATGGAGACCTTCTCTTTGATTACACACACAAGAAGAAGTGAAGAGAGGTTTTTGATTTTGATTGCAAGCCCACACACATACAAGAAAGCTTTCTTCTTGGTTTACTTGGAAAGAGTTTAAAGAAGGTAACAAAATATTCTAAATATGGAAGGAAAATAACTTAAAGGAATTAAAACTAAGCGGGAAGGTAGAAAGGCAAAGCTATGGTCCGGGTTGGGTCTTTGTAATTTGGCCCACAATTTCAACTAATATAGGGCTTTTGTGATGATATTTCTAATAAGCCGTCATAATTGTGATGGCTTATCATAAATGTCATCAGCCTTGATAGACCCATCTTTAGAGCTGAGGTCTCTGACGACAAATCTGATGACTTATCACCATCTTAACAGCCTGTCAAAAATATCGTCAGGGGTATTTGGCTGAATACATTGATTTCACCTTCTGTGAACTAAAACATAACTACAAAAATAAATAATTTACTGGAATATAAAAATTTTGGGTTGCCTTCCAATAGCGCCTGATTTATTATCGCGGCACAACTTGGTTATCTTGACTACTCAGACTTTGCCAAGACAACCTATTGATACCCCTTTACCATCTTCATAGAATACTTCAACAATTGAGAAAACACTCATCTCTTTTTGTTGAGTCATGGATGAGTGTATTTCGAAGTGTGCTTCTTTGTCATTGAGCCTGAACTTCAGCTCATTCATCTCTATGTCTACTATCACTCACCCAGTTGCAAGGAATGGTCTACCTAAGATGATGGGCTCTTCGAAGTCCACCTCACAGTCTAGGACTATAAAATTAGAAATCAGAATAAAGTCGGCCACCTTTACCAATACATCGTGTAATATACCCACTGGCCACTTTACAGACCTACCTGTCATCACCAATTGCATGTTTATCAAGGTAGGATCCCCCAAACCCAGTTTCTTGTACATAGTGAGTGGCATTAGATTTATACTGGCTCCCAAATTGCATAGTGCTTTTGTGAGATTTAGGGACCCAATAGTGCACGGAATGGTAAATGCTCCCGAATTTGCCTTTTTCTATATTAAAGACCTTGTAGAGATAGCACCATAATAAAGGAGATTGTCCTTTGGCTCATGGCTAACCTTCCATTTCTTAGTCATAAGGTCTTTCACGAACTTCGCGTATCTCGGTATTTTCTCAAGTGCCTTAACCAAAGGCACATTTATTATCAATTGCTTGAGTTCTGCCATGAATTTGCTAAATTTTGCATCATCAGTTTTCTTCTTCAACCGCAGAGGCAAGGGAGGTGGTGGTCTTGGGATAGTTTTCATCTCTACCTCCTTCTCCTTTTCTTTACCTTTCTTTGGAACATCATCAAAATTATCCAGCTTCTCAGAATCCACTGGACCTCCTTCTTCTGGTTCATCAATAACTACCTCATCAACTACAGGTTTGCCCATAGAAGGGACAGGTAATTTATTACTACTTCTAGTGGTAATAGCCATTCATGATCCATCATTCTATGGATTCTAAACCATATCACTTGGTAATGTTCTGCTCTTCCTCCGATTGAATGCTGCAAAAGGTTGGCTCATCTACTGCTCTAACTGTTTGATTACGGTGAAGTGTGAGTACACCAATTGATTGATGGATGTTAGATCAGTCTTCATGGTGGTCACACCAAATTTGGTTGCCTCCACTCCCTTTAATAACTTAGCCATCATGTCCTCCATAGATATCTTTTTGGAACTTTTTAAAGCAGCCTCATAATTTCCAGGAGGAATATATAGCCCGCTCATGTCATTGTTATTCCTCTAATTTCCTTGTTCCCTATCTTTATAACCAGGCTTATCATAAAAGTACCAACCTAGATTCCCTTAGATATTGCCTCAAAAACCCCCCGATTTTTAACATATTTTGTCTCTTCATCTGTATCAGCCTCAATCCTATCCTGAGATCCCACAGCTTTTACCTTCTCAACCTTGCCTGATAGCAAGTTCTTGGTTAGCAAGTCTATCTATGTTTCCAGGTGACCCATGTCTTTGTCTTGCTCCTCTTCTCTTCTGCGTTGTTCTACAGTAATACCTATAGAAGCAATGAGGCTGGCCACCATAGAGACTCTGGTATGCCAGGCCCAACTCTGTTTTGTCATTCTATCCAGCATCTCTGAAGCCTCTAGGAATGTAATATTAAAAAATGAACCACCAGCAGCATTGTCTACAATTGGCTTTGTAACAGAGTTAAGAGCCCTGTATAAAGTCTCCATCAAATGTATGTCCGTCATGTTGTGGTTTGGACACTATGTCAGCTTTTTTTTAATCTTTCCCAGGTTTTATGCAAGGCTTTAGTTGGGAGCTGCCTAAAGTTGTTGATATCGTCCCTCAACTGTACCCTCATGGAAGGTGGAAAGAACCTTTCTAGGAAAGCTTCTTTCAACTGCCGCTAGTTGGTTATAGAATTGAGCATCAGCTTATTTAGCCACAAAGTTGCCTTCCCATATAGAGGCAATGGAAATATTCTCAATTGAATAGCATTCTTTCCTACTCATGGGTTATCAAAAGATTAACAGATAGTGAAAAAATTCAATAGATACAAGTTCGGTTCATCCCCAGGAAGGCCACCAAACAACCCCTTCAGATTGAGAAGTTAGATCATAGTACTCGTAATGTTGAACTTGGCCCCAGGAGCCAATGGTGGATTAATGATTATACCCATTGTACCTGCTCCATCTATTCCATCATCATCATCATTGAGATCATACTGGACCGGCTGGTATTCGTCTTTCTCAGAACGAACGGTTCCTGTTAACATTATGCCGTACTGGTGCAGCTATCTACTCTGCACGCCTTGGGTTACAAGGATTCAGCAACTCTTCATCTCCCAAATCTTCGTCCTCAGGTTTTGGATGTCATGCTTGTTGCTCGATAATTTGCACATTCACCTGAGTTTGAGCTAAGGCTGCCAGTCTGTTAGCCTCTTGCTGTTTTGCCATTCTTCCAATTTGTTGTGGTTCTGGATTAAGTGGTAATAATGGTTCTCTAAAACTTCTAGTTCTTGGCATACACTATAAAGATCCTGTAAATAAATAAAAATAAAAAATAAACATTAAACTAGGAAACTTAACTAACAGTCAATTTGCACACACAAACTTTAGTTTACAACTGTATTCCCCGACAACGATGCCATTTTTGATAACGCTTAAACTACACCTCTCAATGAGAATGTAAGTGATCATTGTCAATATAAAACCCAACTAGGTTGGGTCAAATCCTACAGGGAATATGGTGTGAATATAAGTTGTTTGCAAATTAATCAACTGTTAGTTGGATGGTTCCAGAAATGGGGCATTTAGTTTAACAAGCAATTTTTGGTTACGTTAGTTTCAATGTCTTTAATCAAGAGTTAATGAAAAACCAAAATTATGTTCACTAGGGTTTTTGGTACTTGACGGATGCTACTAATGGTTTAGGATTCTCACGGTAGGTAGGACAATAAGTTATCTTTATCGAAGTTATGCTTAAATGTCTCTCGACCTACTTAAGCATTTAATTACCTAATCCTCTCGGACTTAGGGAATTTCTATTCACTGCCCATATTTTACCTCAAGTTAACCAACTTTGTTACAGCGCTGATTATTAAATGGAGTATTTATAAGTCCCTGTTGATAATTCACTTCCTACTGTATTTGATTTCTTTCTCAAGCAAATCAAAGTAGGTTTTATCTATTGTTTGCAACCAATAGACACTAATTAAAACCTCAGAATTATCAAGAAACCCTACTACCTTTTGAATCTTAAACACTTAGCACCTTATCAAGACCTAACCCTAGATCCCATAATTCAGGTTAAAGAAAATTTAGCCACGCATAATGCTTAAATCAAAACAAAAAGTTGTATTCATACTTTGAAAGTTAAACTTACCATAAAAAGAATAATAACTAGTGAATTGCAGATTAGATCACAAAGAAATATCCCAGATTAATGATGATAATCTCTTCAAAGTATTTGCTTTTTCAAGCTAAGAAATTAAAGATAAAATATCAAAAGTATTTTTAAAACTCAATGTGTAGAACTCTCAATAAAACCCTAAACAAGGCTTTAAATAGTTCACCCTAATTATGGAAACAAAATAATAGAATTCAGGAATCCCTCAGATTAGATGACATTTGTGATAGCTTATTAGGAGGCTGGCGACTTATCACAAATATCGTCAGCTCTTTCTTCAATTTTGGCTCTTTTTGTTTAAGGCTGATGACAAACTTGACAACTTATCAGCTTTGTGATGACCTATTACAAAATGTCTTCAATGCTCTGCTTCAGTTCTTCTGTGCTGCCTCAGGCTGATGTCGTTCTTGATAGCTTATCAGACCCTTAACGTCTTATCACAAAATGTCATCACATCTTTCAACTTAGGCCAATTCTCTATTTACTACTGACAATGAACTTTATTACTTATTACAGGGCAGACGACTTGTTACAAATGTCGTCAGCATACTTGTCTTCAATTTCTTTAGATTTCAACTTCTTTGATTCTATTCTTGTTGGTTCTCCATCATATCAGCTTAAACTAAAAAATCAAACACTAAACAATTAAAAAAAATTTGTTTAAGACTTTGCAATTATTCTTTGTTAAAATCCTCAAATGTGTTAGCATTAGCTCGCACATCATAGGTTCAGGTACTTAGTTCTAGCAGCGTGATTGACCGTGGGCATCTTTATCTACATCCTAATAGTTGGTGATTTCTCATGGTTTGAGGGCCTATTTAATCAAACTCTTATCTTTATGCAGTATTTGCTTAATTGTTTTCTATTTAGTTTGAGGTTGTTGTGGGTCTGTCCCAGTGACTCTCTAGTTATTAGAAGTAGAGGCATGTCAGACTGTTAGTATGTTTTAGATTTCTAGTATTGGTTGTTTAGATCTTTGAGGCAAGCACTTTCAAACTTTATGTTTATCTAAACTCAGATCAGTTAATATAAGAAATGTCATATTTTAGTATTTTAGTGGATTCACATGCCTAAGTTACCTACTTTATAAGTTTCAAAAATAGAAGAAGGCTCTAAGGGTTAGCTTGGGAATACTAAAAGCCTTGAGCAACGTGTGACATCTCGGGACTTATTTTTAAGGTGTTATAAACTTGGTATCATAGCCTAAGATATAACGGGTCCTAGAGAGTCAGACAAGCCTTGTTACGTAGAGTCTTGATCGTGGATGTGAAGCATGCCACATTTATGAGGAAGAAGCTATGGGATATTTTAGGAAAATATTTTTTTCTTATATTCTCTATCGTTCTTTCAATTGTCTCTATGTACTCTTAACATATGCTCTTATGTGATAGGATATGCCTCCTCGTTGAGCTAACGCATATACAAATGATAAACAACCACCCTAACTTTCTGACCCTCTAAATAAGAATGTATCCGATACTGAATTTTGTGTTGTTTTTCAAGCATTGGCTCAAGCTGTAACTGTCAATGTTTAGGGAAACCATCAGGCTACAGTCCTACTTCAGCAAAATAGTGATCTAGTTGCAGCCAAAACCTGTGCCTTCATGAAATAAATCCATCTAAATTCTTTAAGTCAAAAGTAGGTAAGGACCCATAGCTTTATCTTAATGAGGTGAAAATAATCACTCAAATTATGCATGTTACTGAGGAGAAGAGTGTAGAATTGGCATCCTACAGGCTAAAGAGTGTTACCTATGATTGGGTGGTTATGTGGAAGAATGGTAGAGGGGAGAATAAAGCTTCCATAAGTTGGCAAGTATTTTAGAAATCATTCCTAGATAGGTTCTTTTCACGTGAGATAAGACAAGCTAAGATAGAGGAGTTCATGAACTTGAGGCAGGGCTTAATGAAAGTGAAAGAGTACTGCCTAAAGCTTAATTAACTGTCTAAATATGCTCTAGACTAGATAGATGATCATAGATCTTGTATTAGTAAGTTTGTTACTGGAGTGTCTGGATTGGTAGTCAAGGAGTGTAGGACTGCTATTGTTATTAGGGAAATGGATCTTTCTAGGCTAATGATTTATGCTCAATAGATTAAGGCAGAGAAGTTAAAGAAGAGAGGGAGGGGAAACAAGAAGGCTAGAACTAGACAGTTTGACTACAGCTAAGCAAGTCTGGAGGGGGCAGTCATTTGTAGTTTCAGGGTCACTCTCATATCCCGGTGCCTTCTTAAGCCAATGCCCCCACACCCAAAACTTTGTAGGAGCAATGGGGTAGGACTTCTATGTCTAATTATCTGACCTATGCTAAGTGTAGTAAAGCTCATCCTAGTGAGTGTTTAAAGGGTATAAAGGGCTGCTCCGGTTGTGGTACAGTGGGTCACAAAATTAAAGAGTATCCATATGATAAGCAAGGAAATAGGCATGTTCATCCACAGACTCAGGCTACTAGTGCACCAGCTCCACTAGGTCTCCTATCCCCTCCTCAAGGCGTATCATCTAGTACCGGTAGTGGCTAGCACTAGAGTTCACCAAATGTTGTTACTGGTATGCTTCGTGTCTTTCATCTTGATATGTATGTATTTTTGGACCCAGGCTCAAATCTTTCTTATGTGACTCTGTTGGTTGCGGTAAACTTTAGAATAGATCCTGAAAATCATTCTAAGCCCTTCTCAGTTTCTACCCTACTAGGTGAGTCAGTTATTGCCAAAAAGATTTATAGAAAATGTCCTATCACTCTCCTTTATAGGTTTATGTTAGCAGATTTAATTGAATAATATATGGTCGACTTTGACCTTATTCTAGGTATCAATTGGCTTCATTCCTGCTATGCGTCTATAGACTATCACACGTGAGTGCTGAATTTTTAGTTTCCCGATGAGCCAGTTTTTGAGTGGGAAGGTAATTTAGTATCTCCCAAGAGTCATTTCATTTCCTATCTTAAGGAAAAAAATTTGATATCAAAATGGTGAATCTATCACTTAGTTCGAGTCAAAGACACTAAGACTGAGACTCCAACTATTCAGTCAGTACATATAGTCAATGAGTTTCCTAAAGTCTTTCCTGAAGATCTGTCATGGGTACCTCTCGATAGAGAAATAGAATTTGGTATTGACATTCTTCTTAATACTTAGTTAATCTCCATTCCTCCTTGTCTTATGGTTCCAGTCGATGTTAAAGAGTTGAAATAGTAGCTTAACGACCTCTTAGATGAAGGTTTCATAAGGCCCAGTATCTCTTCTTGAGGAGCTCCCATCCTATTCATGCGTAAGAAAGATGGCTCTCTCCAAATGTGCATCGACTATCGGCAATTAAATAAAGTCATAATCAAAAACAAATATCCTCTTCCTAGGATTGATGACTTATTCGACCAATTCTAGGGTGGAAGTTACTTCTCTAAGATAGACCTTAGATCTGGCTATCTCTATCTTAAAGTAAGGGAATGTGATATCCAAAGACAACTTTCATAACCTGTTATGGCCACTTTGAGTTTCTAGTCATGTCCTTTGGGTTAACAAATACCCCAGCTGCTTCATGGATTTGATGAACTGAGTGGTCAAATAGTACCTACAGATGTTTTTCATAGTACTTATCGATGTATTCTTGTCTATTCATGTAGTGATGATGACCATGCAGACCATCTTAGAATCATGTTGCAAACTCCTAGAGATCACCAGTTGTTCACCAAAATCATCAATTGTGAATTTTGGCTAAGGTTAGTTTCTTTCCTTGGTCATATTATTTCTGATGATGTCAATAGAGTCGATCCCTAAAAGATCGAAGAAGTAAGAAACTGGCCTACACCTATCTCTTCATCAGATATTAGGAGTTTGTTGGGTTTAAGTAGCTATTATCAATGGTTTGTTGAGGGTTTTTTTATCTATTCCATCCCCCATATCTATATTGACTTAAAAGAAAGTTAAGTTTCAGTGGTCAGGTTCCTATAAGAAGAGCTTTCAGGAGTTGAAAGCTTAACTCACTTCAGCCCCAGTTTTTGCATTACCTGATGGTACAGATGGATTTGTTTTTTATTGTGATGGTTCTAAAATTGGTCTGGGTTGTGTTTTGGTGCTGAGAGGTAAGGTCATAGTCTGTGCCACTAGACAGCTTAAACCTCACGAGAGAAATTACCATACCCATGATCTTGTGTTAGTTGCGGTTGTTTTTGCCTTAAAAATCTGGAGGCACTATCTATATGGAGTACATGTTGATGAGTTCACGGACCACAAAAGCTTACAATATGAGTTTACACAGAGAGAGTTGAACCTTCATCAGAGAAGGTGGTTAGAATTGTTAAATGATTATGACATAAGTTTCTTTTATCATCTGGCAAGACAAATATTATGGCAGACGCCCTTAGTAGATTGTCTATGGGTGGTGTTGCTCAAGTAGAAGGAGATAAGAAAGAGTTGGACCGATAAGTTCATCAGTTGGCTAGACTAGGTGTTTGGTTAGTTGATTCGATT
>JAPEIP010000007.1:168779262-168794221 GCA_026120095.1 Capsicum chinense
AGGTGGGAATATATTGGGTTTGTTGTTGTTGTTGTTTTCGTAGGAAAAGGTATTGGAGAATTCTTTTTTTTTCTACAATAATATAATAATATCCACAATATAAAATTTATTGAGAGAGATATTCCAATAACTGTTTTTTTTATGAGCTTTAAAGGTGTCATCTACAATCACAAAAGGTTAGGTTTAACGTATTGTTCTAATATTTCGATTATCGTATTGTTTTGTTGTAAATTTTGTTATGTTCAAGTCTATGTTGTAGATGAATATTTGTCGGACTTTGAGAAATTTGCATTAACGTTAGGTTTGATGATATTGTTATAATATTCTTGAATACTATAGTTTCTGTTCAAAAACTATTTGTTGTTTTTTCAAGGATTGATTAATGTTTGGTCAGGCTTTAAGGATTTTTCTTAAGGTTATATCGCAATGTTATGATATGTCGATTATCGTATTATTTTGTTGAGTTTACAAATCAATATTTGGTTAGACTTTGAGAAATTTTTGTGTAAAGGTTAGGCTTAATGAATTTATTTTGTCGTAATTTTGAATCTATTACAATCTATTCTTTTTGTTATTATCCGTGATGTGATAGTTCACATCGTAGGAGACGATCAAGATATTAATACTTTACCTATAGCTTTAACTAGTAATTTAAAATATTTGAAAGTCACATAAAAAAATTGTGGTCAAGGAAAAACTCATTTGACTCTCAAATATTTACCTATAGCTTGACATGAAGCATACGTGTAAAACACGTACATTTAACTAGTAATTTAAAATATTTGAAAGTCACATAAAAAAATTGTGGTCAAGGAAAAACTCATTTGACTCTCAAATCGAAAAGATATCACATAAATACTCAAGCAGAGGAAATTTACTTTTGTATGAGTTTTGAACGTCTGGGAATTGATTACCGATAAGTTTGAGTAATTAAATTGAGTACAATTTACATAGGGGAGAATTTTATTTATACTGGTAATAAGTGAAAAAGGGTGGGAAGGCATCGGATTTACTGTGACAACCTGCAGAATATACTGGTCTTCAGTTATAGGTATGCAAGAAGAAACTAAAAATAATCAGAGAGAGAGTTCATTAACAATGGCTTATGAGGCTGCTGTTGTATGTTGATGGTACCAGTTTTGATTCAACTTCAAGTTTGGTGAAATAACAAGCCTGTTAATTTATGTTAAACGAAGAGTTGAAGTTTTCTTTCGGCATGATTTAGGATACATGGTTCGAGAAAGGAAGCAAAGTAGTAATGGCATTACTGAAACTGGAAAATAAAGAATAAACTAAACAAACAAAAGAAAGAAAAAGCTAAACACACTGACTGAGGTTACATGAACTCGTGTGTGAGTATTAGCCACGACATGTCCAGTTTTCATATGTTGTATATGTGCATATATTATGTCTCACATATATCTATATAAAACTCATATTCTCTATGGTGCTTCTCCATAGTTCCAACCTTTGGTTGAAATTGGGTCAAAAATGTCAGGTTACCTTTTTCATTAGTGATCATTAGATGCTTCCTAATCCATTAATAAGGTCTAAGTAGACTCGATACTGAGATGATATGCATTGAAGACCGTTATCAGCATTCTCAATGTTTCATGAACCAGTCATATTACTTGTGAACCCTATAATACTTAACAGCGTAATACAATTTATGGCTCAAAAGCCAATTTTTACTTCCGTTTCATTGTGTTGGTTTAAAACCGTTAAAGGGAAACAACGCAGGAATTCAATTTAAAGCTGGCCGCAGAAACAGAGATGGAGCTTGAAGAAGAGAATATGTAGAGCGTAATTATTTCCTTGTTGAAAGACCACCTCATAATTGATCATCAACTTAGCAACTTAAATAGTTGCTATTACAACTAAAAATAGGATAAAGAAACAACCTATTTCTACCAAAATTAGAATAACTAATTAGTTTCCTACCAAAGATAGGACTCCTAATTTAACTAGGATTGTACGTAAAAAAAAGCTGGAGGAAAAAGAAAAAACAACAGTTGCATTCTTAAAGCAACTTTCAACACTCCTCCTTGCTTTATGAAATGCAAACACCAATTCTTTGCCTTAGAAGCTCGAACTTGCTGATTTGAAGTGGCTTAGTGAACAGGTCTTCTAGCTGTGGCAAATTTGAAGGCTGCAAAATAAGAGAAGTCATTTGTTGAGGTAGTGACTGCTGCTGCTGAACTTGCTGCATGTTTTGTTGATATGCTTGTTTCTGATTACTTGCAAGAAGAGGTGGATGTGGACCATGAGGAAGAGGAGGAGCTCCTAAAGGAATTGAAACTAGTATTGAAGTCTTTTGTTCTCCTTGAGGTGATGAATCAAGTAATGGGATAGACAGAGGCACTGCAGTTCCAAATCTAGGTATTGTTCCCTCAGTTTGTAATATACCGGAGGAAAATGCTCTAGGGGTTGAGGGGGCCTCAAGACCTGGAAAATTACTAGGCATGCGACCAAGAACATTGTTTTGATCACCCATACCTTGCTGTCCTAAATTGAATTTATCACGAGCGAAGTCGCCAGGCCTTTTTCTGCACCAGAACTTTGTTGTCTGATCATTGCTGCCACTGCAAAGGAGATAACCAATTGGGTGCCTTGAAAGATCTCACACACCAGTTTCATGTGCATTTGTAATTTCTACTTGAGGAGCTTCATGCCCCACAAGCCAATGAAATATTGAACCATCATAGCTTCCACTGATGAAATATTCTTCATGAAACGGATGCCAAACCAATAATGTCACGTCGTTCTGATGCCCCCGGAATGACTCAAGATCCTTCATAGCCCTTATGTCATAAAGCTTGATAATTTGATCCTTGGAAGCAGAAAGGATCCAGTTACCATTTTGATTCCACTTCATGCAGGGAATGGTATTCTTATACTCGTGAAATGACGAAATCTCCTTTCCTAACTTGGCATCCCAAAGTTTAACAAGATTATCTTTTCCATCAGATAACGAGCGCTCTTCTTGGCAGTTTGTGAAGTCCCATACTTTAACGATAGATTTATCAGAACTGGCCTCAACTTCAAAATCTTTTTTTTTTACATCTGGATTTTCAGGGTTGAAGTCATCATCTTTCGATTCATCAGATGAAAGTTCAGAAATATCATCTAGCTTTTCCCCAGATATAGCAGCAACAACTTTCTTAGGATATACTTTCTCCTAGCTGTCAGTGAAGGAAAGGTTGGTTCCTTGACTATCATTAAGCAAGTCAATGCAGTCAACTTTGAAATCACAACCTGGAGAAAGCCAACCTTCATCATCAGGTGGAATGTCTTCTTTTAGCAGAGCTGGCTCCACACACAACTCGTGAAATCCACGTTCTTCTTCCAATGGATTTAATGAGAAACTTCTGCCGCTCATTTGAATTTAAATAGGTCTTGTCCAGATGCTTCCTTGATCAAGCAGTGTTTATCTTCGAAATATAATTTGAAACTTTTTTCTAATAACTGACCAACACTTAACAAGTTCTGGTCCAAATCGGGTACATAAAGAACATCAAAAATTGTTTTAGTGCCCGATTGTGTTTCAATTGTAATGGTTCCAATTCCTTTTGCTGGAATATAACCACCATGGACAATTCTAACTTTTGTAACTTTAGTAGGGCTCAAATATTTAAAAAAATCTTTATTGCAAGTCATATGATTTGTGCATCCACTATCGATCAGCCATGAATCGCTTGAGACACTGCTTGTTAAACATGATGCGACAAAGAGTTGATATTCAACCTGTTCATCAATAACCCGAACCTCTACATCTTGTTTCTGAGTTTCCTTCTTACAGATTATAGCTTCATGCCCAAGCTGATTGCACTTAGTGCACTTGGCATCAGGCCTTTCCCAACACTTAAAAGGCGCATGTCCGAGCTTACCGCAATGCTTACAAGGAGGGTAGTTTCTTTTGAAACCAGTTGTTTTATTTTTGTTGCTATGCGCTGCACCTTCTCCATAAGTTGGTTGGTGCTTATTGTTTTCCTTCTTCTTAGAACGTCTATCATCGTGATTCTTGGATGGTAAAGCACCTTCAACAGCTCCTCCTTGTCTCATAACACGCCGTTGTTCCTGCGTTTGAAAAGCACTTAAGAGCTCTGCAAGTGTTATCTTGGACAAGTCCTTAGTATTTTCTAAGGTTGTTATGGTAGCTGCAAATCTTTCAGGTGCCGTTACTAGGATTTTCTCAATGATCTTTGAATCATTGAAAGCGGAACCCAACAATCTGATGCAATTTGCTAAATTAAGGAGTCTATCAGAGTACTCCTTTATGGTTTTGCTTTCTTTCATCCTTTGCAGCTCAAACTCATGTACCAGATTCAACACTTGCATCCCTCGAATCCTTTCATCTCCTTCATACTTAGTCTTGAGATAATCCCATACCTCTTTTGCTGATTCTAGAGACATGATATGAGTGAAGATATTAGATGAAATTGCAGTAAATAAGCATGCCAATGCCTTTGATTTTCTGGTGTTCCTCTCCTTGTGAGTTTTAATCTGCGCCATCGTGGGATTGTCTGGCAAGAGAGCTATCTCGTATTCATCTTTAACAGCTTCCCATAGATCCAAAGCTTGTAGATATATACGCATTCTAACCACCCAGATTTGATAACTTTCTCCATCAAAAGTTGGTGGTACGATTGAAGAAAAATTTGTTTCTCCGTTCATGGTATCCACTGGATCAGATTGATGCAAACACTCACAGGTCCCTTAAGATTAAAGCTTTGATACCAATTGTTGGTTTAAAACCGTTAAAGGGAAACAACGCAGGAATTCAATTTAAAGCTGGCCGCAGAAACAGAGATGGAGTTTGAAGAAGAGAATGTGCAGAGAGTAATTATTTTCTTGTTGAAAGACCACCTCATAATTGATCATCAACTTAACAACTTAAATAGTTGCTATTACAACTAAAAATAGGATAAAGAAACAACCTATTTCTACCAAAATTAGAATAACTAATTAGTTTCCTACCAAAATTAGGACTCCTAATTTAACTAGGATTGTACGTAAAAAAAAATGGAGAAAAAAAAAAACAGCTGCATTCTTAAAGCAACTTTCAACACACTGTCAAGGTTGTGCTGTGTGCAGCTTCAGTAATAAATATATAGTGTTTAAAAAATCATGTGCTAATTTATAGCCCTTTATAGCCCCGTTTAACACCTAAAACTCAATAAAGCATCTGAGAAATCATTTTTGCTCTTATGGGTACATCACTCTGCAATCAGACACCATTGGAAGGGATTAAAATTTCACCCTAAATATTTACTTTATTTACGAAACTTCACATTTGCTAATTGGTCCATGTTAACGTTTTCCCTGGCTAAACATGCCCTCAGCAAAATTTCATACTCATGGATATACTTGGGTAGATGTGTGCCCTTTTAATGTTTCCACCTTGCTATTTTACTCTATCTGTAGTGGAAGAGCTTAACTGTAGTTTGCAATTTCCTAGTTGAAATTTCCACAGAGATGAGATGACTTTGAGAAAACGTTGAGCTTTTTATGCATGCTTTTTCAACATGGAGTTCACATCTTCATTAAGCTCATCCCGATGCTCTCTTTAGAGGGATGTGCATTGGCCATCACATCTATGATTTCTACTCAGGCTTCAGGACAATATCTTGTATCAAATTAAGAGGCACATAATAAAATGTATGATTAGACTTGTTTTACATCTTGAACATAAGACTAAACAGTTATTCAAGTAATTATATGGAGAAAATGTTTGTAAGGAAATATTACCATAAGAAAATCCATTTCGTCTTCAATGAAACGGGTATGTTTTGTAATTTGGAAGGTAAGACAATTAGCAAAATGATGGTTAATGAAACCAGTATGTTTTGTAATTTGGAAGGTAAGACAATTTTAGCAAAATGATGGTTTCAAAATCTCTGTACTCCCCATTTAGTACTTAAACTACTTGCTTTGATGCCTTCAGTGACTTATAGTTAGGTGTATAGTTTTCGGTTTTCCTATCCAGTGAATAACCCTAAGATGTTGCGTCACCTATCTGTTAATGGAATTTTATATGATGCATGGAATAATAGTCAAATTGCTATTTTCCTATAGATTAACTTGCCTTTGATCTTTGAAGCAATCGGAACATTGAAATCTAGAGATTGCAGTGACTTGTGTACAAACTTTTATCCAACTGGTTCTATCAAGTCAAAAGAATCTGCTAGCAGAGTGCTCAAGGTATCTTCCGCACTTGGAGAAACAGCAGCATCTATTGCAGTGGCTGCTACATTTCTGGGGGGCTGCGGCAGCTACTCTTGTAAGGAGAAATAAAGTTTCTGAAGCAATTGAGGTGCGTTGAAAGCTGAGAAGAGTTATTTCTTTCGATAGAAATACTTGTTCATTTCCTAGATCACTTAAACAATATTATCATCTTAGGGCTGAAATTACACCTAAAGCCTAAAGGTATATTCTAATACTGATCTGGAAGTACAACGAAAATCTCCTTACCTTCTGGATAATCCCAGAATGAATATATGTTTTATACCTAAAAGTTATCGAGAAAGAGTGGCCTTTTCTACCATTGCTTGCCAACATTTTTATCTTTCAGGAGAAGAGGAAAAATATTTGTCGGTGAGAGGGAACAAGGAAAAGGTATTCTCCAGCAGAAAGCTTGAGAGTTGCATTTTCAGTCAAATGTTGTATCTATTTGTTCTTAGATATCTATCTAGCTAAAAACTTCTGCTGCAACCAAAAAGGAAATGAAATTTATTTCTTGACATTCAGTGAGGTTTACTGTTAACTTAAGGTGCCAATCTGTAGTAGGTTATTTGCTGCTCCTCTTAGTTTGATTATTTGTTAAGACAGGAGGGTGTGGAAGATATAGATTGGGGTGCAAAGTTAGTAGGTAGCAATTCTCACGTGTCTTTACTAGTAGTAGTAGTATTACTCAGAGAGTATCTTGTCCTATGATGTCTGTTGTTTACCTATTGTTTTTTGCACTTCGATTATCGCATTATTTTGTTGTAGTTACTGTTAGGAAAGACGGGCACACAATCAAAGAGCCCGACGGGGTAGAAGCGGGAAATACCTAAGACTAAACTTTCCCTTTCAACTTGAACCAAGAGGAGACTAGCAAACCAAGCAAAACAAAGTAATATGGTAGCAAATGAATTACCACACAAATGTGATAGGGCAAGAATAAAGGCAATCACACAAGACACGAAATTACGTGGAAAATCCTTCGGTGTGAAGAGTAAAAAACCATGGAATTAAACCTCCACTATAATCGCCAAAGAGTTACAATATTGTCCTCTAAAATGGCCACCAAACAAGTGCCAAACAACAAGAAATAATACATAAACCACTGCACCAAATACTAGAGAAATAAAGGAGTGAAAGCACAAAAAATGCAGCTACTGTTCGGGAATGAAGAACAGAATCTACAGGACACCAAATCAAGCTCCGTCAGTTCCTAATAAAAGATTGAGATGAGAGGAACAAGAAGTCCAAAAATCATCTCAATCGGACAAGAAGCAAAGCGGGAATTGCAATTTGAAGTTGACAGTTGTGGCTGAAATTTAGGTGTGAAAATCAGCTTTATTTTTCTCTCTTTGGCTGGTGAAAACTCTCTTTTTGTGATGGTGAACAAGACCTAAAAATATCAATATATATACCCCATAGTAATGGGCCTATGGGCAAAAGTGGGTTGGTACAAATTGGGCTTCATTTATCCACATAGGAAGGGGAAAAAACCCAATAACCCAACAATTCTCCCCCCTCCCAACTATGTGGAGGAGACCGCCATCCCGGCGATTATGCAAAAGTCTTCAAACTTTCCTCTTAGCAAAGCTTTAGTCATCATGTATAAACCATTATCATCCATATGAATCTTCTCAAGTTCAAACAACTTAGGATCCAACACATCCCGAATCCAATGGTATCTCACATCAATGTGTTTAGACCGATCATGAAATGTAGAATTCTTACCAAGATTATGGCACTTTTACTGTCACAATGAAACACATACCTCTCTTGAGCATAACCAAGTTCCCCCAAGAATCTCTTCATCCAAAGCAATTCTTTACAAGCTTCAACGGCAGCAATAAGATCAGCTTCTGTAGTAGATAGAGCAACACATTTTTACAACCTAGATTGCCAAGACACAGCTCCCCCTGCAAAAGTAATTGAATACCCTGAAGTAGACTTGCGAGTATCAACATCACCAGTCATATCTGAATTAGTATAACCACAAAGAATAGGCTTCCCTATATCAAAACACAAACTCAGACTAGAAGTGCCACAAAGATATCTCATAATCCACTTTACAGCATTCCAATGTTCTCTTCCCGGATTAGAAAGAAAACCACTAACAACACCAACAGCATGAGCAATATACGGTCTTGTGCAAACCATTGCATTCATCAAACTACCAATAGCTGAAGCATAAGGAACTTTCTTCATATCTTCCTTCTCATCATCACTGGAAGGACACTACTTCGTGCTCAACTTGAAGTGCATAGCTAAAGGTGTACTGACAACCTTAGCCTTGTCCATGTTAAACCTTCAAAGTACTTTCTGAATATACTTCTCTTATGATAACCACAACTTCTTGGCCTTTTTGTCACGGACAATCTACATGCCAAGAATCTTGTTTGCTGGTCCTAAATCTTTCATAGAAAAACACTTACTTAACTCTTGCTTCAACTTTTGAATCCTGCAAGCATTATGACCAACAACAAGCATGCCATCAACATAAATCAACACAATAATAAAGTCACCATCAGAGAATTTTTGCACAATCTGAAGTAGTCTTCTTGAAGCCCTGCTGACTCATAAAGGAACCAAACTTTCTGTACCATGGCCTAGGAGCTTATTTTAAACCATATAAGCTCTTCTTTAATTTGCAAACATAATTCTCTTTTCCCTTGACTTTAAAATCTTCGGGTTGCTCCATATAAATTTTTTCATCCAAGTCACCATGGAGAAAAGCAATTTTAACACCCATTTACTCAACCTCTAAATCTAGACTTGCAGCTAAGCCTAGAACCAAACGAATGGATGACATCTTTACAATCGGAGAAAATATCTCATCAAAATCAACTTTTTTTCTGGTTAACTCCCTTCACAACCAATCTAGCTTTGTACCGTGGAACTGTATTACCATCTTCATGCTTCACCCAAAAAATCCACCTGTTTTTCAAAGCTTTTCTGTCTTTAGGCAGCTTAACCCAATCAAAGGTATGATTATCTTGCAAAGATTTAATTTCATCTTCTATAGCATCAAACCACTTTTCTTTTTCTTCACTTTCCATGGCCTCATCAAGACTCTCAGGTTCTCCCCTACCAGTCAAGAGTACATACTCACTGGGAGAATAACGAGATGAAGGTATTCTCTCTCTTGTAGATCGTCTAAGAGAACTCTCTGGAGCATCAACAACTGGTTGTTGATCAACCATATCAACTTGCACTGGAGCATCAACAACTTCTTGCTGGTCATTCTGAACGTGATCATCATCTTCATTATCAACTTGATTTTCATCATCATGAAGATTTTCTTCAGGAGCAGTAGTCAAAGGAACTGGATCAACATCAACTAGGCTCTCACTACTCTGAGAATCAACCTTCTCAGATTGTCAAAATCTTCAATTGTTTAGTCTTCAAAGAACACAACATCACGGCTTCTAACAAGTTTCTTCTCAACTGAATCATAAAAACGATAGCCAAATTCATCTTGACCATAACCAATGAAGATACACTGTCTAGTTTTAACATCCAACTTGGACCTTTCATCCTTAGGAACATGAAAAAAAGATTTACACCCAAAGACTCTAAGATGATCATAAGAAATATTCTTACCAAACTAAACTCTGTCAGGGACATCACTATTCAAAGCAACAGTAGGAGATAAATTGATAACATAAATAGACATATTAAGTGCTTCTGCCCAAAATAAAGCTGGCAGCTTAGCATCTAAAAGCATACATCTAACCCTCTCAACTAGAGTTTTGTTCATCCTCTCTGCTAAATCATTCAATCGAGGAGTTTTTGGAGGAGTTTTTTGATGCCGAATACCTTACTCTTTGTAATATCTATCAAAAGGACTAATATACTCACCACCATTATCTAAACGGATGAATTTCAATTTTTTCCCTGTCTGTCTTTCAACCAAGGCCTGAAAACTCTTGAACACATTAAGTACTTGATCCTTGAACTTCAAAGAAAATATCTAGATTTTGCAAGAATGATCATCAATAAAAGTCACAAAGTAAAGTGCACCACCATGAGACCTTTCTTTAAAAGGACTGCACAAATTAGAATGCACCAGCTCCAGCAAATCGAGCTTTATTAAAGACGGATGACTCTGAAAAGAAACTCTTTTCTGTTTACCAACTAAGCAATGAACACACTTCTTCAACTTTGCTTGTTTTACTCCGAAAAGCAACTTTTTCTTAGCCAAACTATCAATCCTCTTCTCACTCATATGATTCAACCTTCTATGCCACAACTCTGATGAAGTATCATTCTCCGCCAAGTTTATCAAGCCTCTAGAAGTAGATCCCTAAAATATGTACAAGTTAGACAACTTGTCACCTCGAACCACAATCATCGAACCTCTAGTAAGCTTTCACTGGCCAGCACCAAAGGTATTAACATAACCCTCATCATCAAGACTTCCTACAAAAATCAAATTCAGGCAAACATCTGGAGCATGCTTGACATTATTGAGAACTAGTTTGGAACCATTGTTACTTTCCAAACAAATCATGCTAATGCCAAGTACTTTAACTTCATCATTATTGTCCATTTTCAACATCCCAAAATTACCTGGAGTATAAGAAGAAAATAATTCCTTCTTTGGCGTAACATGAGATGTAGCACCAGAATCCACAAACCAGCTAGACTCATCGCAAACAAGATTAATGGCATTCCCACCACAAGCAACAAGAAGATCATCATTAGCAACAACAGTAACACAATTTTTATTATCGCCTTCTTTCTTTTGCCGTCTTATATCTCTCTTATGCTTGTAACAATATTTCATGATATGCCCCTTTTTGTTGCAATAGTCACATGTAACATTCTTGAATTTGGACCTCGACTTGCTTCTACTTTTATCTCTATCATTTAAATCTTTGGACTTGTTTTTTTCCCTCTCTTCAGTAACCAAAATATCAGAGTGTGAAGATGAAAAACATGAGGCCTGAGATCTTCTTCTCATCTCTTCATTCAAGACACCACTCTTAATATATTTCATAGTTACAATACCACCAGGAGCAGAATTAGTCAAAGAGACTCGAAGAGTTTCCCAAGAGTCAGGCAAGTATTAAGAAGCCAAAGTTCCTAAATTTCTTCATCGAACTTTACACCCATTCCAAACAGTTGGTCAAGGACACCATGAAAATTATTAACATAATCATAAATAGGACTGCCCTCTTTATACCTAATATTCATCAATTCCTTAAGCAGGAACAACTTGTTATTGCCAGTCTTCGAAGCATAAAGTGCCTCGAGTTTGTCCCACAAACTTCTAGCATATGTCTCATTCACGATATGATTTATAACATTATCTTCAACCCATTTCCTGATATATCCACAAACCTGTAAGTGCTCAAATTCCCAATCCTCATCTGTCATGGATTCAGGTTTAGTAGATGCAAACACAAGTAGATGCATTTTCTTGACAAATAGAAAATCTTTTATTTTGTCTTTCCAAGTATGATAGTTACTACCATTCAAACACATCATCTTGCTCATATTTGACTCCACTATTCAAATCTACAATCAACAACAACCAACTCTCTGATACCACTTGTTAGGAAAGACAGGCACACAATCTAAGAGCCTGAAGGGGTAGCAGCAGAAAATACCAAGACTAAACTTTCCCTTTCAACTTGAACCAAGAGGATACAAGCAAACCAAGAAAAATAAAGTAATATGGCAGAAAATTAATTACCACACAAATGCGATAGGACAAGAATAAAGGCAATCACACAAGACACCAAATTTACATGAAAAACCCTTCGGTGTGAAGAGTAAAAAATCCCAGGACCAAACCTCCACTATAATCACCAAAGAGTTACAATATTTTCCTCCAAAATGGCCACCAAACAAGTACCAAATAACAATAAACAATAGATAAACCACAGCACCAAACACTAGGGAAATAAAAGAGTGAAAGCACAAAAAATGCAGCTACTATTCGGGAATGAAGAACAGGAGCTACAGGCCACTAAATCAAGTTCCGTCAGTTCTCAATAAAATATTGATATGAGAGGAACAATCAGTACAAAAACCAGCTCAATCGGACAAGAATCGAAGCGGAAATCGTAATTTGAAGTTGACAGTTGTGGCTGAAATTTAGGTGCGAAAATCAGCTTTGTTTTTCTCTCTTTGGCTGCTGAAAACTCTCTTTTTGTAATAGTGAATAAGACCTAAAAAGATCAATATATATGCCCCATAGTAATGGGCCTATGGGCAAAGTGGGTTGGTCCAAATTGAGTTTCATTAATCTACATAGGAAGGGAAAAAGACCCAATAACCCAACAGTTACGTTTCTTTTTTCTGCATGTTTTGACGTGCTTTCTATAGTATTTTTTCATGACTTCTTTAATCTTGTCAATTCTTTTTTCTTGAGCCAAGGGGCTACCGCAAATAGTCTCTCTACTACCCAAGTTAGGGGTAAGGTCTGCATACACTCCATTCTCCCTAGTCCCCACTTGTGGGATTACACGAGGTATGTTGTGCCACCATACTTGATACCCACCAGTTGGCTTTGTTAATAATTGCAATGGATAATTGATACCAAGCAAAGCCAAATTCCTATTTCTAAATTAAAAAAAAAAAAAAAGCTATTTCCAAATTCCACATCAAAACATGACTCTTGTTCTTGAGGTTTCATGCTGCTGCTACAGTGCTGCTACTTGCTCTCTCTCTCTCTCTGTTTGCTCTCTGTAAGTTATATTGAAAAAAATTTTGGTACCCGGTGAGTTTAGATCCTGAATCTGTCTTTGATTATGGCAATATAGTGGGAAGAAAATTGAAGAATAGGTACGCGTTAATTCTATCCATATCCTAATTATGTATAGTTTGTCCATAGTTCTTTTGGAACATAGTCTTCACGTCATAGTGCTAGAGATTTGTGTCCATTTTCAAAAATCAATTTGTAGTGTACAATTTGTTTGCCCCTATTCAACTGTAGCAAGCACTTCCTACGACATACATGGAATGACATGATGAGGTTTTCGTACTACACCAAACTACACAAACGGGAAAAAAGCATTGATATATTTATGGCACTAGGGATAGCTATATTTGTAATACAAATGTTTTACACTCTTTGCGGCTATCTGTACATTATATATATACTAGTTTAGGGTACGCGCCCCGCGGTACCTCGCTTTGATGAGTTCAATTTTATAAAATCACTTCGCATATGACTTGATTAATAAATAAATTGATGATTTTGTTACGAAAACCACTTACATAGAAAGTTAATATATCCATACAAAACCATATAAAAGCATTGAAAACAACTTTAAACTAAACTAAATTAAGACAAACTACCAAGGCTATAGAACGATTAAAAAAAAAGTTTAATAAACTATCCCGATATGACATTTGGAGCAATTCATGTGTTAGAAAGTGTTTAAGACAACAAATTAATATTTTCACTATTATAAGGTAAAACAATATGCCATGAAAAGAATTTACCTAAAATATTTCTATTAGACACTTTTAATTTTGAAAAATTATATTGCTTCTTAGTCTCATGCATCTCTTAAAAATGAACACTTTATTATATGTTCAAATGTTTGATTGAAACAGTCATAATTCGAGTGTTTAAATGAAATTTGTCGATAAAGTTGTCAACCTATTTCGTTAATATATCATATTATTATATCACCTCTAACATTTTTTGATACTATATCGATCATATCTATTAATTTATTTCTTTAACTTTAGGTTGATAGTTTTGTTGCAAAATTTAATAAACTATCTTTTTTGTTTTAATTTCCACAAGAATATGCATAATAGTTCAACATTTTTATCTAATTCAGAGACTTATTTAGTGCACATATTTTGCACGCATGATTTATGTCAATTAATAAAACTATATATAAGAACAAAATTATTATGTAAAACCTAATTTTTACAAACAATTTATTGATTTATGTTTTATTGTCAATTTGATTATTTTATTATGATAAAAATTTTATTTTAATGTACTATCATTACAATACACGATAATTAATTTATATGACTTAGTCCAACTCACCTGCTTTACTCTGTTTTATATTCCTTATGGGTGCCGTATCTATGTTATGTCATCTGCTTCTGTGCTGTACTATGTGTTTGTGTGATATCTTGGGACTTGAGCCGGGGGTCTTTCGGAAACAACATTTCTACTTCATCAGAGGTAGAGGTATGGACTGCGTACATCTTACCCCCCCCAGACCCCACTAAGTGGGAATACACTGGGTTTGTTGTTGTTGTTGTTGTTGACTTAGTCCAACTCATGCACTATCATTCTTCATATTTACATAATATTAATAGTATTCAAGAAACCGAACAAAAATGAAAAAAACCAAATCTTTTGATTAAAACTAAACAAATTGATGAAATAAAAACTACATGTATGCAATAAAATGAACACCCATTTAGGATTAAGCTAATCAAATATGTATCTATCTATCTATATCTATATCTCTCTATATATAGAGAGACTCAAAATTAGGGGTTTTTTCTTTCTAGAATAAAAATGTAGCTAAGTTAAAATCCCAAATATTGTAAAAATAATTATATATATATATATATATACACACATATATAGAGAGAGAGACTCAAAATTAGGGTTTTTTTTATTTCTACATTAAAAATGTAGCCAAGTTAAAATCCCAAATATTGTAAAAATAATCAAATAAAAATAATGTTTGAACACATATTTAATTTGTACTAGTTAAGTGTACGTACTAATTAAATAATACTTGATATATAT
>JAPEIP010000007.1:168815686-168846035 GCA_026120095.1 Capsicum chinense
TTGGGTACCTCTGTCTGAGATGATAGATAAGGGAATACTGTGCAACTTAACCAACTCTCTGAGATAGAGTTTGGTATAGTTCTCAGCTAAATAAGAGGTATGGACTGGCAAGAAATGAGCTGATTTGGTCATCCTATCTATGATAACCCAAATAGAATCATGCTGATGATGGGTACGAGGCAACCTATAATAAAGTCCATATTCACTTTCTCCTATTTCCACATGGGAATATTGAACTCCTGCATGGACCCACTAGGCTTTTGATGCTCAATCTTAACTTGCTAGCATGTAGAGCACTTAGCTACAAACTCTGTAATATCTCTCTTTATCCTACTCCATCAATAGATCTTCCACAAATTATGGTACATCTTAGTGGCCCCTTGATTAATAGAGTAATGCGCACCATTCGCTTATACAAGAATTCGTTGCCTCAAATCATCTACACCAGGCACACACAATCTACCCTAACAACGTAAAACACCATCTCTTTCTTGGGAGAAAACCTCCACTTTCTTATATTTGATAGATTATTTTAACTTAACTAGACTGGGTTTCTATCCTACTTTTTCTTTATCTCAGAAACTAGAGATGATTCAATGCTACTCTGTACCCACACACTACCCTCTACTGAGTCGACTAAGTGAAAACCTAGTCGAGAAAGCTGATGAACTTACTGAGCTAACTTCTTCTTTCCATCCTCAACATAAGCAACACTTCCCATAGACAATCTACTAAGAGCATCAACCACTACACTGGCCTTACTCGAATGATACAAAACACTCATGTCATAATCCTTGAATAACTTTACCATATTGTCTGACACAGATTCAAATCTTTCTGAGAGAACACATACTGAAGGCTTTTGTGATCTGTGAATACATCTACATGTACCCCATACAACCAATGCCTCCAAATCTTTAAGGAAAACACTACAGCTGCTAACTCAAGATCATGAGTAGTGTAATTTTTCTCATGGGGTATAAGTTGTCTAGAGGAATAGGCTATGACCTTACCTCTGTGCATGAGGACACGACCCAAGCCTACTTTGGATGCATCATAGTACACAAAAAACCATCTAAACCATCCGGTAGAGTTAAGACTGGGGCTGAGGTGAGTCGAGTCTTCAACTCCTGAAAACTCTTCTCGCAAAAATCTAACCACTGAAACTTAACTTTCTTCTGAGTCATCTGGACATGACGAATGCAATAGAAGAAAACCCTTCAACAAACCAATGGTAATAGCCAGCTAAACCCAAAAAATTCCTGATATCTGATGGAGAGATGGGTCTAGGACAATATCTCACCACCTCAATCTTTTGAGGATCGACTCTAATGCCATCACCAAAATTGATATAGCCAAGGAAAGCTACTGAGCTTAGCCAAAATTCACACTTACTGAATTTAGCGAACAACTAGTGAGCTCTAAGAGTCTGAAGCACTACTCTGAGGTTGTTTGCATGGTCATTTTTGCTACAGGAGTAAACAAGAATGTCATCAATAAAGACTATAATGAACATGTCTAAGTACTTCTTGAACACTCGGTTTATTAAGTTCATCAAGGCTGCTGGGGCATTTGTAAGGCCAAAGGACATGACTAGAAATTTGAAGTTACCATACCGAGTTTAAAAATCTATTTTAGGAATCTCACATTCCCTGACCCTAAGATGATGATAACATGATCTGAGGTCTATCTTGGAAAAGTAGCTAGAACCCTAAAGTTGGTCAAACAAGTCATCGATTCTAGGAAGTAGATATTTATTCTTGACTGTGACTTTATTCAATTGACAGTAGTCTATACACATTCTGAAAGAACCATCTTTCTTACACTCGAATAAAATAGGTGTGCCCCACGGGGAGATATTGGGTCTAATGAATCCCTTATCTATGAGATCCTTTAACTGTTCTTTCAGTTCTTTGAGTTCAGATGGAGCTATTCTATATGGCAGAATAGATATAGACTGAGTATTTGAGAAAAGGTCTATTCCAAAGTCGATTTCCCTTTCTGGAGAAACTCCGAGGAGATCTTCAGAGAACACATTTAGAAATTCACTCACTACTGAAACTGAATCAAGAGTTAGAGTTTCTGAGTTAGAGTCTTTGACTCGCACAAGATGGTAAATACACCTCTTTGATATCATCTTTCTGGATCTAAGGTATGAGATCAATTGACCCCTAAGAGTTGTAGTACTACCCCTCAATTCAAGGACTGGTTTATTTGGGAACTGGAAATGAACTATTTTGTTTCTACACTCAACTAAGGCATAGCATGAGCGGAATCAATCCATGCCAAGAATGACATCAAAATCTGCCATCTCTAGCTCCCCGAGATCAACTGAGGTAACTTTCTGAGATATTATGACCGGACAGTTCATGTATACCTGTCTGGATACAATGGAAACACCTACTGAGGTAGACACTAAAAAGGGCTCTGTTAGCATTTTAGTACTAACTCTAAAGTTGACAGCTATATATAGAGTTATAAAAGAAAGAGAATCTCTAGGGTCTAGTAAAGCATAAATATTCTAAGTGAAAGACCTGTAATGTACCAGTAACTACGTCAGGAGAATTTTTATGATCTTAGCAGGACTGAAAAGTATATAATTTGTTCGGACGCTGACCACTAGTAGCACTAGAAGCTGCACCCTACTGATTTGAGCGATCGGATGGAACTGACGACTGATGAGACTGGCCCTATTGGCGTACATCCCTACCCTTTTAAGCAACTACCCAACATTCCTATATTTGATGGCCCGGCTTGCCACACCCGAAGCACATATCACTACCCGCTCTACACACACCCTGATGGTGTCTACCATACTTCTGACATAAAGGATTGGTACGAGCACTACTAATACTGACTTGAATTTAGATCCTGGTGCTCTATCCCTATTATTGTTTCTGAATTTGGTTACTAGAGCACTGATTGAAGAGGGTGTTGGGGCTGAAGAACTTTAATAAAATTGAGGACTGTTATCACATCTGGCTTTGCCTGACTAAAATTAAAACTACTCATTTTAGCTCTCTTGTTTCCTCTCTCCATCTCCTTAATATTCTTCTCCTCTATTTTTTAAGCATGGACCTTCAACATAGACAAGTCCATCTCACTAATTAGCATTATGGTCCTGCAGTCTTTGACCACACTATTAGATACACCAGACACAAACTTACTCATATTGGACCTGTTATCAGCTACTACATGAAGAGCATACCTAGCTAACTTAGTAAACTTAAGTAAATACTCCCTCACACTCATGCTTCCTTACCTTAAATTCATAAACTCTAAAACTTTGGCCTCTCTCAACTCCAATGGAAAGAACCTATCTAAGAAAGTTGTAGAAAACTTTTCCAATTCTACATGCCTAGATCTACACCTCTATCAACCTTCTACTGCTTAAACAAAGTATGGGCTACATCCTGCAATTGATATGTAGCCAACTCGACACTCTGACTAGACGTCACCCTCATAGCATCCGTTACCTTCTAAACCATATCTAAGAATTCATGTGGATCCTCTTCAGACTTGGATCCTATAAAAGAAGGAGGATTTATCTGGGTGAAGTACCAAATTCTGGTTGCAGCAGTATTGGCGATAGAGTTGGCCTAAACAACAGCTAGCCATTCATTTTATGTTGCTACTGAATTGGATATAGTAGTGAACACAACTCTGAATTCTGTGTGAGAGACATGCTCATCCAGAGGATCTTCCTGGATGGGCTGAGAGGCTGGTTCAGTTCCTGTTCTTCTTCCATTCTTATTAGGAGGCATGTTTTGTAAACGGAAGGAAGAAGTGGATTACACAAAGAGTTTAACTTGAGCTCATACTCACTCGCACGATATGAATACTAAAAGATGGAAAACGTTTTCCTAAACGCCTTATAGCCTCTCATCCATAAGTGTGGCACGCTACACATCCATGCACAAAACTCTACTCGATTCAGCTTTAAAACTTCCTAGGACACTTTAAAACCTTAAACTCTGATACCAAGTTTGTAATGACCCAAGACTACCCCCTAGTCTTACACGGTGCTTACAATCCCGAGGGACCATAAGCTAACCCATGAGTTGGTACCTACTATGAGCAATGACTAATATAATCATGAATACGGAAGAATAACTAAAATGCCATAAAGTTTTAATAATGAAATGACTACTGAATTATAAATTTGGCATAATACTGAAATTTGAATAATCTGAATAACTAACTGTAGTGTCTGAAAAGTATGTAAACTGAATACTGTGAGTTGATGGGACAGGCCCCAACTAACTCTACTAACTACAGAGATAAAGACATGAAGTAATATAATATGTCCTCGGATGATGAGTACTCACCACTGCTACTATACTGCTGATGATCTGAGAAACTAAGTGCGATCTGGGAACTGAGCATCGGCACCTATGATATGATGCATCATAGAGCAAAATAAAGGTATGCGATCAGTACTTTGAATGTACTAGTGTGCTAAATGAGGTAAAATAATATGCATGGTTTCACAATTAGGAATAATAATAACTAACTGAATATGCATGTTAAGCATGGAATACTGAATAAAGAGCATGGAATCTGTAGAAACTAAAAAATACATGAAAATCTGTGAATACTGAGGATGCATGACCAAGCATATAATATAAACTGAGTAAAATCTATAAATTAAAATCTGTATGCTTTGGTCAAGCAACACTAAGAATGAATAACTGAGCTGGGACTGTAAATGAGACTATATCTGAGACTATGGGAGGTATCATCTAACCAATATTCCCTAATTTGAGTTAATTAAGGTCGAACCTATAACCCCAGTTGAAAGGGTGTTAATACCGTGCCACAGGTACTAAAAATGGTTATATGGATCCATAAACTGAAATAATGTCTAAAGGATTAAGGGCGTCAAGCCTGAACTGACGGGTAACCCTTGAGAGATAGTCAAGCCTAATTTGATAAGTGACTTGTCATATCCTATGCTGGCTACATAGTTCGGAGTATAGGGACTACTACTAACGACTCTAGCTATCTGACTAGGAAGTCGGCATCCCTGCACTCAATCGGGGCTAAATCCTACTCCCAACTAAAGACACTGAGATACTAAACTGTTCTGTGTTTAATGACTGATAACTGACTATTCTAATAATGCTCATAATATAGTCTAAATATTATTCTGTAATGCACTGGGACTAGACTACTTAAATAGCTATGGTTTTCGGGTATTCAATAACCCTAGGACTCAAAACAACAATTCTGAAAAAACACTAAAGCTTAGGGGACAAAGCATGAATGTTTTTATTAAATCAATCACTCTTATAGGCATTTTATCAAACACTTGTTGTTCATTGTTCAAAACCATCATAGTAATGTCTTAAAACATATAGAAATGGCATGAATCTGACATAATAGAGTTCAATCATGGTCTTTTTCAATAAATAACAACATTAAAAAAATGGTAGATTAAATAATAACAATAATTTCATGGTAACATGGTATAGAATAATAGTTCATGGAGATTCATCAGTAAAATCACAATTTAAAACATAAAAGATCACAATTTTATAATTTAAAAGGGTTGCTTGGACTCCATGGATGAAAGGGATCCATGGATGAACATCTAACATACTTTAATTGATGGATTTCTTGAAGTTCTTAGGAAATAAATTGAGGATTGACCTTGAATTTGAGAGTTAGGGTTCTTGATTTGGAGAGAATGCCTTTTGATTTGAGGGAAATTAATTAAAGAATGATTTTAAAAATGTTTTTAGGGCTTAAATATCACACCTGGGCATACTAAAATAACGGGGAAAAGACTATTTTATCTCTGAATAAAATATTAATTTTTCATCAAATTTTTTCAAAATGGGCACGTGGCGTGACGCGACGCTATTACGTCGTTTCACTGAAAACTGACAACTGGGAATTGGGCTGATGGTGCTATGCGCTATTATCGTGGTAAGCCTTTGGATGCCATTTTGGCCACCTCCGCAATGTGCCAAAATCGTGGAGGCCCACTGAAAATTGACAAACGGGAAATGGCCTTGCTCCGTGATACGCCATGCGAATCACACTAGAAATTGACAATTGTCATTTGGTCTACCAACGCGATGCGCTAAGGTTAAAATGATGGAGTTTATTGACTGAAACTTTAAATCGCCATAACTTCTTACCTGGTTATCGGATTTAGGTAAATTTTATATCATTGAAAAGTTAATTCAATTTCCTACGCAATGATAGTGTCTAAACTGAAAAATAATGAGTGTTTTGAAAATTTTATATATGAATACTCATATATTGTGACTTAGATTATGATAGAAAAATATGGGGTATTACAGCCACACTGAAGAAGGTCACACTACATAATATATTACATTGAAGGAGGTGGAGATCCATAACATAATAATATGTCACTCTGAAGGAGGTGATGGTCCATAACATAATATGTCACTCTTAAGGAGGTGATGATCCATAACATAATAATATGTCACGCCGAAGGACGTGACATCAATAACTTAATAATGTGTCACTCTGAAAGAGGTGACCATCCATAGCATAATAGCATGTCATGCTGAAGGGTGTGACGGTTCATAAAACAATATTCCACTCTAAAAGAGGTGATGGTCCATAACATAATAATGTCTCACTCTAAAGGAGGTGACAATCCATTATATAATAATATCTCACGCTGAAGGAGGTGACGGTCTATAACTTAATAACATGTCACTCTGAAGGAGGTGACGATCCATTACATAATAACATATCACACTGAAGGAGGTGACGATCCATAACTTTATAATGTGTCACTTTAAAGGAGGTTCCATAACATAATAATATGTCATGCTGAAGGAGATGAAGGTCCATAACTTAATAACGTGTCAGTCTGAAGGAGGTGATGATCATAACATAATAATATGTCATGCTAAAGGAGGTGATGGTACATAACTTAATAATGTGTCACTTTGTAGGAGGTGACGATCCATACTTAATAATATGGTGTCTTAAATAAAGTGATGGTCCAATGTATCCTCTTAAAGAATGAAAAAAACAAATATAATAATATATGTCCTTTTGAAAGAGTGGATGACCCAAATATAATAAGATATTCCACCTTGAATGGTATGACAATCCAATAAGTTTCTTGGAGGGTAGAAAACCCTAATATATAATAAAAATAGAAGTTGATTTATCGAACTTCATCCTTTGGATAAAAAATCCTCAAAAGGACTTGTACACGTCCTAAGCTTCTGGGTTGAATCCTCAAACTTTAAGAGCACTAGTTTGTGTTAGTTCTTAGGGACGGTCTTTTATATATCACCTGCATGACTCAAACAACACTAATAAATAACATAACAATTTATTATAACTAAGTTAAGAGTGAAAGAGAAGATAAAGTCGTTTGACTTATAATGATTTGGAGATAGTGTTTTGAGTGATATCCCCATATCTTAATCATTTTGCTTCGCCATTTTCCTATTAGAGATAGTTTTAGAGATCATAAGGAAGTAGTAGAACCATAAATCAAGAGAAAAAGGATAAGAGAAGTTGTCTGGATTAATATGGCAAGGCCATAGTGGGTCTGGTAATTCCCTTTATCTAGCTTAATATTGTCAACATTGTGACTTCATTGTTCCTGCATCCATAGAAAAATTCTTAGTTTTGAGAGACTGACTATTTTGGTTTTTTCTTTCTCTCCTGATGCTCCTTGATGATCATCGATTTACAGGATTAAAGTACAGTCTTTTTGGAATTCTTAAGGATCTCCCAAAAAAATTCTGCCCCAGTTTAGAAACTCTCAAACTTCTTTGTAACTTATGACATCATTTAGTTTGAAATTTTTGATATCTTTGCAAAAATTTTGTCCTAGTCTAGAATGAAAAATACTTGAGTCCTTTCTGGCATAGCATAGCTTGAATTTTGAGAACTTCTCAAAAACTATGCCCCAATTTTAGCATTAGCAACGTCTGGTGTTTAATTTTATAGAAAATATCAAGTTCTCATGAAATTTTTGAGATTTTCTCAAACATTTCTGCCCCAGTTACATGCTTCAACGTCATCTCCAGTCACTTGTAAGAAGATCCTCTTAAAGAATTTTGCGATCCTCTAAAAAATTTGCCCAGTTTGTATGAAAATTCTATGGGGAATATGATTGAGTCAGTGTAGTGCTCACGTATTACATTGAGTTAGGAATCATATCTAACATAGTTCCACCATAAGATGGAAAAATAAATTTTCTAAGGGATTAACCAAAGCCAACATAGACCGCCTACGTATTTCAATCTTCGAAATTCAGGTCAAACATAGTTCATATAACTAAAAAAAATATTTAATATTTTTTATAACATGACCGAAGTCAGTATAGGCCACCTACATATTCCACTAGGAAAATCAGGTCGAATGTAGTTCATATATACAATGAAAAGATAAACTTACTAGGGGTTGACCAAAGCCGACATAGGCCACCTACGTATCCCATTCTTGAGAGTTCAGGTCAAACGTAGTTCTTTACAACTAAAAAGTACAATTACAAGGAAATCACAAAGTGCAACTACAAGAAATAAAACAATAACTCCAAAATGTAAAATAGTGCACCTTTGAGGAATTTTCATTCTTCTTTGCGATTGATGATGCTAATGATTACTTTGATTTTACTCTTTGCGAAGCGAGCAAGTTTGATTACCATCATAAATCAGTCTCTCTTTAAAAATAAAGAAAAACACTCTAATGGTAAAAGTGTTAGTTCATGAATTGTAATAATTGACCAAAGTAACGAGACAAATCAAGCAAATATAGTCAAAGCAAAATAATGAAGCACTTTAGCACATAAATAATTTTTTAACACGTCCTAACATACTTGGGACCTTTCAAGCCAAAGATAAGCCTAACGTTTGAAGGATATACATGTGGTTTGTAAGATATTTCATTACCCCAAAATATTATACAAATGTTATGAATAAATCAAATAGGCATACAAAATGGGGGAAAGGGAAATACATGATATCAATTACACAAAAGGGAGCAAATCTAAACTATGCCTCAATGGAAGTCGTTCGATCTTGAAATTCTTGAAACATCTGCATATCCTTCCTAAGATCTTCTTTTGATTAAACAAAATTATCTAAATAATACCTTCAAACCCAAGGAACAATGGTCCGTACAATCCAGCATTTTATCCTCAATTTAATAAATAAAGAATGATCGTATGTTATGACTCTAGGTCAAATAAATGTAAGACAGGTTTTTTAATGGGCCCAATACCCCCTCATGTATTAGGTCATCATAGGTCATGCCTAAACAGATTTTTGGTTTTGCTCTATTCTAGGTGTCTAGAATGAGCTTCGACCAGGTTCTCAAGTGGACAACTTGTGTTTAGAAATACGAACATCCATCAGACACCTAACGTGCTAATAAACGGTCGTATTCCCAACACTTTATTTGAAATTGAACAAGAGGGACCGGGACATCCACGAAACCCCAAACAGATTATATATTTCAAATGGGAAGCATGCTATGAAATGCAATCGTTTAATTTTGCAGAATTTAAACATATAAGCATATAAATAGTTCAAACATTACAATATCTAGTCAACAAAGCTAATTCAAATATTTGGTTAGAACCTAGTTAAAATTTCTAGCAGATTCGCCATTTCTGTTTTGCCCCTTTTTTTATTTGAAGGGTTGAAAAATATTATTTTTGACTTTTTAAACTATTTTCAAATCTTAAAGAAAAGGTTTAAAAAAATATAAGAAATTACATAGTCTCCACTTGATTTTTGATAAAATATCAATAAAAATTAAAAATATTACGTAAAAGATTCAAAACAGAAAAAATCTTGTAAGTTTAGAAATTCTAAGTAAGTGGTTCCTATTAATACTCTTGGAAGGTTGTTAAGGCACCAAGAGTATCCGCTAACTTGTGGTTACCAAACTATTTGAAAATAACTTTTTTGACTAATTTTAAAAAGGAAAATTGGTTTTTGAAAAGAAAATGATTAAGGAAAAAATTATCTTCAAGATTTGTGCAAAATAAATTTTGATGACTTAGCGAGGATATTTAGCTAAGTCTAAGAAAACTAAGAACAATTAGCATATAAAGGGGAAAAGGGGAGACTAAAGGACTTAAGCCATTAGGCCTAAATCCATAAATCATGTCCTAAGCTAATTTGAGTTTTTCGCCCATGTTCACCTGTCCTAATCTAAATACTTGGATTTTTGGCCCATAACATGTCCTAAAATAGTTTTCGGACCTTTGAGGCCCAAAATTCACTTCACCTGTATTAAATTATAACTTTGACTTCTAGACTCAAATGAATTAATAAATAAATGAATAAATAAAAATAAGGCAATAATAAAAATTGAGACTTTTCAAGTCTCATAGCGACTTCATCAATGGGTTTTGATCCATTTTCCTTCTACTTCCATCTCCTTGCACCCGCACGCCATATAATCGACTTTGGATTTGAACTTTGGACTTGTCTCAAAGAGGTGGGCCTCATTTGACCATCATGAAATGCAAGAGGAAAGGAGTCTATTTGAACTCCAAAATAGATTCATGGAAAGAAAAAGATAAAAGAAAAAGAATTAATATGTGTTCGAAAATACTACACTTAATAAATAAATGATAAGATGGCAAAATAGTATTATCAAGCATAAAGAAAAGTATAATATGATATAAAAAATAAGTCAAATTATCCAACAAAAAGGAAATTATCCTATTTCTCAAACAATCTTACAAAAAATCGAGCCTAGCACAATATAATCAACTAATCCTTGAAAAGAAGACATTGACCCACAAGTATAGTTGCTTAAAATTTGAACAAACATTTACTAAAAATTAACACATATTTACATCAAATACTATGATATAATATAGTCTAGGGCCTTTGGGCTACAGGTGACAAAAAAGTTTTAAAATGACTATAGGTGACACAAGTCTTAATAATTGAGTGGAGGTGACTATTACTTAATTATGGATTAAGAAAGTTTAAAAAATTTCAAAATAACCCCCAAGTTTTGAAATTTACATTTTGATTCAAATGTTAGTTAATATAATGGGAAACGAAGGTAAAAAAATGCACATTTTTCTCTTTTCTAATCCGTTGTTATCATGACATCCAAATTTTTGACTTTTTAATTATATAAATTAATAAAACAGATTTAAAGGTGCAACTGTCCACCTCCATTTATTAATGACATTTTTTATTACTGTAAAAACTTATGACTTAATTAAATCAAGCAATATTATGATAAGTCATGATTTTCAGCTTATTATTATTAATAATTATTTCTTTCCAGGAACCATTATGATAACAGATTATATATATGTTGCATATGATAACTCATCTATGACAACAGATATATCATCCATTGCAACAAATAGATAACCTGTTGCATCAGATAATCTATCTGTTGCAACATATAATCTCAACATATAATCTATCTTCTTAAATAAAAAAATTATCATCATATCATTAATCTAAATTCGTAGACATTTTTATTATATAAATTAATAAAATAGATTTTAAAAAAAATATTTTTGGTGAGTTTTTTATGATTTAAATTGTGGTTATTATTTATTATCTTATTGTTTTCTGTGAGAAGAAATGACTTAATTAAATCAAGCTGGTGAGTTTTTTTATTATTGTGATAAGTCGTGACTTTTCAGCTTATTATTATTAATTATTTCTTAAATTTAAATAATTTTTTTCTCAATTTAAAAATCGAAGACACCTGATTTTCAATAACCGTTTCTTTAATAAAATAATAATAACTTTTTTTATTGAGTTATGGCAACAGATTGTATATTTATTGCATCAAATAACCCATCTGTTGCAACAATATACCATCTGTTGCAACAAATCGACCATCAGTTTTAGGTGCTTTTTTGATTTCTTTTAACAACTGATTCATCATTCACAACAAATGAGGAATTTGATGCATCAGCAGCGTTGTTTGTTTGTTAAATGTGTTAAGATAAAAGGTCACAGCCACGACCATTCACCTTTTTCTTAACAATAATCATTTAACTTAATTAATCCAATGTTGTGACTTTTTTTTTAAATTAAATAATCTTTCTTTTATGGTTATAAATTGTGTATATCATTTAGTTCATTATTATTTATTTACAAACCATTTTTAGGAGAATCATGACTTTTCACCACCTTCTGTTACCACAAGTGCTCAATCCCTATCTCCAACCGTCAATATGTTAAGAATAGGGAATAAATAGAATGATAATTAAATATTAAATAATAATTAAAAATTCAAAATCGACCAAACCCAACCAAACATATACATAGATTTTTGAATCCCTTATAGGTAGATCCAATATAAAAAAGGAAAATACATACGCTAAAAGAAAGAAAAAGCATAACCTAATTATTATTACTACTATTATTATTATTATTATTATCATTACTATTATTATTGTCAATCGAACAATTTTCATCCGGCAGCAGCAGGGCCCTCCTCAGCCTTGCTCCGAAGTCAGTCAAATTCCTCTGGAGTTTATCAAATTGCCTTTAAGTTCCCGCGAGGACTCGATATGAATCTTCTTGTATTAATCTAGATCATCTATATTTGTATTGTAATTGCAGTAGAATGAACGAGTGAGAGTAACGAAAAGAGGCCGGAGGGACCTACTTATAAATAATTGAATTGGAAGGGGTGACTTAGTCAAACAAAAAGCCACGACTATTCATGTCTTAATTAAATAAAACTGGTGACTTTTTGAATATGTAAATTAAAAAAAAACAGATCTAAATACAATATTTTATCTTTTATTGTATTTCAAAAAGAAAATAAAATTGCTTTAAAATAAATCTAACAGATGGGTAATCTGTTTCAAAATATATTTCATCTGTCGGATAACTTATAACATATTGACAATTTAGTGCAACAAATGGATATATCAGTTTGCTTTTCCAATAGATATGACATCTGTTGCAACTTGCTAGTCATCTATTTATTTAATTTAAACCATAAATGGGCTAGGAAGAATAAGGTGCGTGCAGATAGATCCATTATTATATGTGTATGAGTTAAGAATTATAACTAACAAGGTCACCGGGACAACACACACAAAGTTTGATAGGTTCGAATTGATAAGGCTAAGGGCCTCATGAAGATGGTGCAGATACCCTGTTACGAATTACTGACAGTTGTTACTCGTGTTTATGCGTGTCAAGTTTTGAGAAGGGATCAATATTTGGTGTCATTGCAGAGAACCAATAGCGATTGGACTTATCTTTAAGTATGCATTGGACTCTAAGAACACCTTCGAAGCCTCGTACTATATCAAACAAGATTGGAAAACAAATAAAAATTCTCCTGGCCCAAATTTATATGAAAGGGTTGATCGAGAAGATGATTATATGCCAGAAGGAGCCAAAGGAGAATGCCTGCAAGGGAAAATGAGTGGTTGATGAAAGACTATATAATCTGAGAGCTAATTGAAGAAAAGACATAGGGTAGAAAGTAACTTCTAGCGAATCTGGCTGATGGAATTATCTTAAAACATGAGAAATCTAAATCAAGTGCAAATATGAAAGTGTATATGGTAATGTAAATTCGTGGTTGGGATTATCACCTAGATAGAAAATAGAAGAAGACCAAGAAAGCCGCCTTAAGGGAATCTAGGGTTGAAATGTTATACAGTAATTCTAGAAAACTTCTGCCAACAGCAACTGTAGTTAAAGTAAGGAATCTAAGCGAAGGCAACAATTTTTGAATTTTAAACTGCATCCCACTCCTTCTTGTTTATGGTTCTGATTAGGTCCATTGCTGTTGAACTGAGAGAAGCCACAAAGATGATTGAAAGAAAAATTGAGTATCATCACTTCCATAGCAATATGGATTAATTGATTGTGTTTTATAGTCTTAGAATGCTTTCAACATTTCTTGGAGAATATTAGAGGCTTGCTCTAGTTTGTGAATTTTAATAATTTTCAAGCTTGCCTCCAGTTTGCTAATTCTGTATTCAAGCTGGTCTTTACCATATTTGAAGTTAATCCAGAGTTCCTGAACTCTTGTGAGCTCGATCAAGAACACCACCTTCAAAGTTGTGGCATTTTAGAAGGCCTTTAGAACACTTTCTTTAGAAGCCTTAAAGGATACATGAAGGGTCGATATGTTTGTTTTAGGTCAAAATGTGTTGATGCACACTGAAGATATGGTCCCAATAGTTGAACAACACAGTTTATCGAGCGTTGTTCAATACAGCTTGCTCAACCAATTTGATAAATTAATATGTAAGGAGTTACGTAGCATGTGATCTAAACGGACTCTACCAAGCCTATCAAATGTTATGTAACTCCAGCCTTATTACGCTATAAAAAAAATTGGCCCGAGTAAGTACACAAACCACTTATCAAGGCGCAAGTCTTTAGATGGCATCAACAGTAATCTCCCAATATCAAGTGATATTGAGAGATTACTAGTCATGCCTTCTCAAGACATTTGCTACGGCAAGAATTTCTACTGATGACAAGATATTTACCATGCAAAAGTCTACACCGTCAGCAGAAATTCTTGCCAGAGCGAAAGTCTTTAGAAGGAATTATTAGTAATCTCTCAACATCAAGGATGTCTTATACGAAAGTCTTCAGAAGACAATCAAAAATAAGAAAGTTTTCAGAAATGACTACACATAATTACGGCATCAGCAACCTCACCAGATTCACTCCTCATACAAAAGAAAAGGCAAAAATATTTTTATTTACGTTCCCATGTTATTTATATAACAAACCAAACAAAGATGAACTAATCATTTTCCCTCAAAGTCATCTCCTACTGCACATTTTAGCGTATAATCATCCCTCAGAGCAACCCAACCATATAAATTTGGGCTAGGGTAATAACTGTATTGGTTTTTCATTCTTGCTAGATGTAGTGCTAGGCTTCGAAGGCCTTCTCAGAGTCCAATGCACCCTAAAAGTTAGTCTAATTGCTATTGAATCTCTTTACAATAACACCAAAACTAGATCCCTTCACAATGCTTGACAAATAAACATAAGCAACAACCGACATTAAATCTTAACAGGGTATCAGAACCATATTTGTGGTCCCTTAGCCTTATCAGTTCAGACCTACCAAACTTAACTATAAAATTACAGATATCTTGTTTGAATAATCTATGACTACTCGATAAAAACAGCATTCATAAAATCAGTGTACTCTATGTGTGTTTCCATGATAACATTATCAGTAATGCATACCTCCCACATATTAAGTGGTTCTATCTACATGCAACTTATTCCTCTGAACCCATCTTTACTGCAGTCTCTTATGATGGTCGGGCAAAAGTGGATCAACTGTCAGTTCATTATATCTACAAATAAGACGGAAAAAATAATGTCACAGAAAGAATATTATTCATCTATTCAACAGTTGTAGAGTTTGTTGCATCAGATATGGAGTCTGTTGCAACAGATGTGGAGTCTGTTGGAATACATCAAACCAGCCTTGCTACTACTTTGATTTATTTCAATAGTTTGTTCGAATGTTGCAACATCAACAACAGCATAAACTACAAAGAAATAACAAATAAAAATCATCAATAACAAAGAAACAACACTATTTGTTCCAACACCATCAACAACAAAGAAGCAACATCCTTTGTTCCAACACCACCAACAGTACCACACCACAACTTCCAACAATGCCAACTCCACCAAAAATATTAATAACAACATAAACAATAAAGAAACAAACAAAATACATACAAAAAAATGATACTGCCAACAAGGCTTTTAAACTTCTCCCAACAGAATACTTTTTTTGTATATTGTAATAAAAATTCTCAGTTTGTTTATTCAACACTTAAATGTTTCTTCAATTTTTTTAAATAAATATCATATGGGTAAATGGTAATTAAATAAAAAATAGATGTAAATAACTTACAAAGAAGACGACAAGAATGAAAGAGCAATAGTGAACTATACCTTAACGTCTAAAGCGAATCAAAGCAGCAATTTTAGTTGAGGAAAGATATAGATTGATTTAGATCCGAAAGGATATTTATGAGAAAGAGAAGAGAAAAAAATGTTGTGATAACCCTAACCTAAAGAGGAGAGAAAGAAAGAGCTGAGAGATGAATAAAATAAATTTAGGACTGAAGCTGAAAAGAGATGAGATAATTCTAGATGTATCATATACATAGACGTAGGTTTCAATATTCATTAATTAATATTCATCAATAAATTAAGGGGCACGAGAAAGACTAGTGACATTAAAAATACAAGATAAGACTACTCAATGAACACATTTTTGAGTTATCCAACAAAAAGAAACTTCATTTTTTACCGCATTTTGTAGTACTTACTACTTTATCTACTCAGAAAGAAGCTTGTTTTAAAATTGAAAGAAAATATATTTTCAAATAAATATGTCATCTGTTGCAAAAGATAACAATATCTGTTTAAAAATCCCAACAACACAGTCATCTGTTGCAATAAATACAAATATCTATCTAAAAATCCCTTTCTATTTGATAATTAAATCAGATATGTCAACTGTTACAATAGATATCAATATCTATTTAAATATCCCAACATCTCAGTCATCTATGACAACAGATGCAAATGTCCATTTGATAATTAAATTAGATATATCATCTGTTACAACAGATATCAATATCTGTTTGAAAATTTTCAACAGCTTAATCATCTGTCATAACAGATGTAAATGTCTATGTGATAATTAAATCAGATATGTCATCTGTTGCAACAGATGTGAATATTTATTAGAAATATCCACCAGCTCAGTCGTTTGTTCCAAAAGATTTATTGCAAGGTGGAACTAGGGATGAATGAATGAGCTCATAGGGTCAACACAACTTTAATTAGTCTTTACAATTGCATAGCATTGGTATTGAGTTTATCCTGACCCCGGCCATCGATCAATCACTCTTGAGTTGAAATGAGCTCTTAATAACTTAATGTTAAGATTAATAGTACCTAAATTGATTTAGGTAGAACTAAGGATGAATTGACGAGTTCATAGGGTCATCTACAACTTTAATTGAGTATTTACAATTGGTGTTGGAATTGCATTCATACCGACCTGGGTCGTCGATCAATCACTCTGAGTTGAAATGAGTTCTCATTAAATTAATGTTAGGATTAATAGCACCTAAATTGATTTAGGTGGAACTAGGGATAAATTAATGAGTTCATAGGATCAACTACAACTTTAATTGAGTCTTTGCAATTGCATGGTATTGGTATTATGTTCATCTCTACCCGGGTCGTCGATCAATCACTCTTAGTTAAAATGAGCACTTCACAACTTAATGTTAAGATTAATAGTACCTAAATTGATTTAGGTGGAACTAGGGATGAATGAATGAGTTCATAGGGTCAGCTATAACTTCAATTGAGTCATTGCAATTGCATGGTGTTGATCGGGTCATCGATCGATCACTCTTGAGTTAAAATAATCTCTCAATAACTTAATATTAAGATTAATAGTACTTAAATTGATTTATTTGGAACTAGGAATGAATGAATAAGTTCATAGGGTCAACTACATCTTTAATTGAGTATTTGCAATTGCATGGCATTGGTATTGTATTCATCCTGACCTAGGTCGTCGATCGATCACTCTAAGTTGAAATGATCTCTTAGTAACTTTATGTTAAGATTAATAGTACCTACATTATTTTAGGTGTAACTAGGGATGAATGAATGAGTTCATAGGGTCAACTACAACTTTAATTGAGTCACTGTAATTGCATAGTGTTGGTATTGCGTTCATCTCAACTCGGGTCATCGATCGATCACTTTGAGTTGAAATGAGCTTTAATATTACCCAAATTGATTTAGGTAGAACTAGGGATGAATTAATAAGCTCATAGGGTCAACAACAACTTCAATTAAGTCTTTGTAATTGCGTGGCATTGATATTGTGTTCATCCTGACTCAGGTCGTCGATTGATCACTCTGAGTTGAAATAAGCTATCATTAACTTAATGCTAAGATTAATAGTACCTAAATTGATTTATGTGGAACTAGGAATGAATGAGTTTATAGGGTTAACTACAACTTCAATTGAGTTTTTACAATTGGTGTTGGTATTGCGTTCATTCCGACCCAGGTCATTGATCGATCACTCTGAGTTGAAATAAGATCTCAATAAATTAATGTTAGGATTATTATTACCTAAATTAATTTATGTTGAACTATGGATGAATGAATAAGCTTATAGGGTCAATAACAAGTTCAATTAAGTCTTTGTAATTCCATGACATTGGTATTGCATTCATCCCGATCTGGGTCATCGATCGATCACTCTTGAGTTGAAATGAGCTCTTAATAACCTAATGTTAAGATTAATAGTACCTAAATTGATTTAGGTGGAACTAGGGATGAATGAATGAGTTCATATGGTCAACTACAACTTCAATTGAGTCTTTCCAATTGGTGTTGGTATTGCGTTCACCCGACCTGGGTCGTCGATCGATCACTCTAAGTTGAAATGAGCTCTTATTAACTTAATGTTAAGATTAATAGTACCTAAATTGATTTAGGTGGAACTAGGAATGAATGAACAAGTTCATAGGGTCAACTACAACTTTAATTGAGTCTTTGCAATTGGTGTTGGTATTGCATTCATCCGGACCCGGATCGTCCATCGATCTCTTTGAGTTGAAATAAGCTCTCATTAACTTAATGTTTTAAAAACTATTATATCTTTTGAAATTTTAAAAATTAATTAAGATCAATTCGGACAAATTAACAATTTCAAAACTTGTAATTCTTTTTCAAAATTACTAATCAACCTATACAAATCATCCGTTTGCTGGAAAAACTTTTCTTTATTTTAAATCTCAAGTTATCACTCCTCTCTCTCTCTCTCTCTCTCTCTCTCTCTTAATAATACAAATAACAACTACTCAACATATTGCTCAACCCTTCATAACAGATCGATTTTCTTCCCATTTTTGACCACATAGTTGTTATTTTTTACTTCATTCTCGCTTGTATTCATTCTTTTCCCTGTATTTGTAGGTAACAGAGTTTGAGAAGAGTTCTATATTTGTTATTTATTATAAAAATTAGGGACTTTTAGTTAATGATGAAAAAAAATACTTTTAGTTATATTATCTTCGAGAATGGGTTAACAATTTTGTGTTTTGATGCTAAAAAGGTAGGAAGCACCCAAGAAAACCCTAGATTTTATCTCAGTGTTTTGTTGACTATCATGTTATTATTGGATGATGTTTATGGTGTTGTTGGTGGATGTTGTTGTTAGTGTCAGTATTTGTAATTTTTGTGATGGTGTCGGTGGTGTTGGTGTTGGTATTGGTGGCATTGGTGGTGGTCTTGGTGGCATTGGTGGTGACATTAGTAGTGGTATTGGTTGTGGTATTGGTGGTCCATCCGTTACAACAGGTGGGATTTCTGTTGGAAAATATCAAATAAGTATTCAAACAGATTCCCCATCTGTTCCAACTGATTGGTTATCCGCTGGAGTATTTTGTTTTGTAATGTGGCGTAGCTAATTTATTGAAATTTGTCTTACCTTTTTTTTAAGAAAAAAATATGTTGACATCAAATTCAATGTATTTTTTGTTTTTGTTTCTATTGTTTGTAGTTAAAAGATGTCTCCCAAAAGAAAAGAAACTAAAAGTGGATCAACTTCTGACCACCCAACAAAAATGGCTAGAGTACAGATAGATTCTGAAGAACTTCCTGAACAATCTCAGTTGTAGAAAAATGAAACCGAGGAAAGTGATATCTCCTTCTCACCAATGGGGAGTGAAATAATATTAAAATCCTAGCATGATTCTGTCAAAACCATTAGTATCGACAAGTTTTGAGTTGCGATGCCGATGGATAGCCCTGATAAAGTAACTGGTGATCTTGTACTTAAATGTCAGTTGGGGAAATATTTTGATGAATTAAGGAGAATTATGAAGAATGAAAACATAGAAGGACTTTTTAATAAGAGCTGTTTTGCATACTTTCTTGAGCTGCCTGAGGACTGCACTCTTCATTTCCCAATGAGCATAGTATATGGTCTTCTCAAGCGTAGGATCAAATACGTGAAGGATGATTAAGATCCTAAAGAGGGCAAAAAAGGATGGATGAAATCTTGATCAACTACTGTGGCATGCTGGTTTGTTTTGGGTTGAAAGAGTTTGCCATAGTGACGGGCTTGAGATGCGATCATCCAGAAGAACCTCTCATCAAGGAAGCACCCCATAAAGGGTCCAACAAATGCAAGGGAAAAATAAAGGTTTGTTGGGTATTATTGGATGTAGTAGCTACAAAGTAGAGGATTTGATGGCAGATCTCAAGGATAAAGACATACCAAAGCACTACATGGAGAATTGTGCTTAGTTTGGTTTGTCCATTCCATTTTATTAGCAAGAGACGTCAGGAAAGTCATAGAAGATGATTTATTGGCGCTTGCTGATGATTTTGACAAATTTAACGACTATCCCTGGGGATATGAAAGCTACTCCTTGACTGTCAAATATTTACTAACAAAGCTATCCACAGGGACGACCACATTATACAACTTTTCTTGGGCTTTCTTGATAAAATTGATCTATATTTTTACTCATCCATTAATTTATAATGAATATACTTATTATTACTTTTTTTTCTTGCTTCCTATTTACATTTATTAGGCTTGGGCATGTGAAGTCATTTCTCTCCTCCAAAAGCAGTTCAAGGATTACTCGGATGAGGTTTCTCATCCAAGGATCCTTAGGTTGTTGGCGGCTATAAAGGCAGAAAAAAATATTAAGGAGCAGGAGGCCGATCTATTTAACCCACCAGATGATGTAATACATCTTATTTCAACTAAAATAAATTGCATCAAAGACAAATATTGAAACAAATGTTCCATCTATTATGATAAATGGGTCGTTTGTTGCAATAGATTACCCTTCAACTGTAACTGGTGCAATAGATGGATAATTTGTTGTGATAGATGATCCATATTTTGCAACAGATTAACCATCTGTTGCTCTGGTTCTCTAAACTCGACTCAACAGATTACCCATCTGATGCAAATTATGCAACAAATATGTAATTTGATGCAACATATTGTCAATCTGTTACAACATACAGAGCAGCTATTGTAGAAGCTCAATCGTCTGTTGCATAAGTTGGATGTGTTAACATCCATGTAACCCAACTGACTGCAAATTATTATTATATAATTTAAATTCCTCATGACTTTTTTTATAGGTTGTGTATCCTTGGATCGTACCTACCGTTGATGAGTTTGGGATGACTTCTTTTCTTACTCTTGATCTTGTTGATACAAAAGAAGAGCCAACGGTGGAGTTAATAAAGAAGAAATTGGCTGGAGTAACATCTATAAGAAGAGTACTTAGACAAGGCCAGCCTAATGTTGAAGCTCTTCATGACCAACCTCAAACTGCAATAGATCTGGGTGCTTCTTCTGGGGGTGTTGCTGGTAGAGTTATTTATGATGGTGGCAGCCATCCTGATGTTGCTGCTTCTGCCAGTCGTGATTATGAGCATGTTGGTGCTCAACAAAAAACAAATAATTTTGAAAAAACCCCTTGTACAGGTCCCTCTCGCCCCTATATTGGTCCTTTCTACCCTTATAGTAGTCCCTCTCACCCCTCTTCACCCTCATGTTCTCATTGTAAATACAAAGTGTGCAAGGACAGAGAGGATAAAATCCTTGAAAAACTAGAGGCTATTGCTGAACCTATCGAGGAGTTAAAATCCAAGAGGGGTGTCATACCATCCAACAAGGTGAGGGAGGTATGCACTTCTACAGTGGTGGTTAGGAGAAAGAGAAGAAAAATTAGACAAATTTTCTCCGTTCTAAAATTAGCAAAAATTGCAAATCCTTCCGCTTCAAGAGTTGTTGAAGTTCAGGGGCCGCTGAAGAAGGTGGACATATTCGCGGAGCTTGGTAAGGAGAGGAAGAAATCATGAATGGCAAGACGAAGGTTTGAAAAGAATACACCATGCATTCATTTGACACCACAGCCTTCAAGAATATGACAAATATGCATGAGTGGTACGAGGACAATGTAAATTTACTTTTGCTAACCTTACCTTCCAAACTACTCCATGAAGAAGAATCTACGCAATAGATGTGTAATCTGTTGCAACAGCTTGGTATTCTGTTGTAACATAATACATATCTGTTGCATAAGTTGCATTTGTTGGGTAATCTGTGAACTGATTTAGAGAACACTTTGCATCGGATTCTTTCCACTGTGTTTTTATTCTTTACAATTACTAACCTATTTAAAAATTTTCTTCTTGTACCATAGTATGTTGATGAAATTCTCTGCCACATGAGGGGTATGCAATTAGCATACCCGGATGCTTATGATACTGCTGATAGGATAATGGACCTCAACTTCTATAACAATTTCAATGATAAGTATGATAATCTCCATGAGCTAGCTGATACCAGTGTCCAGGGATTTGATAAGTTAGTTTCTACATTCTAATGGGATGAAGAGATGATTAAATATGTTAGAGGGAAGAGGCCATATCCATATGCAAGAGCTTGACCAAGGCAAAGAGAATCCTTACAGTCATGAACATGGAAGTCAAACATTTTCTCACTATTGAGATACTAATGTACAAGGGGAATATTAAGGTTTATGACTGCAACTTACTTGTCTTTGATGAGGACAAGTTTTTAACCCACATGCAGCCACTCTTGAAGTTTTTGATGTAGAGTAAACTGATGGATCATTTGCCGACGAAAGTCTTGAGGAAGGAATCATGGGATTTTAAAGGTCTAAATAAGAATATCAAGCTCCAGAGAAATAGAACTAGTGCAGCGTTTGGGCCATACTCGTTTGCATACATCGAGTATTTGTTGATTGGCACAAAAATGACCGGTATATGCGACACCGTTGTGGGAAAGATGTAATAGTTCTGGTCTTATGGGGTACTAACTAAGTGGTTCGAGTCCATGTATAAAGAAGAATATGTACAAAGACAGAAATGAAAATGACAACAATTTTTCATTTCAAGACACTTCACTTTACATGTAGTGGTGATAATTTTTATGTTTGGCAAAATTTGAATTTTTATAATGCAATAGATTTTATATCAATTGTAACAGATATAATGCCTATTATGACAGATTGATTATTTGTTGGAATAGGTTGGTCATCTGTTGCATTATATAGATGTTTCCCAGTCTGTCTGTCGCAACAGATATATAATCTGTTGCAATATATAATCTATCTGTTGTAACTGATAGGTAATTTCTTGGAATAAATCAAGAAAGTAGGAAGACCTGTTATGTAATTTCCAGCAGATGACCTAACTAAATGGTTGGAGCTTGTGTATAAAGAAGAATATGTACAAAGATAGAGATGAATGTGATAATAATTTTTTATTTCAAGCCACTTCACTTCACATGTAGTGGAAATAATATCTCTGTTTGGCGAAAGTAGAATTCTTATAATGTAATAGATTGTATATCTATTGTAATAGATATTGTATATGTTGTAACAGATATAGTACCTGTTATGGCAGATTGATTATCTATTGGAATAGGTTGGTCATCTGTTGCATTATACAGATGCTCCCTATCTGTCTATCGCAACAGATATACAATCTATTGTAACATATAATTTATCTGTTGCAACTGATCGTTAATCTGTTGGATCAAATCAAAAAAGTAGGAAGACTTGTTATATAATTTCCAGCAGATGACCTACGTGTTGCATCTCATATTGCAACATATGTCTAAATCTATTTGATAAGATATGCCGTTTATTGAAGCAGATGTATTATCTGTTGTGATATTTGAATCTCGTATTCTATTTTAATTAACATGTTCAAAACTAAGGATTAAAATATATTCATGGACAACATAAAATAAATTAAAGCCTTCAGAAATTACATGAAATAACTCAACAGATAAATGAAATGTAAAAAAAATTGTTATGGGTACAAATGATCTACTCTACAAATAAATCAACAAGTTAAACCAAGGAGGATAGGTTATTACATTGACGGACTCAAGCTATAAAGATCTAATCAATATGGACAAGTTGTTCTTCATTCGGTGCTCGAAATTCGACTTTGGTCATCGTGGATCTTTAATGTCGCATGCGTAAGACTTCTGAGCCTTCACTTCTCTATATTTCCATAAAAGAGTAGCATATATTTTACGAATTAATTCGGCATCAAGTCTATCATTTGGTACTTGTAATACATCGCTCAAATACTCGACGTAGGCGGCAACAAAAGCACCACAATCCCTGCGTTTAAAAAAATAGATAATCCATATCTTGCAGTTCATGCAAGCATTGTGAAATTTTTGAAATGAAACTAAATCAATGACACTTAAACATACAGGCTACCAATGGTTTGTTGAGCGATTCCTTCAACATATTGTACACAAATGGATTACCCATTTTATCCCATTATGCTGCAATCGTCGACCAATCAGTACGAAACTTTTGGTCCAAAAAGTCACTCATATCAAGGTAAGTAGGTAATATTTTAGCTAGCTTTTGTATCTCAGACAACGGCCCGGAACGTCTCCTTCGCGACATCGAGTCATAATCTCGGATGCGCCTCTCTTTTAGATTGATGGCAGGCAACACCCAATGGAATTCATCACCACAATTGATTGGGATGTACACTTTGTTGACCAAATACCAAGGTAAGCCAGCCAGAATGCTAAAACCTTAGATGATGTTGATTAAGCATTCCTTATTTCAGGAAACTTTCGGCTGTTATTGATAATACCTATTGTAGGTATTATTGATGTAAATTTTGTACAAATAATTACCTGTTATGTATCTGTATTGTTCTTGTATTTACAACTTGGCCTTCTTTTGGAGGTAGTAAAAAATGACATCGATGTACTACACATATTATCAAACATTTTGGATTACGTGACAAAAAAATTAATATGTAGATACAATTAAATAAAGTATTAATTAATAATAATATGTATGGCATTTAAACCTCATCATTCCAGCAAGTTTAGGGCTATGACATCAAATAGAACCAATTCTTCATTTTGAGATGTATAACAACAAAGTCGAACATATCAAAACCAAGACTCAATTCGTTCACTTTGTAGCATTCAGAATTTTTTTCTACATGATGATTTATATGTGTTAATGTTATATTCTTACAACAAGAATTGTATAAACCAATATCTTTAAAATTGATTTATGTACCTGCCGGCATGATGCTTTAACAGGCCATCGGCAATCCATTCTGAATAGTCTTTGATCAACTGTGTTAGTTTTTTTGGAGCCTCATTCGAGACGCTGAACCCTTCAAACAGGTAATTCTTTTATTCTCCCGAACTGACAGGCCTACTTTTTCTTCTTCTTTGGAAGCATTTAATGGATTATCAACTATGATATTATTCTCTTCAGCAGTGGCTTCTACTGTGACATCCACCTGAAAAGCCAAAATTTTCAATGCTAATTACAGATATACAATAGACTGTCCATCTGTTGCAACAGATGAGCCTTATGTTACAATAGATGGATCATCTGTGGGATAAATTCGAATAGGTAAATCAGAGCAGTACGATAATTTTAAATAGAAGACCCATCTATTGCAACATAAGACTCATCTGTTATAATAGATAATCATCTGATGCAACAGGTTAGACAAGAGTTACAACAGATGTATATATCTATTTGATAATTTTTAGCAGATGTGTCATCTGTTGAAATAGATATGTGCCTATTTGTTTGTTGGAACAGGTGATGTACTCTCACATTCTTCAGCTCATGCTGCTCTCCCGTGGCCCTTGCACACTGAACAACGGTGCAAGACAAAGATAGAGACATTGTAATTTTTCTTTTTTGGATGCTTGATGATGCCTTAGAAATATCTTTCCTTTTCCTCTTAGCCATTTCCTTTACAGAAGAAGTTAGTGCATTAATAGCATTAATCACTCCATCGTGTTTCACCTTGTAGTTTTGACATTTACATGCAGAACATTCGCTAAATGTGGCAAAATCTAGAGAAAAATTTGTACAACCAGTATTATCATAATCATAATAGCTTGTTGTTTCAAAAATGGTAAGAGGAGCATCATTAGCCCCAATATAAGCACCACTACCACTACCACTACAACTACCATCTTCAACAACAATAAGTCCACCCTCCAAAATTATTTTTCTTGTGATGGCTGTTGCTCCAAACAATTCCATTTTTATTCCATCAATGACCTTAGGGTCCGATAAAGTTTGCACAGACCGTAAAGTAAGATAAAATGGAATCTTCAACTCTCGATTGATAGGAATAAGCCATGGATGGACAATCTAAAATAAATAGGTACATGATTAGAATCAATGATAATGAAATCATTTAAAATAATCATTAATTAAAAGAAAATTTTAATTAGAATTGGACTTACTGCTTCCTTGGGAGGATTGAAAAGATCAAGAAATTTTGCATTTTTATCGGTTTTGGCCGAAAACCATCTCAGGATTCTTGGACAGAAAACTTATTTCTGGTAGTTCACTTGTTGTCTCAAATAAGGAATGACTTCAAATGCCCAAGCCTATAACATAATGCCAATAAATCAAAAGCATTATTGAATAAAAAATTAATGAATCATATCATGATAAAGGAAATATATACCATGAAGGCCCATGGAAAGCTATATAAGTTGACTGTCTTTGGCGTTAACGGAGTCAATAAATATTGGACAGTCATTTTGAAACTTTCATAACCCCAAGGATAGCTATTAAATGCCTCAAGATCCTGAGAGAGATTTATTAAATTAGGGCTTATATTGTTGTTAACGTCCCTCGCCCAAAGAATATTATGTACAAACCAAACCAAGAACAATGATTGTTTGTGCTTCTTTGAGAGTCCTTTACCTTTCAATGCTTTTATCAAATTTTTATTTTTGAAGCTTGGACCAATAATCGACACAAAGTAATCACGATCACTCAACTTGGCTTTGGCTTTTTTGGGGTGTGTGGGGTGCTTTTTTTTTTGGGTCTGAGTAGGTATAACTTAAGAAGGAGAAGGAGGATAATATTTTAGTTCAGTAACTATGGTAAACTCCTTCCAACCAAAACAAACAGGCATGCCACAGTAATTTATTCATACCTCATCCATCTTGTCTTTGTTTTTATACATAAACCTACGCTTGAGAAGATTGTATACCATTTTTATTTGGAAACGAGCATTGTTGTCTTCTAGCAAATCAAGATATTACACAAAGCATCTTTTCTTGAAATTAGCATCCAATTTTTATTCTCAAAGTATTTTTTTGAAGGCATCAAAAGATTTTCTCATGGCTGACTTAACCATGAAATCACCCGTTAAATATGTGGCATCATCGCTCTATATTCCTATAGGATAACGATTAATGATGAAGGTTTTGACCAACTCTTCGGCGTAAGGGATATTAGCATTTGGATCATCTCTTTTGAGATATGCTTTCTCCCCGTGTTTATTATCTTCTACTCCTGATTGAGATAATGCTTGTAAAGTAAGCTCATAGAGTGGTGGATGTAGCCGAGCTGCTGCGCTTGTTCCTTTACATGGACTTGATTCGGTTGCTTTTCTTTTGGAAGCCATATTATCTTAAATTAACAGAAACATAAAATAGATTATAATTGATTAATGCATCATTAAAAAAGGATAACGATAAATCTAACATGCACAACGATAAAATAACAGTTCTAACAGACCATACATTTGTTGCACCAGGTACGTTATCTGTTGTAATATATAACTGGCCTATTGTAAAAGATGAGTAAACCATTGGAAATAATAAAAACAGATCACTAATTTGTTGCACCAGATATTTTATCTGATGTAACATATAACTGACCCATTGCAATGGATGAGTAAATCGTTGGAAACCATAAAAATAGACCATTAATCTGTTGGACCAGGAAGTTTATCTGATGCAACATATAACCGACTCGGATGTAACAGATGAATAAACCATTCGAAATAATAAAAATAGATCATTAATCTGTTGCACCAAATATTTTATCTAATGCAAAATATAACTGACCTATTACAACGGATGAGTAAACCGTTAGAAAACATAAAAAATAGATCATTAATCTATTGCACCAGGTATATTATCTAATGCAACATATAACCAACCATTGCAACGGATGAGTAAACCTTTCGAAACCATAAAATAGATCACTAATCTATTGTACCAGGTAGTTTATCTATTGCAACATATAACCAACCTGTTGCAACGAATGAGTAATCCATTGAAAATCATAAAAACAGATCACTAATCTGTTGCACCAGGTATGTTATTGTAACGACCCAAGATCCCATCCCAGGACGTCACATGGTACATATGACCCTGAAAGACCACAAGCTAACCCTTTACTGTTATCTGTACCTGCATACTGCATAAAATCTAAATTAAATATGGAAACTAGCCATAAGGTTCAACACATCTATACATACTCAAAACTAAAAACTAAACACTAATACATCAACATTTGTCTGAAAAGCCTCTAAATTGTATAACCTATGGAGTTGATGGAACAGGTCCCCAACTAACTCCGTCAACTGAAAATATAAACAAAATTTGATACAAAAATAGTAAACTGAGATTCGTCCTTGAAAGAAGAGGACTCACTGCTACTACTGCTGATTGGGCTGAACTGCTAAAGATACTCTGGGTCCTGTGCCTCTGAACCTATGGTGCCAAATAAAACACCATAGCGCAAATGCATCAGTACGGGAATGTACTGAGTATGTAGATGAGGGAGGCTAAATGCAAGGGTTCATGCATACACAATATGTAAATTGAATAACCATGAGAAATGTCGCACGAGAACACATACATGAATGCGCAAACCATAGTCACAATTATCACATCTCTAAGGACTGAAACTCAGATACCACTTTACTACATACTGAACTTAATATTGACACTGAGACACTGAATCACTGACTTATCTAATACTGATAACTGAGAATATGGATGTACTTACATCAAAGACTGATTTCTGAGCTTACTTCTTTCAACTGATAGAATTTGAGAGTAACTTTTCTAACAGATGATTTTGAAAACTTTTATTAATAATAAGAAATATGATTATATCTGAATCTAACTTCAATAATACTTAATAGAAATATGATACTGTGAATCAAGCCTGTCTGACGGCATATCTTTGAATATGACATCAATTAACTGTATATATGACCAAGCCTATCTGTAGGGATAGTCCATGAATTAATGGAACTATCTGAATTCCTCATAATAATAGATGATTGTATCTGACAGTCCTAATTTCTCAAGATTGATATTGAAACTGAGACTAAATCTGAAACTAAAACTGTGGAAAGTAGTCACTTAACCGACATGCCCCGACCTACAACAGGTGGGGTCCAACCTATGACCCTAGCTGGAAGGGTGTCCATACCCTGCCATGGGTAAAGACTCACTCTCTAGTTAAGCCTCTCTGACGGGATAACCCTTGCAGGAAGTCGACCGAAGGCAATATAATAGTCAACCTCTCTAACGGTGACAGACTCTACTGATGGGGACTCCTATATTCTGTGTTGGCTATACAGTTATGGAGTTCAGGGATTGCTACTAACGACTTCAGTCTCTCTCTCTGATGGGAGGAATTGCCATCCCTTCCCTTGCTCGGTGCTAATTTCTACTCCTAACTGAAAGACTCTGAACTGAACTTTTAACTGAACACAAATTGGGCTGAATCTGACACTAATCATGTTTCTCAAAAGATCTGACTGAGTTACGCTGAGATCATTAGTTTTATATCTAACGGAAAAGATATTGAATCATGGTATATAACTGATGATACAGAGCTTGAATAGATTATTCAAATCACTTCCAAGATTAGAATTAAATTATTTGAATACTATTAGATCTAAGCTGATTTATAGGACTGGGGCTAGATTACTAACGATATAGTGATTACTGAGATTTCTGAGATTACTGAGTTTTTTTATGTTCTGCACTTGTCTGAGGATATAGAGTTCTGTAGTTCACTGAGTTTTGAGAATTGTGGCTCGATTGGAATTATCACAAAACTAACACGGGCTCTAGATAACAGCTCTATTTTCAGGTATAAATACCCCTAGGACTTGGTAACATAAAAGTAAGACATAATCATTCTTCATCATAAATTATTCATGCATCATCACGGTCATCTATTCATCACTACAATCATTCATTCATTATTATAAGCACTCATTCATCATTACAATCATTCATGTATTATCACAATTGTTAAAGCATCACTTCAAGTAGTTAGGCATCATAAAATACTTTCTCTCTCAAGATCCTTAGGACATCGCATTAAGCATTTAGGAAACATAGACCTCTATTCATCATCACAACCACCAAAGGGTCACTCCAAACCTTTAAGGATCATCAACATTGGTTCACCATCATATACTAGCCTAGG
>JAPEIP010000007.1:168846135-168858896 GCA_026120095.1 Capsicum chinense
AGGGTCACTCCAAACCTTTAAGGATCATCAACATTGGTTCACCATCATATACTAGCCTAGGGAAAACATGCTATTAGATTATACCCCATTCAATGAGATCTTACATCAAGTATTTCATACTTTGTCATGTATTTGGATATCACTTGATTTGTGGGAAACTTCATACTAACACATCACTATTTACTTGCTAACCACTTGACATGTATTAAAGGCTTAGCATATATTAAAGAGCACAAAATCGAGGAATTTACGACAATCATATCTTGACTTGTTCACTAGGGTCTTTTAATAACCACTAGACACGACCAATTTTACACCTACTTAAGGATTTCATGCTATCTTGGCACATTTCACTCACTAAGGCATTTTATCAAACACTAGGCATGCAAAGACTAACTCACAATTTGGGGTTTCCTATTCAACATACTATAGTGACCCTTATTCTTCACCTAATCTCTTTATCAAACCTATGGGGAACGTTCTTCACTTACTCAACCATTTCCACACCCAAAAATCATGAACACATCACCAACCATAACACAAAATGTTATCCTAGAAGTCATTATTTTCATAAGGGTGTAGCTTGCATTTGTCATTAGATCACTATTTAACTACAATGCTTGATTTCTAGTCTCTTAGACATTCTATCGAATAACTCATATGCACAACTTAGGCATAGGTATAATAACCCAACTACTGATCATGAACAACCAAATTTACATGTTTCCAACTCATATATTATCATAGATTCATACAAACCATATGAATATCCTATATTGGAGATCATTCAACATCAACACCAAGCACATAATCCATTTACGACACAACTACCACATACTAAGGACAAGGCTTGATTCTTGTAGACAAATATGAATCATAACTCAATCATAGAAAGAACATCAATTTCAACTCACAAGAATCATTAAAAAATCATAAACATAAATCTTAGAAATTTAAAAAAGGGTACTAGAGCTTCTTGGATGAAAGGGACCCAAGAATCAACATCTACATACCTTAGGGAAACTTCTTTCTTGAAGGTTCTTGGAGAGATTCTTGATTTCTTAACTTCTCTTGATTTTTTTTTCTTGATTTACCTTGATTTTTAGTAGAAGAAGAAGAAGAGGAGGGTTTGATTTGGAAACCATAGTTTCTTTTGTGTGGAAGGAGAGAAATGGGGCTAAAGGCCCTTTACCATGTATATATAGAGGTTGGGAAAAAGAGAAAAGACCAAAAAGCCCAATGTTGATTTTTTTTTTTATTGAAGAAGAAATAAGGGTTTTGATCTTGAAAATAAACCCTAATTTGATGTTTTGGATGAAGGAGAAGTTATGAGCTTTGTTTTGGGGTGATTGGGTGTTAAATAGGGTGAAAAAGGATCCAAAAATCTCTTTAAAACGGTGCTTCAGTGCCTTCTCGGACAATTCTGACGGTCAGAGTGACGGACCGTCACTCTGGTGACTAACCATCACTCCCACCGTCAATTTTGGTCCAGAAAAGGCCCTCACTATTTCAGTTTTGACGTCCAAGTGGCGGGCCGTCACTAACTTGACGGTCCGTCAGATCGTCCGTCACTCCTGGACAACTCGGACAACTCTCAGTAAAATGGCCATTACTTCTTACTCCCATATCAGATTTTTGCGAAATTGGTATCGTTGGAAAGCTAATTAAATTATCTATCTGTTTGTAGGTCATGAGCTTAAAAATACTTTATTTAATGGGAGATATGCTCGTTTGAAGTTGACTATGGAAATGTCCTTCTCAAGAATTCAATCGGTAAGGGATGTTTTGATTTTCCTAATAGCTAGGACGTATTTAAGGCCTTAATACACATAAAACTTGATCATAGAACTATCAAATTGCTAGGATTTTTTTTCATGATCTTGAATCATGTTTCCACTATCGATTGGGATTCTCGGGGTATTACAATATCTCCCCCTTGGGAACATTCGTCCTCGAATGTCGCTTGATAGACTAAGAATACGGATCAACAGAACTTACTCAAGAAAAAAGAAACATCTCAAGACATTAATACGCATCTGAAATGATGGACATATAGAGTTCTCACACTGTACACGCATCTTTGATGCATAGAATACTCAACTGAAGCTACTCATGACCGAATTCTCATAACACACATGCATATCTGATGCATGGACTCATAACTGGAATGATCTCATGAATGCATAGCTGAACAAACCAACAAGTTGAACTCTTTCTACTGAATACACATATCTAATGCATAAATGTTTAACAGAATTGACTGAACTGACTTTCAAAGGCACGATTAACAATGCAATAATAACTGATGTTAACTTCGAAAAGAAAATTTGAACCGGCATTTGGATGAATCTAATGACATGCAATATCATAATACCATGGGGTATCTCCTCCTTAGGACTATACGTCCCTCTAAACATACTTTGCTGAAATACCGAGGTGATGCACGCGGCACCTACAGACTCGATCATAATTTATCGACTGAAATTGAAAACTCATGTATGACTCATGCTAACATATAGGCTCGAAATGGAAGAAAAGGCTCTAACAATGCATGTCATAAAGATGAAAGGCTCATAACATACCCGGGTCTATTTCAGGGGATCCTTCTCGATCAAGCCAAGCCTGAAGTGCACGGAGTCTACCCTTTTGAGTCAGCACTCTACAATCTCATATTCTATGGACGGGATCACCACACCCAAAGCAACCATCACTACTGGCTCTACACATACCTTTGTGGCTCTTGCCACACTCTCTACAAAGTGGATGGGTACGAACACCACTAGCACTACTCTAGGCTTTGGAACTTGGCGCTCCATCAGAACTAACACCCCCAAACATAGGTATAAGCACCCTAGCTAAAGATGGAGCAGGAACTATAAATCTTTGATCATGCCGAGAACGACTACCACTCTAGGACCCTGCCTGAGAGAAACCACAACTACCTATCTTGGCTCTCTTGCTCACACTCTCTCTCTCTCTTTTATCTTATCAACCTCAATCTATTGTGTATGTATCATTAGCCTAGAAAGGTCCATATCCCTATTGAGCATAGCAGCTCTACACTCTTTCTACACACCACTCGACACCCCAGATAAAAACTTACTCATACTTGCTCTAGGGTCAGCTACCAAGTCAGGAGCATACTTATCTAATTGGTTGAACTTAAGACAATACTCTTTCACGGTCATGGAACCTTGACTTAGGTTCATGAACTCTTCTACCTTAGACTCTCTCATCTCTTACGGGAAAAACCTATCAAAAAAGGCACTCTAAAATTCTGACCAAGTCACAGGAGCTGCATCCTTCTCTCTACTCTTCTCCCATATTACTACCCAATCATTAGCAACATCCTTCAACCTATATGATGCTAACTTAACACTCTCCTCCTCAGAAACATGCATAATATAGGTGATCTTATTCACCTCCTCTAGATAGGACTGCAGATCCTCACCTACTACTGAGCCAAAGAATTCTGGCGGGTGTATTTTCATAAAACTTCTAACCCTGGCTGCGGCAGGATTCCTATCTTGCTGAGGTGGGAATGCAGCCTGACGGTTACTCTGAATACTAGTCACAGCTTGGGATAGAGCCTAGAAAGCTGCACAAAACTTTGTATGTGATACACTCTCATTCTCAGGATCTACTGGCTGAGGGGGCTGGTCATTAACCCCATGGACAAAATCTCTGCGAGGAGGCATACTCTGTAAATGAAAGAATGAAGTGGATTAGACTGGGAATCAACTTGAGCTCATGCTCACTCATACGACATTATCTCTAAAAGAAAGGAAACTTCTCCTAAGAAAATCCCGTAGCCTCTTGTACATAAATATGGCGCGCTACACACCCATGCACAAGACTCTACTAGATGGCAATGTCCTTCTCAAGAATTCAATCGGTAAGGGATGTTTTGATTCACCTAATAGCTAGGACGTATTTAAGGCCTTAATACACATTAAACTTGATCATATAACTACCAAATTACTAGGATTTATTTGTCATGAGCTTGAATCATGATTCCACTATCGATTGGGATTCTCGGGGTATTGCAGTTATTGTTGCAATATATAACTGACCTATTGCAACGGATGAGTAATCCATTGCAAACAATAAAAATAGATCATTGATTTATTGCACCAGGTATGTTATCTATCACAACATATAACTAACCTGTTGCAACGGATGAGTAAACCGTTGGAAACAATAAAAATAGATCACTGAATTGTTGAAACATATCACTCATTTGTTGCAAAATAAGTTATCTATTGGATAAATATTGTTTAGATTTCTTCCTAACAGAAGAGTCTTCTGTTGAAACAGATAAATGATCTGTTAGATTGTTCATCTGTTGCATCAGATTTCATAGTTGCATTAGATTTTAATCTGTTGCATCAGATATTTTCATCTATTGCATTAGATGTCTTCATCTGTTGCATCATATGTTTCATCTGTTACAATACCATTTTTACCAAGACAAATAATAAATCAATCCATCAACACCAACACATCACACACACACTAAGAACATCAAGTGTGAACAAAAATCACCAACAAATCTGAATCAACAGTACCACAACAAGAAGAAAAAATGCCAAAAATTAAGGTTTTATTTAGTCCACATTTCTATAATAGAAGAGTAGTTGTCTCAAGTTCCTCTATTTTTTCATAATTTTGTACCTATGAAAAAGAAAATGGGATAATGAAGAACTCGAAGTTGTTGTCGCCAGAGAAGTCTTCACGTCGATTGACGATTGAAAGTCAAAAAGGAACTCGACCGACTATTTTTCGCCGGAGGTTGAAGTCATCGAGGATTGAAGGGAGAATTTTACAGAACTATTGGTTGGGAGAGAGTTGAGAGAAGTTGTTAAGAGAGAGAGGGGAGAGGCTAGTTGATTTAGATCGAAGAGGGGTGCGGGTTGATTTGTATTTTTGAAAAGATTAGAATGTTTTAAAAATATTAATCAAGTTCATAATTAACTTAATCAAGTTTCCTAATGATGTTTGACCCTTTAAGTTGGTCAATGTCACAAATAGTTCATTCAAGACTTAAAAGACACCTTTCCTTTAATTTTCTCAATAGTCTAAGACATGTTTTCATTAAACAAAAAAGGGGGGAGTGAGCATAATAGGAGGAAATCTTTTGTGACCTCTCAAATATGAAATTCAAGACATACTAATGCAACAACACTTTTTCAATACCAAATGGAGTCAATCAACGAATTTGAAGAAAAAAATCCCGATAGTATGTGAATAACAATAGGACGTCTAAATGCACAAAAACACTTCAAGAAATAAATCAATAAGCGAGGGGAAGCAAATAGCATATATTAAACATGTTTGAGAAATTATATTCAAAGACAAGATAGGGAAAAGAGTAAAAAATTAATTCTAAGAAAAAGTGTCCAATTATGCCAAGTCCTATTTTAGTTTTACACCATTTCAACAAAATCTATAACTATAACAACTTTTCAATCTAAACAAGAGAAAATCAAAGACAATTTTGACCATGAAAATGAGTAAATCATAACTGTAAACATATATCAAAGAAATTAGCATTTCATCGTGGCATATAATCATGGATAAAAATAACTCTTTAATCGAAAGAATTAAAGATCGATAAAGGAGTTAAATCTTAAAAGTACCACTTGAATTACAATTTCTCAATGTGAATGAGGCAACTGTCATAGGTATACCAAAGTGGTCAACTTCAACCTTACGCGATGATTTAGCAAATTGCTAGGCCACAAACATAACACACTATGATATGCCTTTTAAAAATAACACCAAATTTATAGATACAGGTAACTCACTACTTCAAATTGAGAAATAATTTCACAGATCCTTAACAATAGTAACTATTCTTTTTCAACATAAAGGAAATAACTTTATATGCTAAAGCAAACATATCCACTAATAAAGAATTTAAACAAGGCATGAGTACGTATTTTAATTGAGCAAAGCTCGAACCTTTATCCATCTAATTTATTAAGGTGAAACAAACAATAGTAACTATTCTTTTCAACATATAGGAAACAATTTTACATACTAAAGGTGAACATCTCCACCAACAAAGAATTTAAACAAGGCATGAATACATATTTTGATCAAACAAAGATTGAAACTTTATCAATCTAGTCATAATAATCAAAGAAGAAAGTCAAAGAAGCACATTCTACTATCGTTAGCTCATTTTACGCAATGAACTTTAAAATTGTCATAATATTGATATCACAACATTCTATGACCTTGAGCCCGTCAATAGTAAAAAATCTCAGTAAACAAAATTATAACTATGAAACTATGAAGAAGGATATGAAGAAGAAAATGATAACAAAACTAAAAGGAAAATATGCGTTTACCTTTTTCAAAGCAGCAAAATGGGACTTCAATCTTTCTTCGGAGTCTTGATTACCACCGAAAAGCAATCTTTCGAGAACTCCAATTAGACCACCGCTTGAAAAATTTTACTAAAAAAGAAATTTAACTGTTTGCTCAATAGTTTTTCCACTCTCTGAGACTTGTTTTTCTACCAAGATAGTGGTAGTATTTATAGGAAACGATGGGGAATCAATTCTTTTCATCCGCCAATGTAGGAGAAAGAATTTTGGGGTATTTTGGAAATTTTAAAATTGAGTAAAAGGTATGTTGGAGGATAAGGTGAGGTGGAATTGTACAATCTAGTACAAATTTTGAATTTCAAAAATAGAAAAAGGACAAGGTTGAGGGAAAATTGTACAATCTAGTATAAATTTTGAAATTCAAATTTGAAAAGGATAAGGTTGAGGGAGAATTGTACAATCTAATACAAATTTGTAATTTTAAATTTGAATTTTGGGATTTGAATTAATTCTGGTGTTTTTAGGATTAGGAGACTTTTAGGATTATTTTAAAAATAATCTCAATCAATTTAGGATTTAGTCAATTCATTAAATATCGGCTATATTAAATTAAAATTCGATATGAATTAATACCTCATTTAATACGAGCTTCTTGATTTAATAATATCAAACAAATATTTCTCCAAATTAAATAATTTTGAAAATAAATTATAATTTAATCAAGACTTTATCCATTTGAATTAATTTTCAACATAAGACTTGATTAAAATCTGATATTTCGTAAAATAAATATTTACGTAATAAAATTATATAATTTCCTATAATTGAATACTATAATATATAATCGCTACTTAAAATGACAAAATTTTCCAAATAAATACTTTGAAAAGCTTTTTTATTTGGATAAAATTAATATCATAATTTTATTTAAACTTAGTTGTGAAGAGAAAAAATTAGGTGTCAACATCATGTTGGCATGAACAAGTTTTCTATGCCAAATCCAGGGATCATCGGAGATGGAGGCAAGACATATATGTCCTTTTGTCCTTTTGATGGGGTCTAGAACATACATATTTTGGTGTTTGTTTCCAGTAAGGATTTGCCTCCTATATTTTTTAATTAAGCACCTTTCCTTTTTAAATCTTACCTCCAATCCAGCATCACACATCTGACTGATGTTTAGCATGTTATACTTCAAGTTTCTGACCAATAGACATTAGTAATATCACATGAATTATTAAAAGAGATGGTACCAATACCTATTACTTTTTCTTTAGGTTTATCTCCAAAGCTGATGTCACTTCCATCAAAATCAGTTACAGTTTCAAACAAATTCATGCTTTCAGTCATATGATTTGAACATCCACTATTGAAATACCATTTTCTTTTAGGTTTGGAATAGATTTCCTACAAAGCAGACATATCACTTAAATCTTGGTGCCCATGTATTCCTGGGTCCATTTGGATTAGTCTTTGAATTTTTTGACTCGATTTTGGGTCTCAAAATTTATTTGTCAAGATTTCTAGAATGACATTTATAGTTATAATATTTATGACTAGGTTTTTCACAGTGATAACAAGAAGTATAGTATTGATCAGTGTTTGTATAGTAAGTGTTGTAACTGTGATTATATCTCCAAGTCGACTGGATTGAGTTAGTTGACCTTTGAGAACTATCATAGCTATAGTATTTTTTATAATAGGTATTAGAACTATGATTTCTTCTTTTGGTTTATTTACTCAAATTAATTGCCCATTGAGATCCTTAACAACCATATATCTATTACTCTTAGATTTATCAGTTGACTTAGTTGAGTTAGTCAACTTATTTGACTTGGCAATACTATGGCTAGGAGATTTTTCAAAACTGTTAATCTTGATTTTCAAATCATCAAGTTCTTCTTGTAGGTAATTCTTTTCAATTTCACAAACTTTAAGTTTAAACTCCCAATCTCTTCATTCTCTTAATAAAGATCTTTTTTCTTCATGGGATTTATTTAAATTATCTGTGGCAAGATCCAACAAATTTTAAAGTTTTGAGCATTCATCACATGAGCTAGCTCTTACCTATCTAGATTCTCCAACTTTCATGAAGCAACAGTCTCCAATATTGTCATTTTTTTGTCTGGTTGATCCTCATCACCCTAGCAGCTAAATGTCTTTTGATTTCTCTTAGAGGGTCCTCTTCTAGCTTCTAGACAATCATAAACAATATGACCATATCTACCATAATTATAACACTTACCTTCATTCCTATTCTGATCAGCATGTTGTTTTATCTGTGTGTAATTTTGCCTTCCCCTTTTTTTAATTTTTGGTTTCTCTATAATTTTCAACAACTATTTTTGTGATGAGAGCAAGTTCATCTGCATCTAGGGTATCATCTCTTTTTTTATTTGTAGTTTTGAAGTCCACAGTTTTCTTTTTTTTATTCTATTGTTGGTCATTTTTATTCAAGTGCTCCTTTTCAAAAGCAATGAGGTCTCCTCTAACTTCATCATAAGTCGTGTTATTCAATATCATACTTTCAATAGCCACAATATTAGAAAGTTACTGAGGAGGTAAACTTCTGAGAATCCTTGTAATTTAATCTTCCATAGTATTCTGCAGCTTTGAGTTACCCAACAATTTTGCCAAACCTAACAAATGTTTCTTGAATAGATTCACCATCTTTCATCTTGAAAAGTTCATAGTCATAGATTGATAAGCTTTCAAGAGTTTGTTTGACCTTCTCAGTTTCCTCATAAGTTACTTCAAGTTTATCCCACATTTCTTTAACAATTTAACAATAGGAGATCTTCTCATATTCTTCACCACTGATTGCATTATGCAGAATATTTTTATCCTTAGAATTGATCTAAATTATCTTTGTTTGTTCATCTATGTAATTCTCCAAGTATGGAGTGCTCTCATTAGATTTCTCACTATTTTTTGGTGACTTTACATTTTTTCCTTTCTTAGTAGAGACAAGTGGAAGATCACTTAATTAGATTATTCTCCAAACATTGATTTCATAAGATTTGATGAATGTCTCCATCCTTATTTTTCAATGAGAAAAGTGTATCTCATTGAAATAAGGAGGTATAGTTTGAGATGTCCCTTCAGAAAATAATTCTTCAGCAATAGTTTGAGCCATGATCTTTTCTCACTTACTGTTAGGCAAAAACTTGTGAGTCCTTGCTCTGATACTAATTGAAAAAAATAAGAGAAGGGGGGAGGGGGTGCACTGCTTTTTTTTCTACCAGATAGTCGAGTTTCTTCAATAGACAGTCGACTATTAATTATTGTAATGAAAACTTCAGAAATAAAATGCTGAAGGAAAAGAACACCATATGTTTTTATACTGGTTAGGACCTCTAATAGTTCTTACTGCGGTCCCTTTGGATTGCAAAAGATTCTACTAGTACTTTTGTGAATAAAATCAAAGTACAAGATTGAGTCAAGCTTTTTGGCTTTGACTCGTACTCTCTTCTTTATACCACACTTTGATATAATGATTCACCAACTATCTATTTCTCTCCTCTCTTTTTAAGTACACAATAAACTTTTAAGAGAATATAATTCTTGAGTAAAGCAGAGAAAAGAACTAGAGAAAGTTGATACAAGTGTATGTCTCTTCCTTTAACTTCCAATACTTGTATAGTAGTGATTGTACTTTAGATGTTGGAAGCTTGAAGGCAACCCAAAGGGTTTTTCTTCTTAGAAAATTGAATAAGGAATATTCAATTTCCAAGAATAAATAAAGATTAAAAGGAATAAATGACTAAGTACGATATATACATAGGATGAAGCAATCCCATTCATTAAATATAATAGATTCTCTTTCATTCTTGACAAGACTTTTGTTACTCGATAGAATCTTCTAATAGGATTTCTTCAATCTATTAGAGTACCAAATCTTTTGATTTTTGTAAATCTTCTTGATTGACTCTCCTTAAAATCTGTAGTAATCTTCCTTTTATTTTTGTAAGATGTTTCTTCCTATTTAGGTATTATTCAAATGGAAATTCCTACAATCAAGATAAACTCAATGGTAATTCATCAAAATATTAATGTTATCAACCTTCGACCCAACCCGACCCGGAGCCTTATCGTAATGGGTATCCCAAGTCCAACCAGGATCGGAGACCACCCCCGATACCCAACCTAACCAACCTACACATATACTGAGTCGGATGAATTCTGAACGTATAACAAGATAGCGTTATTTTGTAAACCTAGACTCTAGGATAGTTATATGACTGTGACCATTCAAATGAGTCCAACCGTCCGATACTAACCAACAACCATAACCAAACCAAACCATAACAATAACCAAACCAAGTTCCATAAATAATATAAAAGGATGGAACAGTGAGAAATTTAGTCCAATGGTATCATCCCCAATACCAATACCAATACTAAGGTTGACACCAATACCGATCCCACCCATACCAACCCATAGTATTTCCATAAAAACCTCTAACCAAAAGAAAACTAATATCATATTAGGACGGACATGCCCCTAACCATAGCCAAGATCAATATCCATAAATAAACCAAAGTGTGTAAAAATATCCATGAACATAAAATGAAGCCTTTCGGAATATGAAAGCTCGCCACTTCAATCCACTAGCTGATCCCAAATTCGAACACTAAGCAAGAAAAGTAGAATGGTTGGTCCCTGCATTGCGTAGGGATACAACTGCTCGAGGACGGGTTAGTGGGTGAACGCTAGCAAGTACTAAGGATAAGGATAAAATAATGTCATCCAGTAAAACCAAGTAAACCAACCACATGCATGCAAACCATACATATAATATATATAACACCATGCCGAGAAAGGGAACCAGGTTTACCATGCCTTTAAAATTATTAACCTAGTTATGTGAAGCTTAACCATCCTAATACCACCTACGGGTTATATGGATCCTGTGTAATCCCCTGAATGGGCCCCAATACATATAGTCGTACGAACTGGAGATACCATAAGAGTAGAGGATTCTCAAGTATCCTTCGCTCTCCATGATACATATGTACAGTGTACTCAAGGGATTCTGGTGTACCTCATGATTATCATATATGGTCGCTATGGCCAAACCCTCATTTGGGAAAATATGACCTTCTAATGTTCGCCCATTTGACTGCTACCTTCATGGTTAGCTATAACACCCCACCATTATTGCTCAATTAAAACCATTTCCAACCAACCAATTCATTATTCCTTTTATTATTAAGCAAGGCTATTAATAGTGGTATTGTCATACCGGCTATAACTTGCAAGTATTGTCCTTAGCCAAACCTTAAAAGGTTAAGGGATTCCCGTATACCCACTTACCAAGTTAACTTGGGGGAGTCCTATGTACCCCACAAGTGTTCCATTATGATATTTGCTTGAGGGATTCCATTGTACCCCACAAAGAGTTTAATTAACTATAACCATGACCACCAAACCATTCCATTTAACTATTCCAAACCATTTATACTATTTAGGGTTTCATTACCAAACCATACCATGCAATAGTTCCATTAAAAGTCCAATAATATAATAAAAGCATTATCATAGGTATTTTATCAAACATGTCGGGGCGTAGTGTTTCCAAAACCAAATCCAATTACTAATTTAACCATTCCCATGCAATCAATTGTCCAAACCACCATTAAAGCATATAAAAACATAATTAAAATATGGAAAAACGACAACCAAGCATTTAATACCAAAACCCCAACATATATTTGAAAACTCCAAAATCATACAATAATCATGCCATGAAAACATTATATAAAACATGCCTTTAGTTGAAACTAACAATGAGGGAAAAGTATCTTGCCTTAAGTAATGAAGATGATGGAGAGAAACCACAAACACAAAAAGTCATATCATATCATATCATATGGATATAGAAAATCAATAAAAAAATAATACAAAAGGATTAGGAAAGCTTGAATAGATGACTTTCAAGGCTAGGGCTCCAATCCCAATTTGATCACCTTAGTGAAACCCTAGCCTTCTTTTACCCAAAATCCTTAGAGAGAATTGTAGAGTGTTTAAGAGAGTTTTCTAAGTGTTTAATCATAGAATAATAGGGTAAAGAACTACCAAGTGGTTTAGAAGTCATGGGCCCTTAATAGGTTAAGTGGGGGAAATGTTCAGATTACCCCTCACTTAAACTTCATAAAAATCCCGTCATGGGGTACGACTATACCATATCGGTCGTACCCGTTAATATGAGTGGTAACCACCACTCGTACCCTAGGCTTCCTCTTTGGACCCAATACTGTCCAACATATGATTTATCCAAAATTAGTCGTACACAAACATAGGCCTTGTGCCCTTGACCCATAGCCCTCGCAGAATAGGATCACAAAAGGTTTGATCACTGTCCACTATACGAGTTCATAGTATGACTCATATCCTGACTTACAGCTCATGGTGAGCCACTCGTA
>JAPEIP010000007.1:168878163-168890711 GCA_026120095.1 Capsicum chinense
ATTTGTTTTGGTGTCCATTTGTCATATTCATTCTTTAGATTATATCTTTTAAACTTATTCTTATAATATGTAGGTTTTCTTATTTCTGATGTTCTAGGTATTATATTTTCATCTTCTTTTTTATCAAGAGTGTTTATTTCCGTGTCTTGTTATTCATTGATTCCTAAAATTTTTGTATTTGTTAAGATTTTTGTATATGTTTCACTATCTTCCAAATCATAATTATCTATTTCTTCAACATCTATTGTATTAATTTCTGATTCCTTGATTTCTATTTCTTTATTGTCTATTTCTATTTTTTTTAATTAATTTATCTCATTTAATAATTTTTGTTCTTTATCTTTTTCTTCTTTTTCTCTGTCTTTTTTCATACAGCTCTTTTAGCATTTGTAGTGTTTTTTCTAATTCAGCAATCCTACTATTTTTAGTTTCTTCTATTTTTCATATTTCTCCTGTAGTTTGTTGTTTTATTTTTTTCTATTTCCTTTTTTCTATCTATTTCTTCGTTTTCTTTTTCTATTCTCACCATAGCTGTCAATTTATCTTCTAATTTTAATTCTTCTATTTTTAACATTAAATATAAATGTTCACCTATTTTCTTATAGCCTCTACCTAAATTAGAAGACACTATTTTTATTTTTAATCTTTCGTGATTTTCATATGTTTTTTCGTCAATTATAAATTCTTCTTTGTTCATTTTTTATTTAATTGTTAATATATCATGTTGGTATGTATATTCTAGACTATCTATTAGTGATTCTAAATTTGACATTTCTTCTTTTTGTGTATTTATTGAGTTTTTACTAACTCCGACAATTATGTTATATTGTAGTCTTTCTATCCTTATTTTTAATTCTTTACGTATTTCAGATATTATTTGCTTTAATTCTTTATATTTTTGTACATTATTCATTTAAATAATATTTTAGGGAATATCTAAATTTAGTTTTATCAAATAAATCATAATTAATAAATTAATCAAATAAATCCATATATATACGACTTCCGTATTTTTTAAATAATTAATCCAACCATATATATAACAAGTCTCTGAACCAATTGTAGGGGGTTACGGATTAGGCGCAGTAACTTTACTAGGAAATAAATAGGGGGTTGCGGATTAGACGCGGTAACTTTACTAGGAAATAAATAGTGTAGGGGGTTGCGGATTAGGCGCGGTAACTTTACTAGGAAATAAATAGTTATTGGGTAATAAGTATTTATTTTTATATAATGTATTTTGTGAATAGTATCGATTGAAATATTTTTTATTTTTATCTTCTTGACTTAAGATGTTTTATTAATTCATATTCTAAATTAGATATTATCATAATTAAATTATCTAGCGTTCTACGATCTTCGTTAGTACAATGTAATCTTTTGTATTCTTGGTATAAACTATATAGTTGGGTTTCGATTTCTTTTAATGATTTATTCTTTTTGTAAGATGTATCCATTAATTTATGTAATTGTTAAATGCTTTGTAGTAATATTCATTAACTATTTTTCTTCGTTCTTGTATTTTTTATTCTCATATATTTTATTAATATATTCAATTTTACTGATATTCATATTTTGAGGGGTGATTAAATGGTAGTTGATTAAATGCTTTGCTATGCTTTTTTTTTTCAATAATAATTTAATAAAGTTATTCTTTAGGATGAGGGGTTGGGGCATTTGGTAGGCCTTTTAGTGGTTTAATCTGTAATCTAAGCTTGGACAACGTTAAAATGAACATAGTGTAATATATATATATATATATATAGTTGTGTAGTGTATACATACCTAATGTATCGATATTATATAAATGGTGTGTGAACGTGCATCGATATTGTATAAATAGTCATGTAATATATATGTAATGTATTGATATTGTATAAATGATGTATAATTATGTACTAGATATGTATATACATCCATATACGCTGTTTCTTTAATATTTCTACATTACAATCCAAAATTTTTTTCATAAATGTATTTTCAACCAACTCTATCGAAATTTGAAAGATAGACGCAATGACTTTCCGACGGACTACTAGGCAACTTTTCGATGCACTACCGGAGCTCCGCTATTAAATTTTGAAATATGTTACTAGTATAAAATGATCCACTGAATTATGCCTCCATGAACTAATCACAAATAATTCAAACAATATAATGAATTAACATAAAAAACGAAAGTTATGCTAGACTTGAATTCAAGTGCAACAAGCATGAAAGAAATTGATTTGCAAGTTCTTTTAATCCTGACCAACTTAACATCTCTTTTAACAGTATCAGATTTTAGATATGAGCTCCTCTCGACGTTTCAAGTTTTTTGGTAAATAATTCGGTTGAAATGGTTCAAGTTTTGCTGCAAGTCGATTTCTATCTTTTTAAAGAAAAAGCAACGAAGAAGATGAAGAAGAAGAAAAGAGGAAGGAGGAGGAGGAGGCAGCTAAGTGGCAATTTGTGCTGTAAATAAAGTGTTCAAGTGAAGAAGAAAGTTGAGTTGCTCTTTTTTTTGGTATACTAGTTTAGGGGTATGCGCCTTGCGTGTGTACCTCATTTTAATGAGTTCAAACGTTACATCAAATGCGGTATTTGTTTAAATAATAGAAATGAATACAATAATTAAATTCAAAATCTTTTGAACATATAAAGATGGAGAACTTATTTTATTAGTTATATAGTATTTGTAAATATCTAAGATGCAAATAAAATAATTGAAATACATTAACAGTTCCTTAATTACATTGATATCTTCAATAAAGTAAGCAGATGATTACTGCTTGATAATCTATCAAATTGAACAATTTTACTTTATTTCATCCTATAAGTGTGAAATTTGACTTGGAGAATCCATGTCACTTTAATCCCTCTTCTTCATCAAATAGTCGGTATATCTTTTTTGCCGCTTCAAATATAGCCATTCTCTTTCTCCCATAATTCCAAAATGAAGTTTGTATTATGGATTAAGAGAAACAATAAAAATAGTGTTTCAAGGAAAAAATATATTTTTATTTAACTACGCATATACAATAATAACATCATTATAAATAATAGTAATACAACCAAGAATGAAAGATAAAAATAAAAACAGAAACATGCCTTTGAGTTCGCTATTAATCGACACGAAATTGTACGCCGGCGTCGAAAACAAACATATTCATAGTAATAACTCAAAGTAGAAAGAGAATTCATAACCATTCCAACAAAAAATAAAATAAATGAAATTTAACTTCAAAATATTGCTAATTTTTTTTACTACTTTCTCCATGTTATGGTTGTTTCGATGTCTCAATATAATAGTCCGAAATCTAACAAAAACATCTTGAACATAAGAAAATGCGCTCTATTTATTGTTATGTTGACATACACTAATAGCTGAAATATTTCAATCAGTAGTATAATAAGCAAAATAAAGATGAACTAGTATGACACTAAACAAAGATGATAACAAAATTTGTGTTGTTTTCTCTTTTTGGAGGACAAATATGTTTTGCTTTGTCTGAAAAAAAAAATTAATTGTTCATAAGTTAAATTCAAATGCTTATGCATGTGTGACCATTGTAAAAACAATACAATTGATTATTTTACCTTCAAGAAAATAATCCGATTAAAATACAATATAAAAAGACAAAGAAATAAAGAAGAAGAAGAATCAATTTATGTGGATCTCTACGGACTATATGTGTATAACTTTCTCCATTGTCATCGTTCCTAGGATTTCTTATATAGTTAAAATAGGTATTTAACTCTAAGAAATTATGGACTCTTACCATATATATTTTTTATTATATATTTAAAATTTTTTTAATTATTAAAATATTTTTTTCTTACCATATCTTTTAGGTCTCCTTAATTATTAGTTCTCCTAATAATTTTTACCATATTTTAGGACTCTTTAATTTTAAATATTATAAAAATAATTAATAAATAATTCAAAAAAAATAGTGAAAAGACGATTTTATCTAAAGCAGAGACTTTTAATGAAGGGGAAAAAGTTCAATTCACTTTTCTAAGGGTCTTCAAACTTTTAATATATTATAGATTATAAATATATATATATTATAGATATAGATAATATGTCTGACTGTCCATTTCACATAATTATTTCTATTTTTTATAAATTGACTATAAAAAATCATAAAAACTATGGCGTGGAACTATGTGTTGTTGCCCCATTTTATTCTTATATCAAATGTGATGAACTGTTGCAATTCAATCCAAAGCTCCATTAAATTAAAAAGCATTAAATTTTGTGTACAAACTCCATACACTATTTCTAACTAGTCTACATAATACTCACTCCAATGATCTCAAAAAATTAGATCCAAAATTCCAACCTACATTTTAAAACTTGTTCAACGATGATTGTCGCTACCCTAAATGCTCGAGGTTCTTTCTTCTTGATAGCGATTTTTGATGAGTGGTGATTTCACCACTCATTCTTCCTAAATATTTGTGAACATTACCTTAATTTGAATGAATAAATGAGACATATTCATGAGTAAATGCACTAATATCCACTCTTTATAGGTACAGATTCGATTAGGTTGAAAGATGTGGATTGAAGTTTATGACGATCAAAAGGAGCAGGAAAAGTGCAGTTGAAGACTCAGAAAAGGTCCTCACACATCGCGGTCATGATTTGTGCAGCGCAATCGCTGTCAGCTAAGCAGAGAATTTACTTAGCCTAAGGTAAAGCGGTTGCAATCGCGGTAGGTTAAGTTTGGCCAATGTAACGCGATCGCCCACTCATAGATGCGACCATGGCTGTGCGATCGCAGCCAAATCTTTGCGGTCCCGACCTAGCAGGAGGAATGAGTAAAGGGAATTGTAGTGAATTAGACAGCTGAGACAAGCCTTATAATGGGGAATTCAAAAGCACTTTAGAAAATATAGAGAGAAGAACCCTAAAATAAAGAGGGTCATAGAAAATTGGTTTTGTTCACTATTCTGTAATTATTGTTCCAATGGGAAGTTGGTACAGTTGAAGTGTGGAATTGAATATTATTTTACCCTCTTTTATTATGAATTCCATGGATGCACTACTTGGTAAAATTGTTTTCTCCTATCTAATGAGTAACGAACTTCTTTAGTGTTGGAATTATGTTGAACTAGAGTGTAATTTGTATGTGGGTATTGTTGAGCTTACATGATTGTTAGTTGTCGAGTAAGGATTTTACCATTTCTTGATCTTATGAGTTGGAATTTGATGGGTGAAAGCACCAAATCTCCAAATGGGTTTGATGGATGAAAATCCTAAACTCTAGAAACCTGTATCATCCTCAAAAGAAGGATGGAGTTGAACATTAGGTAACCCATAACATCCTTGAAAAAGGGTTATAGGGGGAAAAGGCAATGTTGAGCAATTCAGCCTATGGTTTGTTCCCTTTTGTAATCTTAGAACTAAGTGTATTAGGAGTGTAAATTATGTCAAGAGCATTATCCTAGAAATAGAAATACTTGATTGAGGTTTCGGTTGATTATGAATTTCATACTTGTTAGGTGCTTGAAAGAGCCAACGGGTGAAATATTTGTGGTTTTATTGAAAGGTTTACCATAATGATCTTCTACCTATCCTATCCTTTAGTTAACAACTAAGTTTCATGCTAAATCTTCATTAACCCAGATACTTTTACCTTTAGGTTGACATAATCCCAAGATTTCTCCCAACATTATTTCTTAAAAGTGTTATCTCTTGATCATTTGCTAAAGATCGTAAAAAATGTTCCCAAACACCTCCCTATTTTATTTTACATGTTATTTTTGTTAGCATTCCGGGTAATCTCATAGTAATTTGAGCACCTATAGTGTTTGAAGTCTGTAATTCGCTCCTTGAGATTCGACACTAATTCAAATTGGTTAACTTGACAACGACCGCCTCACCCCTTAAATATGGGAGTGACTTGAGTGTTATCAAATTGGCGCCTTTGCTAGGGAGTGAAATATAGATTTTGCTTGTGTGGTGTCATTCTTACAAGGAAATACCCGGAGTGGTGAAATTTAGTTTCCTTGTTGTTTTTGATCTTTGCGTAAGGAACGATAATATTCCCAAGTCATCATGAGTCACGAGAAAAATCATGAAAGTACAATTCTTATTCCCTCCACAGAAGAGCATGAAATATTTTATGTTACAAGTGTGATGATGAAATTACTCCACTTAAAGGGACTATTCAGGGGTGATGATCATGAAGACCTAAATGCTCATTTAAGGGGTTTCGTGGAAGTATGTACTCCATTAAAAGTTGCATATATATCCTAAGAGTCCATGCAGTTACACCTTTTTCCATTATCTTTCACAGGAAAAACGGTGCTATGGCTAAGGTCTTTACCCGTCGAATCCATTACTTCATGGACAAATCTCATAGAGATCTTTTTAGGTTAATACTTCCTACCATCTAGGAAGTTAAAGTTGAGGTATGAGATTGTTCATTTTCGCCAATACCACAAAGAATCATGGTATGATGCTTGGGACGATTTAAAGAAACACTTTTGAAATGTCCCACGCATGAGGTGCCAGAGAAGATGCTCCTCCAAATCTTCTATTAAGCATTGGATCAAAAAAATAACGCCTCAATGGGCAATGCATCCGGTGGATCATTCACCAACTCACCATATGGTAATATTTCAAAAGTTTTGGACAAGTGGCAATTTGGTGTAAATGTTGGGACATAGAGGACGCCGAGGTGGCCATGGGGGATCCCTTCTCATCCTTTTTGTGTAATGATAGGAAAGATGAAGAGAAAGAGACCAATTCTAAGATGAGAAAAGTAATGTCTTTCCCCGAGCTCCTTATTGATCATGTGTTGGGAGACTCAATGAAAAATATAAGTGTTATAAATACAATAGAAGTCAAAACTTATGAAGACAATGAGGAAGAGGTGATTGGGTCTAATGTAGGGATGAAACCTAGGAACTCAGAGTATTTCTATCTTTCTCCACAAGGACAAGATGGAAATCAAGGTTAGAACTGGGAAAATCTAAGTATGACATATTTTAAAAAGGGATAGGAGATTGATAGAGATGTTTTGGTGCAGATCATAGGTAACGTTAAGAGAATCAAAGACATAGTGAATGAAATGCAAAGTGAATTCAACATGCTCTACCAAACGGTTGAGTCTCACTCCTTTGCTATCCAACAACTTGAAGAAAAAGTAGGCAAAATATCAAAATATCTAATGGGGAGGCAAAGTGAAGAAATGCAAATTGGGGAGGCGACAAAGGAAAAGAGAAAAAGAACCAAGGTTGAAGAGCCAAACTTCAATGAGATGTTGCTGAGAAAGCCAATAAATAACGACTGTCAAATTATTTCTATACCTTCAACCCCTACTCATCCTCCTTTCCAAAAATGGTCATTGAGAATGTGAAAACATGATAAACTTAACAAACATTTCAATAAATTAGCAACCTTTCTATTAATATACCTCTTATCAAGGCATTGCATGATATGGTGGGGTATGCTAAATTTATGAAAGATTTGGTGTCCAAAAAAATATTTTGGTGGATGAAACCATGGAGATTACTCACCATTGTAGCTCAATGGTGACAAACATATATGTTGAAAAGAAGAGGGATCCCTATGCATTTACAATCTCATGCACCATCGGCCCCTTCACTTTTGCTAAGGCTTTGTGTGATCTTGGGGCAAGTGTAAACCTCATACCTTATGCTATATTTCATAAACTTGGATTGAGTAGGCCAAATCCCACCAAAATAAAGATTCTTATGGTTGATCGATCTATTAAGAAACCTATAAGGATCCTCCATGATGTTCTAATAAAAGTAGACTGGTTTATTTACCCGTCGACTTTGTTATTGTGGATTGTGAAATAAACGTCGAAATCCGCATTATCCTTGGAAGGCCATTTTTAGCCATCGGGAAGGCATTGGTAGATGTGGAGTCTGGGGAGATAAAGTTTAGATTGAATGGTGAAACGGTGACCTTTAATGTCTGTAAGACTATGAAACAACGAATGGACCAACAAGTCATTTCGACAATCAATGTTTTTGATGGTGAAGTGTCCAACCATATAAATATGGGCTTGTTAAACGACCATTAGTTGGTGTGCTTTGGAATTTTGGGAGAGACGAAGTAGAGGAGTATGATGAAGTGGTGGCCTCTCTAACCGGGCTTGGATTTCACACCAAGAACTCAATTAAATTAGATCTTGATCTTAAAAACTACAAAAGTCCACCCACCAAATCTTCCATCCTTGGACCTCGTAAAATCAAATTAAAGCATTTACTATCTCATCTCAAGTACATGTTCTTGGGAAAGGATGAGACCCTGCCAATCATTATTGCTAGTGACCTAAATTCCTCTCAAGTTGAAGTATTAAAGTTGGTGGTAAAAAAAATCCATTTGGACAATTGGGTGGACAGTAATAGATATCATCAGCATAGATCCCGACATATGCTCACACAAAATTAAAATTGAGCAAAATCACATACTAAGTGTAGAGAACCAAATAAGATTGAACCAACCCATGCAAAAGGTAGTTAAAAAAGAGATTATAAAGTGGCTTGATGTGGGAGTGATCTATCCTATATCTAATAGCAGGTGGGTGAGCCCGGTGCAAGGCATTCTAAAAAAGGGTGGTTTCACGATAGTCGAGAATAAAAAAATGATCATGTAACTCCCTAAAAATTTGTCCTGAGATGTCACACAGTGCTTAGGACCACAAATGACCCCAAGATAACCCTTCTACTGGCGTAAATCATAAGCAGCTAAATAATATGTATAAAATGACTGAGTTTACTACGCGAAAACATAATAATGATGGAATGTGTGAAAAAAAATACAATACTGATACCATTTTACATTCTGATAAAGTATGAAAAATGAAAATGAAATTACATAACTGACTCTAATTGACATCTGTGAAGCCTCTACTATACTGACTATAGGTAGCTGGGGTGCGACTCCAACTACCTCTAATCAATACATATGAGTAAGAAAGTAAAGTACATAAATGACATCTAACTAAAGTCCCCGAAGTGAGGACTCATTATCTTCTGGCTAGAATCTACAACTGTCTGATTCTGTCTGCACATACTACAACTTGTACGTACATTATGAGACAATGTAGCACGTAGACGTATATGTGGATCAGTACTTTGAGGATAAACTGAGTATATGGGGGTAAAATGCATAAGTAAAACGTCATCTCATAATCATCATTTATAAAATAATGCATGCTAAATGTAAATGACTCACATAAGCTGGAATATCTGAAATACTGAAATATGTAGCAATAGGAAGCAAAACATACTTTATAAATATTGTGAGCCATAACATTTAGTTCTAAAATTTATACTTGTATTCTAAATTTAAATCATTCTGTCTAAGTGTAGAAAGACTCACTACTGAATCTGAAATCCAAAAGATGAAATTTGTAGCTATTATCTTTTCTGTGAGGTATAATCTAAGTAAAACTTGTGATCCTTTACACTTAGTTTTCTAAAAGCTTATCTGTTCTTCTTTTACTATTAAGGAGAATACTTTATCTTAAAATCATTGTTGTTAGGCTTTTAAACTTTTAGGGAAAAACTGTTCTATAAGGGAGGTTATCTTAATCGGCATAAGCCATGCGAGCTACATGGAGTCCAACATCTCGTCCTTCTAAGGAAGAAACCTCACGTTGGGGAGAGATGTCAAACACATTACAAGCCGTGAACCATTATTTTTGGAAAACACATTACAAGCCGTGAACCATTATTTTTATTTCTCTTTGAACCATACCCTCCTTGAACTTAAAAATACAACTTAAGTCTAAAAACCTAAGTTGGGGGAGGTAAAGTTGATGGAAGAAAGTTTGAGGCCACAAAGTGTTAGTAGAATGCCAAGGTGCCTAAGTGATGTAAGCTAATATTTAGAAAAAGAAAAGATCTAATAAAGGATAGAATTGAATGAAAGGTTCAAGAAAAAGATATAAAACAAAAGTGGTGAACAAAGGAAGAAAATTGTAGGCATGAGAAAAGAGAGAAAACAAAGAAGAGTGGCCAATAGTCAAAAAGAAAGATTGAAAAGTGCGATGTTGACATTCAAGGAAGGGAGTATCCATGTTGTTCCCCAATAATATCCTACCCTAGCCCAAACCTACATTACAAGATTAGAAAGTCCTTTGAGATCTCTAACCATTTACTTTATCTGTATTGGTGATTGAAAATAAGGGAAAGCCTATGATATGACACTTGTTGCTTTGGTCTTTCTTTTTTTAGAAAGAGAGTTTGTGCATTTAAAATTTCTTTCTACATAGCCGGTATTTTAGTGTGTGGAATTCTCTTTCTTGTGAGGTCGACATGTGAAACAAGTTGAGGTGGGTGATTTTGTCACCCTCCAAAAATGAGGCAAACGGAGTATAGCTTAGTTGTGCTAAAATGGGAGTCACCTATAGAGTATTGGTCGTTGTTTCTTAGTTTCTCTTTAAAGTCTTATGCATTCTTGAATATTGCGTTTTATAACAAGGGGGTGTAGTGAAGTTAGCCTAGTACTTGTACAATGAGCTACTTGTGGTTGCGACTAGAGTTGAAGTCACTATGGCCTTTAGGGCATAAAGTTTGGGAATAAATGATTATGTCTCATGGTAAGAGGTAGTGTTGGTTTAGGAAAAGAAAATACTTTAAGTTGGGGGTGTTGATGAGTTGTGATTTCACCACTCATTCTTCCTAAACATTTGTGAATATTGCCTTAATTTGAATGAATAAATGAGACATATTCGTGAGTAGATGCAATAATATCCACTTTTTGCAGGTACAGAGTCGATTAGGTTGAAATATGTGGATTGAAGCTTATGACAATCAAAATAGAGTAGGAAAAGTGCAGCTGAAGACTCCGAAAAGGGCCTAAGGTATTTCGGTCGCGATCTGTACACCACAATTGCTGTCAGCTAAGCAGAGGATTTACTTAGCCTCAAGTAACGCGGTCGTGGTTGGAGGAATGTGATTGCGGTAGGTTAAGTTTGGCCAATGCACCATGATTGCTCACTCATAGTCACGACCGCGGCTGCACGATCGCAGCCAAATCTCCGCGGTCGCAACCTAGTGTGAGGAGTGAGGAAAGGGCATTATGGTAAATTAGACAGCTGAAACAAGCCTTATAATGGGGAATTCAAAAGCACTTTAGAAAATATAGAGAGAAGAACCCTAAATAAGAGATTTTGAAAAAAATTGGTTTTGTTTATTGTTTTGTAATTATTGTTCCAATGGGAAGTTGCTGAAGTAGAAGTGTGGAATTGAAGATTATTTTACCCTCTTTTATTATGAATTCCATGGATGCACTACTTGGTAAAATTCTTTTCTCCTATCTAATGGTAACTAACTTCCTTAGTCTTAGGATTATGTTGAACTAGAATGTAATTTATGTGTGGGTACTGTTGAACTTACATGATTTTTAGTTGTCGAGGAAGGATTTCACCATTGCTTGAGCTTATGAGTTGGAATTTGATGGGTGAAAGCCCTAAATCTCTAAATGAATTTTTTAGGTGAAAATTCTAAACTCTAGAAACCCTTTATCATCCTCGAAAGAGGGATAAAATGAACATTAGGTAACCCATAACATCCTTGAAAGAGGTTTATAGGGGGATAAGATAATGGTGAACAATTAAGCCTATGGTTTGCTCCCTTTTGCCATCTTACAAATAAGTGTATTAGGAGTATAAATTATGTCAGTAGCATCATCCTAGAAATAGGGATGCTTGATTGAGGTTTCGAGTGATTATGAATTTCACACTTGTTAGGTGCTTGAAAGAGACAACGGGTGGAATCATTGTGGTTTTATTGAAAGGTTGACCACAATGATATTATACCTAGCTTATCCTTTAGTTAACAACTAAGTTTCATGCTAGATCTTTATTAACCTACATACTTTTACCTTTAGGTAGACATAATCCCAAGATTTCCCCCAACATTATTGCTTAAATAAAAGTGTTATCGCTTGATTATTTGCAAAAATCATACAAAATGTTCCCAAACAAATCCCCCCCATTTTATTTTACATGTCGTTTTTGTTAACATTTCGCGTAATCTCGTAGTAATTTGAGCACCCATAGTGTTTGAAGTCTGTAATTCGCTCCTTGAGATTCGACTCTAATTCAAATTGGGTTACTTGACAATGATTGCCTCACCCCTTAAATATGGGAGCGAGTTGAGCGTTATCAATTTTGAAAATTTATTTGAAGTTGGATGTTAAATTTTGGCCCATTATTTTTGAACGACAACTTTGCAAGTTATATATAGGCCACTTGCACACTATTTGGATGGTGGTTTTCCATAGTATGGTCTAGTATGGTTACTATAGGAGCCATGTTTGTTTTGATTGTTTCTTAAAATGTATGGTATGGTATGGTTTAATTTTCATAGTTTAGTAACCATGAAAACCCTTGCTTTATTGAACCCCCAATTTGAAGGTATCCCACAGTTTGCTTATTTTTTTTTTTCCATTTATACCTTTATTTAATATTATATAATCCTATTTTATCCTTTACCTTATATTATTTAAATCCACCTCCTATGCCTCACCCACCCTACCCCACCCCATCCCATCCAATTAAAAATTATTA
>JAPEIP010000007.1:168891019-168920995 GCA_026120095.1 Capsicum chinense
CCCAAATATTTTTTTTAACAAAAAGTTTATAATTTTTTCTTACCCAACCCTTTTAGCCTATTTGTTCTCATTGTTTTGTGTTGAACATATATAAATATTTTTAAAAAATATTTTTTTATTTGCGTAACAAACGCAAGAAAATAAGTAAGAAACCATTTATTTTTCTACATTTTTTTGTATTTCATACCAAACATTTCTGTAGCATACACAAAAAATGCATTCAAACTTTATCGTTGTGGTTGGTGGTCACGTTTCAAAACACTAAAAGAAAATGAAATTTGTTGGTATAAAAAATGAACCCGATTACATTTATTTTGATCTAATCTTGTATTAATTTTTTACAAATTTATATGAATTTAACAACTTAATATATCTACATGACATACATTGTGATAGATTAGCAGAAAAAAATATTTTATTAACAATTATTAATAAATTTAACATTTATAATAATTAAGGACATCTTAGTAAATTTATCAGTTACACTATAGTACCATACCATCAAACAAAAAAATAAACCGTTATTAAACAGCAGTGAATGATACAGTTTATCCAAACATTGTATTATACTATGCTGTACAATACCGTACCATGCCACAATATTGTACATTATGAAACCAGGACAAACTAGCATACAAACAAAGTGTTGGTTGTAATGTATGTGTGTGTTATACTGATGCATAATTTTCCTCTTATGATAAACTGATATAAAATTGACTTTACCAGTTTACTATCATGACTCAATCCACCGATTTATGCCGAATACCTACCTACACCTACTTCAGACAAGAGAATCCTGATAATCTCCTAAATCAATAAATGCAACAGTTAAACCATGAATACTTAATCATTTAAAGTTCACCATTGAATGCTTAATCGAGTTAAAACAATGATACCCGTTCAATCCCTTTTAAAACTTATTTTTAATACACCAGGTATGAAAAGTAAATACAAAAAATAATTACAAGTGAATCCCCAAAATCTAGTGTAAAATGATACAAGCTAAGGAGTAGAGACATCCATATAAAATAGAAATAGTAGGAGTTGTTGCTAAGTAAGTGCCATCGCTGCTATAGAAACTCCAACTGACCACCATCACGACTATACCCCTTAGTGAAGATATAGTAAGTGTAGCATCAGTACAACCAGACATACTGGTAAGCGTCATTGGCTAACCAAGGTTAGAAATAAATAACATCAATAATAAATAGGGAGAATTGCAACATAAAGTAAGTTTTGATTTTGAATACCCAAATTATCAACTTTTGTTAACCCATATTTAGTATCTCTATGACCTATACTTAGCATTTTGTATATCTTTTTTTTCCTTTGACTGTCCACTCTAACAGGTACTCCCTTCATAGAGTTTACAATTCCTTAAGCTATAATTTATTTAGTCCTCTCGATACTCCCAATCAGTAGACTATACTATAAAATAATATTTCTACTTGGTTCGCTCGTGGAACCCCATTTACAGTCATAACTTTCTTCCATCATTCATCACATTAAAGCAACACAGAGGAGAAGATATATAAAATAAAATAACATATGAATGCATGCATGCATGCAAGATGTATACATCAACTCTCCTTATCTCATCGATATTCTAATGTAATGATGTGGTGAATCATAACATATTATATTGTGTCAGCGTGGTATTCAAACCATATTTTAACATACCATATTATACCAGCGTGGTACCTGATATAACAATTAAACATCTTATCACCATGCACATGAATGTGTGCAAGAATTAAATGTCATAACTCATGCAAAATATAATCGCAAGTGCCCCCCCACAACACGTTACAGTTCAATTCAGTCTATCGTTACATCCACTGTCTAATTCACTTATTCAGTGACCTTAATTCACATATAGATATCATATCCATGACTTAACAAGCATCCTAACTGGACTATCAGTATTTAAATTCATATCATTATGCTTTTTTCCTTAGACCATACTCTAACATCAAGATTTCACATTATACTTTAATTATGGAAACACTAAATATGTTAATCTAACAAGTAGTACCAACAATGTCTATCTCATCTTTTAACAATACCTTTAACTCATTATCTCGTCTTCTAACAATAGCTTTTACTCACTATCTCATCTTCTAAACATACCTTGTACTCACTATCTCATCATCTAATCTCTGGAAAACATTATTCATGACCACTAAGGCATTGGGACTAAACAAGTTTCACATCACGCAATTAGAATATTTAAGCATTTATACACTAGTTAGGGCGTCCTAACTTTCCATTTTATAATTTTATATTATTTCATTCAACTTTCCACAATACTCCACCATGGCTGATAATAAACTATGTACCTCTATCCCATATTTCTAACCATCACATATTTTGAGCAACCTTTGCACAAAATATAATTTATCACATATTCAAGCCTACCCGAATTTCAACAAGTCCAACCAACCAAATTCATGTCTGAAGTCCTAATGCATGATACCCCCAACATTAGTAATAATATTAAATGCATCTAGCCCAAGTCTAGTAGGTGTGAGTTGCTCCACGTGTGCTAGACGTATTTCTAGACTTGGGCTAGTTTAATTTTTTTTCAGTTTATTTTAAGTCTATTCTTTATTGTAAATTATTTTTGGGGAATTTTCATTTGTAATGATGGTTTGAATCATTACATTAGGTATCAATTTACCTACCATTTATCCCCAAACAACCATAAAGGTGAGGTCAAAACTTTTGCATGGTCGCTCGATGAGCCTTTTACTATAACTTGACACTGACAGAATTACTTAACATATGATAGCTTGTTGTAAAATCATGATCCCATATGAGTGACCATTATAACGTGGCCTAATCTATAACTGATGACTATTCCCACAGATGCATACAATTAATTTGTATAAGAATTCTCAATTATGATTCCAGATGTGATATGGTACCCCAACACATGAAAAGTAAGGAATAAATTGATTTTGAGGAGATTTTACCACTGTAGCGGTACTACTACAACAGTTCATGACAGTTTTATAGGGGAAAATCTCACAGGGTTGCTAAAAAGACATTCGCTAAAGTAGCTCACTGACCGCTAAAGTGGTCAAACCAGATATTAGGCACCAGAATTTTGGCTAAGTCCAAATCGACTCCGATTGGGAGATTGGGATTCATTCGAAACCCTATGCGTGTAAATGAACTATGCTACCATACAAAATTAGACATTTCAAATTTAATATAACCATGAAAACTTTCATCTGATATTATTTTGGCTAAATATGGGGCCCTCACCTATAGATCTATATTTCATAAAATCCACCCAATAGCCCAAAATGAGTCTAGAAGCCTTGGGACCTGAACTAAGAATTACCCTAGCCTAAAATTAATATTTTGGAGTTGATGGAATAGTCACAGTTCTTATATGATGTTGTTTAATAGAAGTTTTGGTCTGAGATTAATTTTTTAACAACAAAAGATCCAAAATATGGAAATGAGCCTAAAACCTAAATGAACTGTCCGATAACCAAATTGACAGTTCGGGCAAGTCATAAATGACCTGTATTCATTGTGGGAAGGCTCAAAATGCTGAAAATATAAGTAAATTGAGGAAAAAACATGAAGGGTCATTATAATATCCACTACTAAAAGGACTTTCATCCATGAAAGTCAATAGATAGAAAAAGCACGAAAGCTTAATGGGATGAGGTATTGGGCCCATATGCCCAGAGCAAGACTCTTTAGGTAACCTCTAAGAAGAAATAATGCTTCCAAGAGATTTTGCTATCGGTATCTCTTTTTCAACCAACTTTCTTACGTTATTTCTTAATTATCCAAAACTCAAACTTAATAACTAACTGGTTTCCAACTAAACTAAGAATGATTGGTGTACACAAACCAAACCCCAACACACTAATACCACACTGATACTTGCTTAACTAAGTGAAAACTCATCCACAAAAAAGGTAATCCAAGGTATGAATCACGGGACCAACTCCAATATCCAAATATAACCTTCTATTTTCTTTTTAACCTAGCCATCTACTCTTAACCATAAAAAATATCATTTCAATCCTATCTGTACAAACATATCTCATTGTCTTTGAAATACTAGAGTTCATCCTCTAAAGATACAAAGTGGAAAACATAAGAATAAGCCTATAAGATGCTACCTGGACATACAAATAGAGATTGTCAAAGAAGGTGGTCTCTTGCCAAAGCTACTACTGGTTCGAATGACACTAGAAATAAATAATAAGGAGTCAAAGCACAAACTCTCAATATAAATGATCCATTCTGAAATACCTCACCAATTATGGATGAAACTATGCTAACTAACTTAAAAACACTTTTTCTATCGAGAATACATGTAACACCCCAGATTTTTGGCCTATGAAAATTTCTTAACTTTTCTTCCTACTATCTAAGTTACGACTTATGTGATGAGTCATGAAGAGTCCTCACAAGTGGTATGGTCCCAATCGTAGCTTAACTAGAAAGTTTCCTAATGTTTTTGTCGTGAGTATGACATGGACCTTACGAGTTTTGAATACTCATTACAAGCCATAGGGATCAAGTTGTAGCAAACCAGTGAGGAATTCCTAAGTTTTTATTTATGTCATGACTTCAACCTTATGAGTTATAAGGTGAGGTTACGAGTTATATGGTGAAAATCATGACCCTAGCAGTAAGGTTGCCCTGAGTACTGCCCAGGCTATGAGTCCAATAAATGAATCGTACCCAAACGTCATGAGTTGTGACATGACCTATAGCGACTGGGGATAATTTTTCCTACACATTCTCATTAAGAAAAAAAATAGTATTTTCTCCCATCCAACTTCTATTACATGACTGAAAACACTCTTGTAGCCCTATTATCCTCAAATTATCATAACACAAACAATATCCTTCTCTCTGAATCCTTAAGACAATAAAACTAGGGTTTTCAAGGAATTAAATTTCAAGCTTCCAATTTGTAGTTTATCTGCATAAATCTTGATATCTCAGGCATATATCTCTTCACTAAAACTTATTTTGTTAAAAGAATCTATTTAAACTTGTTAACCATGTGAATAATTGATGGTTTTGGAAATTGGGCTGAGGACGCTTGAATTTTATTAGTTGAATTACGTTTCTTATAAATTTATGAATCATTCATAATTTGAATTAATAGCTTTTGAACTAATTAGGTGCATGGGCATGGTTAATTGAAATGGGGTGATCGATTTCCCCAGCTTTATGGATTTTAGTAATTGAATTTGTAATAACTTCAACCCAACCCTACAAAATTGGCTTGAAACATGAGTATATGCATATTAAAGTTTCTTTTGCAACTGTTGCATTGTATAAAAGGCTAATGAAACAAAAATAGTTTTAAATTGAACCTTGGGGCTGTGGATTCCTCTATATGGCTAAATACTTGAATCTAGAGGGTCGTGAATTCCCCTATGTAGAAGAATGATTGGAAATTATGGGGTCATGAATTTCCCAAGTGATGATACTTAAAATTGCATGATGATATTATCTTGCAAAAATAATTGGTATGATGATACCAAAAATATATTCCCTAATGGATGATTTTGGTTCAATGAATGAGAATGTCTAAATTTTATAATTGGTCTTAAAGGGGGTTGTGCAACTAGCCATAAAAGTAGAGGTCCCGAGGGACTGATACTGGAAACCCACATTTACCGATGTGAGGGTTGGTCTTGATGACCATGTGCTTATGTCATACTTTATATATATATATATATATATATATATATTTATCATGGATTGTTGAAGGGTTGAGGATTCCATAGCTTTCCTTGATACCTCTGGTTTGTGTAGCTAACACACACTAGGGCCCTTCCGGTGGGGGGAGCCAAACCTATATAGCCTGTGGGTGCCTTTATAATGGTTGAAGCTACACAATACAGGTTAATGTTATAACTCTCATGCTAAACCTTGGACCCTATCCCAACATATTGTATATATATATATGTATGTATATTATTATATGCATATGGTTTTGGAATAATATTTGGATTGATTTATCATAACATTATTTTATCTTTTTTTTTGGAGTTACCTAATAGCGCTCACCCTACTAACCATCCCCAGATATTGTATTCCAACATAATTCAGGGTCCAAAGATACTTTTATTTCCTTGTGTAGTGGTAGGCAATTTATGGATTATTCATGAGTCAGCTTTGTAGTGGTGAGCTTCCATTCTATGGAAGGCCCTTATTTTATGGTCTTGTCTTTACTTATGTCTTGGACTATTTCGGTGGATATTTATCTATGGTCAAGGGAATATCCCAACTTTGGTTGATGTTTTATTTTTTTAGAGGCTTTTATGGACAAGTGTGGGTGGATTGTGTTGTGTATTATTTTATCGCTTTTATTATTGATTTATATATCTTGTTATGTGTTTGAACTCATCTCTATCTTGTTACATGTTTGGAACTCATCTGTATTTTGTTATATATTCAAAATTTAGTTTCTTTTAGTTATATTGTGTTTTGGTTACCTAGGCTAATAGGGGCAGTCTCCGATCCTTGGTAGACTCAAGATACCTATCATGACTAGGCCCTGATTCAAGCATGAAAAACTTGGTATCAGAGCCTAGGTTCATTGTCATTGGCTGTTAAACAAATCATGTTAAGTTGAGTCTCTTTTATAGGTATGTAGTGATCCATACTTATAAGGGAGAGGCTACAAGGCATTTAGAAATGTTTCCTTTTCTTGTGATCTATTTTTAGGCTATAGAGTCTAGGGCATTAAAATATCCTTTAATCTCCATATACTCATATTTTATATCATGCTTCCCAAAAGATCTAGTGTTTGTGGAAACTTATCTGTCCTTTTTTGAGGATAATGTGGATGGAACTCATTCTACTTATAGAGTACAAACCCGATCTAGGTTCCCAACTCCTGATTGCCTATGTAAAATTCCACCCATCCCTACCAGTCCTCCTTAAGCTTCTTGAGATGATTATTTTTATGCCCCACCACCCTAAGGAGATATTTCTAATATTGACTTACATCGATCTATTAATCTATTGACCCTGTTGGTGACTTTTTACTCTTGTCGGCCTAATCGTGTTTGTTCTGTTTCTCCATCTTCTAAGGTTACTAGAGTTGGCCAGTTTATGAGGTTAAATCCCCCAACCTTTATAGTTTCTAAGGTTAAGGAGGATCTTCAAGAGTGTTGATGAAATAGAGAAGATATTTAGGGTGATGCATACTACTAATATAGAGGGTGTGAATTTTACCACTTATCAGTTGAAGGATATGGCATATCAGTGGTATGAAGAGTGCGAGTAGTTGAGAGGGGATGATGTTGAGATGATTGATTGGGATAAGTTTTCAAGTGCCTTTATTGACTGTTTCTTTCCTCAGTAGTTTAGAGAGGCTAAAGTTAAGGAGTTTGTGAATTTAAAGTAGGGAAGGATAACCGTGAAGGAGAATTCTTTTAAATTCCACTAGCTATCTCATTATGCCTAGAGATTTTATATAGTATGAGGGAAAGAATAAGAAAATTTGCTTTAGGTTGTCTCAAGACTTGGTACTAGAGTGTAAGGCTACAATATTTATTAATGACGTGGATATCTCTAGGCTTGTAGTGTATATACAACAGGTTGAAAATGAAAATAAGAAATAAGTAAAAATGGGAGAGATGCAAAATAAAAAGTTCAGATATTCAGAGTAGGGTGGAGTCCAGAAGAACAATGGTAGAGATGGTAGTAAGTGGGGTAAGAAAAGGACTTGGGGAATCTTAGGTTCATATTCTACGGCTAGTGCTCTCTATCCTAAGTTATCTAGTAATCATCACTTGCAGACTAACAATGGGTTTAAAGCCTAAGGTGCCTAGTCTTAGGCTAGTAGAGCTTAGTAAGCCCCACCTCACCCTCCTTGTATATTTTGTAGATAGCTTTATCATGGTTAGTGTGATGAAGGAAGGAATAGATGCTATAATTATACTCAGCTAGAGCATTTGTACTGACATTGTTTAGATAAAGTTGCTTTTGGAGCTAATAAGGTTCTAATTGCTACTTTATCAATTCTTACACCAAATGATGCTACTTTTAGTATCGACACTGGTCGAAACTATATTTATGCTCTTTCCACCCATCAGGTATCTGAGGCATCTCCTGATGTTGTCCCTGGTATGTTATAAATTTTCTCTTTTGATGGATATTTTTTACTTGATTCAGGGTCAACCCTTTCTTATGTAACCTTTTATGTGGTTGTTCATTTTGGTTTTGCTCTCAAGAGTATTTTTGAGCCTTTCTCTGTGTCTAACCCAGTAGATGATTTCGTCAGGGCTAGAACAATCTATAAAGGTTGTGCGGTGTCTGTCTTTTATAAGAATACATTGGTGGATTTGATAGAGTTGGATATGTTGGATTTTGATATGATCTTAGGGATAGATTGGCTCCATTAGTTCTACAATTCTCTAGATTGTCAGACTCATAAGGGAAGTTTCCAATTCCCCAATGAACTAGTAATATAGTGGAAGGGGAGTTCCCTAGTGCCTAAGGGAAGATTTATTTCCTATATTAGAGCCTAGAAGTTAATTTCCAAGGGGTGTCTATATCATCTAGTTTGGGGTAAGGATTCTAGTTTTGAGGGTTCCTCTTTGTAATCAATCCAGTTGTCAATGACTTTTCTAAAGTGTTTCCCAATGAGCTTTCTAGTATTTCTCTTGATAGGAAATAGACATTGGGATTGATCTTCTATCGAATACTTGCCCTATATTTATTCCTTCATATAGAATGGCTTCAACTGAGTTAAAATAAGTTAAGGAGAAATTAAAAAATCTCGTTATTAAGGGTTAAATTTACCCTAGTGTGTCTCCATGGGGTGATCCTGTTATCTTCATGCATTAGAAGAATGGGTCTCTTTAGATGTGTATAGACTATCGATAATTGAATAAGATGATGGTAAAGAATAAGTATCCTCTTCCTAGGATAAATGACCTCTTTTACCATCTTTAGGGTGCTAGATGCTTCTCTAAGATTGATCTTTGATTGGGTTATCATAAGTTGAAGATTAGAGAGATAGCTATCCCTAAGATTGCTTTTCGTACTGATATGGTCACTATTTGTTTTTGGTCATGTCCTTTAGTTTGACTAATGCTCTGACTATATTTATGGACTTGTTGAATTAAGTATTCAAACAGTTCTTGGATTTGGTTGTGATTGTGTTTATTGCTGACATATAGTATATTCTAAGAGTGAGAAGGATTATGCCAATCACCTTCGAGTAGTGTTGCAGACTTTTAAGGATCAACAATTGTATGTCAAGTTTTCCAAGTATGAGTTTTGATTAAATGTTGCGACCTTTTAGGATCATGTTATTCCTAGTGAGGGGATTATAGTAGATCTACAAAAAGTTGAGGTAGTAAATAAGTGGCCTAGATCCATAACTCCAATTGGCATAAGGAGCTTCTTGGATTTAGCCGGGTATTATATGAGGTTTGTGGAGAGTTTCTATTCTATTCTTTCTCCATTGACTAAGTTGACTCAGAATAAGGTGAAGTTTTTATGGTCCGATGCTTGTGAGGATAGTCTTAAGAAGTTGAACGATAAGTTAACTTCTACGCTAGTTTTGACCTTGCCTGAGGGTACTAATAGTTTTGTTATTTACTGTGGTGCATCTTATGTGGGACTAGGGTGTGTCTTGATACAGCTTGGTAAGTTTTTGGCTTATTCTTTTAGGCAGATAAAGGTCCATGAAAGAAATTATCCAACTTGTAATATAGAGTTGGCAGCTATGGTGTTTGCGTTAAAGATTTGGTGCTATTATCTATATGGGGTGCATGATGATATATATTTTGATCATAAGAGCTTGTAGTATGTGTTCACTCAGAAGAAGTTGAATCTCAAGCAAAGGAGATGACTTGAGTTGCTCAAGGACTATGACATGAGTCTTCATTATCACGTAGGTAGAGCTAATATGGTTGCTAATGCTCTTAGGAAGTTGTCCATGGGGAGCTTATATTATGCGGATAAAGATAAAAAGGGTTGGTAAAGTATATTCACCGGTTGGATAACCTAGAAGTTTGTCTTTTGGACTCTATCAATGCAGGTGTGATTATTCAAAAGGTGGTTAAAATATCTCTTGGTGATGAGGTGAAGGAGAAGAAGGTTTTGTATCCTATCTTGATGTAGATTAAGAATGATGTGGGTCATCAAAAGATTATCGCTTTTGAGATTGGGGGTGATGGTATCTTGAGGTATGAAGGTAGGTTGTGTGTTCCAAATGTTAATGGGCAATGAGAAAGAATTTTGGCTGAGGCTCACGTGTCAAGATATACAGTTCATCCTGGGTCGACAAAGATGTACCATGGCTTGAAGGAGATTTATTGGTGTGTCAACATGAAGAGAGATATGGAAAATTTTGTGGCTAAGTGCATGGTTTATCTGGAAGTGAAGGTTGAGTATTTAAGGCATGTATCAGAGATTTATTTGCCTATGTGGAAGTGGGAGATAATCAACATAGATTTATTACTGGTCTTTCGTGGTCTTGAAATCAGTATGATTCAATTTGAGTCATTGGATAGGATGACTAAGTCTGCTCACTTTTTTCTTGTGAGGACTACTTACAGTTGAGAGGATTATGCTACGATATTTATTCAAAAGACTGTCAAATTGCATGGTACTCTAGTTTTCATTATTTCCGATTGAGGTATACAATTTTCTTCTCACTTTTGACGTTCATTTCAGAAAGGTTTGGGGACTAAAGTGAACCTTAGCTCTGCTTTCCACCCTCAAATAGAAGGACAAGCAGAGAGTATTATTCAGACCTTGGAAGATATGCTAATGTCTTGTGTGATTGACTTTAAGGGAAGTTGGGTTGATCATCTACCTCTTATTAAGTTTGCGCATAATAATATTTATCACTCTAGTATTAGGATGTATCCTTTTGAAGCTCTTTATGATAGAAGGTATAGATCTTCTTTTGGGTGGTTTAAGGTAAGTAAGACTATATTGTTTGGTCCAAAATTGGTTGACTAAGCCATGGGGAAGGGAAAAGTGATCAGGGATAGACTTAAGACTGCTCAGACTTTAGATAACTTAGAGTTCTCCTAGTTAAGCGTTGTTGTTTTGTTTGGTTTGGTTTGTGATGCCTAAGGACATGTAAATGTTCTAAGTTTCATAAGTTGATGTGCTATGGATTCATAGGACTTTCAATGCTTAAAATAATGAAAATATGCAAGTTACTTAGGTTGTTTGTTAGATATGATGTGTTTTTGTTATGTTTTTGCAGGAAATTAGGTTTTGGGACTATTCTGGAAGAAAGGAGTGAAATTTGATATTTTGTCCATAGAAGTGGGAACCTACGGCCCGTATGTGCTACCTAAGGTCCATAGGGGCCAAAGTAGGTGTCAAAATTTCACGATCCATAGACTTAGAAGTGTAGAAAAAAATACTCTATCACTTACGGAGTGACACCTATGGTCCATAGGTTCCACCTACAGTCCATAGGTGACAGAGAGACAAAGTCTAGAGAGTTCAGGAGCTATAGGAGAAAGGTGGCCACCTACTTTGACAACCTACGACCCGTAGGTGGCCCAGTAAGTGGCCTCCAACCTAGATTTTCCTTTTTTGTTCAAAAGTTATTTCCTAGGGTTTCCTTGTAACCTGTATGTACTCTTTTGAAAATATTTAGTTATTTTATGGACACCTTATACTTACAAACATATATTTGATTCTAAGATTCGAATTTGATCTTGTGATTACTTTGTTCTTAATTTTGGTTGATAATTCAGTTAGACTTTGGGTTTATTCATTGATTATTATGATATTGACTGAATGACCTCAATTATGAATTCCTGTGTCTGTTTAACAATAATGAGTGTCTAAAGTCCTTAGCTAGTGTTTTGGGAACCCTAACAAATTGACGAAGTAGGGAAAGTGCTGAGTTGTTCAGAACTAATATTCTTGCATGTATTAGGGTTACCTTCAATTTAATAGACTTCTTATAGGTTGCAAACATTAAGATCCCGCTGATTATCTCACTACTTACTTCACAAGAGGAGTATGGATTAGGAAAAGATAATCACAATAGTAATTTTAAGATTAATTATCGATTAAGCCTAATTAGTACAATCCACGTAAGATGGCTATCTATTATCTAATAACTTCAGACTCAAAAGATAATAGTTAATTGCAATCTAGGATAAGGGTTGGTAATGCAACATCCTGAGACTCAAAAGATAAAGGGTGAAATCTGTTAATGTATCCCCAAGATAGTCGATGGTACACAACTTATCAAACTCTACATGTAAGATATTGGGTTGGTTTAACAAAGCATGATAAACCGATTGAGTTAAGAAGCTAGGGGAACACAATCCAAGTGTTTGTCATTGACTAAATACAACCAAAGTTTAGTTTTGTGACTTGCTCGATATTACTACTACATATCTCCCATTTACTTTCTGCATTGCCCGTTAGTTCCAGTAAATGAGAGATATAATTCCACATATTCCCTTGGGTTCGACCCTAATCTGAGTTAGGTTACTTTACTTGACAACAATCTCTTTATCTTCAATTGGAAGTGTTGCTTAGGCATTGATCAACAGTCACTAAAGACTTGTAATTGTTGTTTCTTTATATCGACAACCATCTCAAGTCTGAGTATTTATGCTTGATATTTAGTAACATTGTTGGAGTAATGGTTTGTAGGGTAAAAGAGTATGGGATGACCTCTCTTTGTGGACTAACAAACACCATGCATGCACTAGCTTTATCTCAATGTGTGGCACCGTCAAAGTACATCTTCCATGAGGGTCTAACTTTAATAACCATTGCGTATTTATCACAAAGTTCGTTGGTAAGTTCCTAATCATCAAGTATCGGATGGTCTGCCAATGAGTCTTCTAATGTTTGTCCCTTTACGTCCTTTTAACGGATGTAACACGATCTTAAATTTTTTAAAGTGAAGGTACCACCTTTCCAGTCTATCAATGAGGAATGGTTTCAATATTACAAACTTGATGGGGTTTTCTTTAGAGACAAGACGAACAACATAAGCTTGAAAGCAATGCTTCACCTTTTGGATTGAGAAGACCAACACTAAACATGATGTTTTAATTGGACAATAATTCAGCTCATTCAATGTCATCATTCTTCTCAGATAGTAACGAAAATTTTCTTTGGCTTTACTATTTTCGTGAGCTAGTAGTGCTTCAATTGACCTTTCTTATTTCGTGATATAGAGTATTAATGATTTTTCAGGTATAGGTGCTGCAAGAATTTGAGGCTTTAGAATGTATGATTTGATACTTTTAAAGGCCTTACTACAAGCTTGGTCCCATTCGAAAGGATCATCCTTCTTCATGAGATAGCTAAATGGTTGACATTTTTTGGCCAGGTTTGAGATGAACCTCCTTAAATATGATAACCTTCCTAAAAGGATTTTTAACTCATGAATATTATAAGGCTTAAACATTTTAAAAATTGCATCGACCTTGTCTTGATCAATATCAATTTCTCGGTGTCGTACAATGAAACCAAGAAACTTTCCAGTTGTAACTCCAAAGGCACATTTCAACGCGTTCATCCTAAGTTGATATCCTTAAAGCAACTTAAATACTATTATTAGGTCATTCAAAAGTCATTTCTCTTTCTAGACTTCACCATTAAGTTATAGACATAATACATAATATTTCTAAGGAGTAGGTCGTCAGATATATTTCTTATAGCCCTTTAATAAGTGGCACCAACATTCTTTAAACCAAAAGGAATAACCTTATAGCAATAAATATCTTTAGGCGTAATCTTTAGGTGCCATGTGGATTTACATAGCTGGATGAGCTATCCATGAAGGACGTTACCTCATAACCTATGGCAGTATCAATCATCAACTTTGAATGGGGATTGGAAAATTATTCTTAGGGCAGGTGTTGTTAAGATCACTAAAGTTGATACAAACTCAAATTTGCCTATTCTTTTTCCTCACTGGAACAATACTTGAAATCCATGCGGGGTATTTAACTTTACAAATAACACCATTTTTATGAGTTTTGAACCTCATTTTCATTCAATGGAACTAATTATAGCCTAAAGCGCCTCTGGGTTTACTTAATAGGACGAGTACCATTCTTGACCACCAACTGATAGACTACTGCTTTTGGAACTAAGCCAAGTATCTCCTTATAACTTTATGCAAAGACATCTTTATATTATTTGAGTATGTCCTTATAAGCGATTTCTTCATTCATTTCTAGAAAAGCACTCAGGTATGTTGGTCTTGGGTATTCACCAGTGCCAAAATTGACTTCTCTTAAAGGATCTATTGTGGTCTTCACTCCTCATTTAAGTTTTGATGTAGCATCTCTAGTATATTGCTCCTTTTAAGGATCATCATTATTAATAATTATATGGCAACACCAGGAAATATCTTCCTACTCTTCATTAACCTTTATTTGAGATGAGGAATCATTCTTACTTTGGGTTGTAATATGATGTGAAGATCCTCCACTTTCTTTATCTTCCTCATGTTTCTTGGCATAACCCATAATGTGAGTCTTTTAATTTTACACCTCCTTGTATGAAACCAGCCTTATTCTAAAATGAATCTAACTTAAGAGATCTTTATGAATTTTAGGTGAAAAATGCATTATTGTGCTTTGATAACTTCTATGATGCTTGTTTCTTTTCTTCTAATTTAGTGGACCCAATCTCTCGAACACAAAGGTTCTTTTGATTGATTTTCCCACCCTACAAAAAATAGAAGGCCTTTTGTTTGAAGTAGTTTATTCCTCTTCCACTGTGATGTAGTTGCTAAATGCCCTTCTTATCGATATGCAAAGCGCCAATGGTGATGAGTACCCTAGGACTTCACGGGCTTGCCTGGTAGTAGCTTCTGATGGGATTTTTTGAAACTTTCATGGATCTTTATGATTTCATCTATCCTTTACAAATAACTTTCAAGCACTTGGATCGAAGCCTTCCTTTGTTCACTTCATATGGAATGTCATATCTTTCGAAAGATTTCAAACCATGAAATTTTCAAGTAGCTTTGATGATAATTTTATTGCATATATTCACTTGATAGGAAGATTCCATCCCCCTATCACATTATCTTGGAAGTCAAATAAGTGACCTTCCTCTTTATTTACCTTTAGTATGTAGCGGGGAATAGAAGTTGCCTTTTTTTTATGGTCGCGATGCTTCCTTTGTTTGAAGTTTAGTGAGGCTCTTTAGATAGACTCCCCAACCTTATTAGCTTTAATATCATTACACTTGGTTTTTGTGACATCATCAATCTTTTGCTCCTTTACATCATAATTCTTTAGGTAGAATTTTTCATCAGCAAAGTATGATTCAACTACAGTGAATGGACGATCATCAATAACTGTTTTTCTTTCCACTCTACCTTTGAGATACTTCAAGAATTGATAGTAAGAGGATAAGACAATCTTGTTCTCATGTACCCAAGTCCTACCAAGTAATATATTATATGAAATCTTGGCATCAAGCACATGCATTTGTACATTTGATTGCAAGCCACCTACATAAATCTCTTCATTGATGCATCTTATGGACATTTGACCCCATGATTAAACCCTTGGATTATTAAACGACTTATTAAGTTCCTTAGTTATGATACCAAGTTCATTTATTGTGCAATAGGCAGGATTTGACTCCATATCCCTCGCCTATCAATATTTTATTTATCTTCTTTTCTAAAATATGACCCACCATATACAAGGGATGATTTTGTAGTATTTCATCAAATAGAAGGTCATCATATGTGAATATAATTTTTGTATCACATATATGTGCTTCTTGGAGAAGAGGCTCGATAGGTTTTTCAAATAATAAAAGAGGTTCCATGGATATGCATTTATCCTTTGTTTCTTCTTTACCAGTATTAAAACAAAATGCCTCAAGGTTTAATTGAGTAGTCTTTTCATGGAACCAACTTTGAAATAATTCCTTTAAAGTCATAGGACGCTGTGTTTTTTGGTGGTGATGTTCCACTACCCATTCCTTCTTTGGAAGTTGAACTAACCTCTGCTTCCCTGGTTTACTCACTATTATCCTTCTAGCTGGCTGTTAGAATAACTTTTTTTGTAGATTTGACTTCTTTCATCTTTCCCTAGTCACCAAAATCCAACCTTCATCATCATCTTCATTAACGGGTGACTTATCATGCTCCAATGGCTCCTCATTATGCTCTTTGAGTCATATTTGGATCAGATAAGCAAGAAAAAAGTAATAGAGATTTGATGAGAACTATCTCTCATCATCAAGCATGATCTTTTTTTCGTTATCCAATTTCATAATTTTTTCCTTGAAGACAAAATAATCCTATAGAGGGTGACCTACAATCCTGTGATACTTGTAATAATTTGGGTCATCAGTCTTTCCAACCTTACAGGCCAGCTTAATCTCTGGTAGATCAATGATATTATGCTCAAGAAGTTCATTTAAAACTTTTGCAATATCAAAATCAATGAATGGGTATTCCAACCTTTCATATCCTTCATAGTCAACTTCTTATTTGGACATTCTTGAGAAATAAACTTCACGCTTTGCTTCTTTGTCACCTTTATTTTGAACTTCACATGAGAGACATTGACATTTATGGATTCTTCATTGTCACTTTTAGGGATAAATTTTTGCATTCTCCTGGGTTCTTGCTAGTCCTTTCCTTTTTTTGGATCATAGATAGGCGCTACTCTTTTTCTGGTAGAAAACATGCTCAACTCTATGTCATGAGCATGAGTATCCAAATCCTCAAATGATTTTGGCTTGCTTACTTATAAGATAGAACAAAGTTCCCAGTGCATCCCTTAGATACACATCTCTTTTTCAAAAGCTTAACTGAGCCTATCCTTGTAGTTAAGACTTGAATTTCTCCATTGACTAATAAAGTCAATAATTGGATAATCTTTTTTCTAACCAATAATTATAAGCTCTACTATGCTCACCGTATGCCTTGTGCTATTAAAGCGATTTAAGAACTAATGCACCAGTTGCGCTTTGCTATTAATGAAATTAGGATCAAGGTTTGTGTACCAATCAAAGGCGTTTCCCTTGAGGTAGTAAATAAATTATTTGATTAGATAGTCACTATAGGTTCTAGTATTATTACATGTCTCAAAAAGGAGTACTACATGTTTCTTTGGATTCCCTTTGCCTTTAAATTGTTGAACTTGGGGAGTTGAAAGTCGACAGGCATTTTGAAGCTATCAATCTTACAGTGTAAGGCTTTGGCATATACTAGAGAAGACTTGGTGGCAATATTGTACTTGTCTTTAAGGGTCCCTTCGATGAACTCTTTTAATTGATCAATTTGAATCATTCCATCAGAAGAGACTTGTACCTTTCTTGTTGGTGATGTTTGTTTTATAGGATATTCTTACTCGTAAACTTCTAGAGCTTTACCAAATGTATGGGTATAATCTCCATCTATTAATTCATCCATCCTATCCACCAACTTATCAATTCAAGCATCTTGATTTTATAATTTGGTTAGACCATCAATTACCTTTTGTAGGTTTGATGATAGATGAGGCATCAGTTACCATTGCTTGCATTATTATTAGAGAGTAATATTGTCGTATAAGTTGATCTTTAAAGTACAGTACTTATGGGGTGTAAGTAAAGATGACAGGTTTGTTGAACAACCATCGTTCTTAATGCTAGAGTTTTTTAAACTAGAGAGCTTAAGTAGAGACAGTCTTTTTAATTGTCTTTGTCACACTGCTTCCTTCTTTTAAAGCACTTTCATAGGACCTCACTAATTTTAGGGTTAAAAATCCAAAAATTAGAGCTGGTGTAGACAACACTTGTTGTGTTTGTTGTCCTAAGATGCTGGATTTGCTCATTATGACAGCTCCACAGCATCCAAAAGTAACACCAAGGATGCTTTCTTCTTCAATAGAGAATTTGGAATCAGCAGCCTTGGAGCTAGTCTATTAGAATCCTTGTTGGAAGTCATTTCAGCATTCTTGGACTTTGATGTTGGAAAGGTTGAGATGAGAGGTAGAGATTGTCCCCCTGGACATGCCAATATTTATTAGACAATGAAATTAGAGTTGATAAAATAATAATTGGGATAATAAAATATTTGAACAATTATTTTATTGATTTCAATAATGAGTGTTACAATCTCTATGAATCCTCTGATTCTTCTTTTCAAATATGAATTCAAAGGCTTCTAGCTTGATCTTGAATTAGATAAATTTGAATGTAATTTGTGGATTTGATGAAATTGATCTCGATTTGTACTTGAACTCAAGGGCCTTTGATCTTGTTCTTGAATCTTTTGGTCTTGATCTTAAATCTTGATGAACTGTATCTTGAATGCTTGAAATTGAAGAGAAAAATGAGGCATTTGATCCATGAGCGCTCTTTTGATTCTTGTTAGAATCATTGCTCCTTTTTTGAGTTATGTGATCCCTATTTATAATTGTGGAAAGGGATCAGCCTTGGCAAGTACAAACTCTTTCTATCCAATCAGATTGAAGTGATATAACCATATTTTATTGGTTGAAACACATCCACTTACACACGTGCCATTGTTTCATTGGTCTTTGATTTCACTAGGCATGTTGCATTATTTTGATACGTAACATGATCCTATTGGTTCCTTTACTTGTCTTGGCATGCCATGCCATTTGATATGTTGCCTCAAATTGGGCCTCTAAAATACATGATAAAATATTCAACATGGGCTCATTATTTGCAGCCTAAATTAATAGACTAGCCTAATAAAATTTTTACTTTAATTTAATCCGCATTATTGAGCTTAAAATTTTTGTCCAATTATATTAATCAATAATATTTAATTAGACTAGTATATATTTTGAATTTAATATAATCCAAATTTCATAGAGATTTAAATATAATAAACTTTCATTGCACGTAGTTGCATAGTAGAATATTTGGGCATCTTTACATTTTTCAAAAAGTCTTCAGCGTCTTCCACGATAATTGGCTTCTTGATTGGAATTTGGTCATCCCTAACTTATTTATATTTTCTTAACTCTTCTGAAGCAAAATATCTCCCAAAACGGGTAAATAACCCAAATCCATCCACTTCTTCAATGATTTTCTTTCTCTTGTATGTCACAGTGCGATTGTAGTTCCAAGAGACTGTCTTTGTGTTGACCGTAGGAAGTTGAGACACAGACTTAATAGTAATAGGTGCGATAAGAGCTCCTTTTAAAGTCAAGAGGGGCTTGGTGAGAATTCCTGGAATAATTAATTTTTTTTTTGTCTCACTTGACCCAACACTTCTTAAAGTTCCTTTCACAATTTGCATAAGAGTATTCGATGGATTATACTTTACTAGTATCTCATTTACTCATGAAGGTACTATTTTTATCAAATCTACAACGTCTGTTGACTTTTCCATATTAGTTTTGATCTTAATGATAGGCTTGTAGAAATTGTAGACTCTTTCCCACCGTGAACCAACTCGAGCATGTTTGTTTCAGTATGAATTGGCAGTAGATTTTCATTAATGTGTAGAGCATCCGAGTTTTCCACTAGAATTTGTTGTGTATCAATTAGATTTTGGATTACTTTATTCAAATACCAATATTTCTCTTTGTTGTGCTCTGGGGAATCAAAACAATATACAAATCTTTAAGAATAATTCAATTTTTTTGGGGAGGGTTTAAGATCTTTCTCTCCATTGGGTTAGAAAATTTAAGGCCCCCAGCTTCTAAAAAAAGCTAGCTTATGATTCTCTAATAAAAGTGAAATTATCTTCGAAAATATTATCCCTCTTATATTCTTCTCTACATTAAAAAATTAGATGTATGATGGCCTTGGTAAACTTATGGGGGTGAAGGATGATTTTGTGGGGCTGGTGCATGCCATTGTGGGTATAAGGGGGTTGGGCATATGGTTGTGCATTATAAATATGAAACTGTAGGGACGAGATGGAATATAGTGTATTTTTGGAAGAAGTGTATTATTGTGGATGGTTATATGGACTTGGGGTGTATATTTGGGGTTGAGACGGTGTATATGAGTGATGGAGAATTTTTGGATTTTGTTGTAGCTCACACCACCATAACTATATCCTTCTTTCTTTTCTTCCTTCCAAGACCCTCCAAACCATTTTGAATGGCCTATGTCAAAGATTTTAAAGCAACTTGGATTGTGATCTTTTTAGAATTAATTCCATTTTCACCATTTCTCCAACCTTATTAAGCTCAAAAAATGTTTTTCCAACAACATAAAGCAAATGATGGAAGTAGTCAGGTTCCTGTCCCTGGAGAAAAAATATCAATTATCTCAGACTCCTTGATTAATGGCTTAACCCTAGTAGTTGTTCCCTCCACCTAAAAACATATTTACAAAAATCTTTAATGGTTTTTTTCCTAATGTAAGCAAGTGTAGTGCCATCTGGCACTATGTCAATATTGTATTAAAATTGCTAGACAAAATCTCAATCCGCGTCATCCTAAACATTCCAGTGATAGATATCTTGATTATTGAACCATTCTAAATTTATCCCCTCCAAGATCTCTCAAAGTAAGCCATAAGTATCTCTTCTTCCCCCTTGCTCCTCTTAGTTGATTACAAAACCTTTTCAAATAAGCTTAAGGATCGCTGAGGCCTTCATACTTATCAAATTTAGGATTTTGAATCATAGAGGCAAGTGTACATTGGGGTACATGAACAAATCCTTATAACAAACACTATTGTTCCTTCTCATCCTTGTATGGTCCTCATGTTTTCCTTTAAACTTCTTATTCTTTTGTCCATCTTCTTTTGTTCTTATTCTTAGTCTTCTTTTTAATTATAATAGGAGAACTATATAGATGAGCAGGATTGGAGGATTAAAGGACTTGAAAAGTTACTCAAGGGGAATTTAATTGATCATGAGGTATCTTACTAATGGACTTCTATATTGGATTTGGTTGAAGGTCTATCCTAGTTTACCCTATGGGAATAAAAAATGGGTTGTTTGTGAGAATTGGATTTGGAGGGCACACAGTGGAGGTCCAGCCATGCTAGGTACGTTAGTATGTGGGCCAAATCTCGGTGGGTAAAGTGGATCATCAGTTTGGGCTAGACGGTATAATAGAAAAATCATGTTCAAAAGTCCAGGGATTGAGGAGGGTGGATCCTGCCCATTTATCTAAGCTTGATACATTTCCCCCATCTGTTGTTTCAATAACCTATTCTTTTCAATTAGTGCAAATTCTTGTGGAATCAATTAATTTTAGCCTTCTTTATTGTCAGACTCTATCCCCTCTTTGCTTGTCATTTTTCTTATTTCTTTGAATTTGGTGTTGTATGGATGAGATGTCAGTGTAACCACAAACCAACCACCTTACAACTTCTAACTTTTTCTCCGTGTCAAGTGGCAAATGGGTGAGTGTTGCACATTTATTGTATTATAATTGCACATTGTATGTCATGCCCCTAAATGATTACCATTTTTAGAATGAACTCAGTAAAGCTTGTTTCATCCCAACCTTTGGATGAATTAATTTTAACATTTCTATTTTCTCCCTCTAAAAACATTTAAAGAATATTTTTGATTGAACCCTATTAAGGGTTGCCTATGTATCATGCTTAAACAAGATTCAGATCATTACGTAGTTAATGAAGGTTATAAATAGTAATAGTTTTTTTAGAAAATAAATAAGCAAATGAATAAAAATTGAACCAGAAACAAATTTGTTTCATTTATTTTCAAATATTCTTAATACAACGACTTCAATAAAAGGAAATTAAAATTACCTAAAACTACAACGACTCAAAATACTGAAGAAATAAGATAAAAATGAATACCTGAAAAGAAACAAACTCTAAAAGGACTTTGTCAACCATAATTTAGATGCTTCCAAGGGTGCTTTGGACCTTAGTTTCCTCCTAGGCTTGAATATATCATGGAAAATGCTATAGACAAATACAGAGTGAGAGCCCATTCCTGTCGACCCAAAATCTCATTATCTCGATGAATATAACCATCATAAATATCAATCAAGGTATCCTTGAGCTAAAGCACTTGCTCCTTAGCATCATTAAAATTTTTGTTATAATTTTGGAACCATTCTTGAGAAGTATTGATTGTATTTCTCAAATCAACTTCTCATATCTAAGTTACTCAACTAGATGGTAAAGTGCACTGTGCTCAGTCCCCGCTGGTTTCTTTCACTTCCAACATTTCTTGATAAGTTATGAAACGCTTGTCTATTTCCCTCTCCCATTCCATAGAGGCTTCCACTTGATCTAGAAGCCTAGCCAAGGTGTGTATCTTTTGGGCCTTTTCATTTTTGGACTCATCCAATTGTTTTCCCATTTCCACCTTAATGATACCCAAATCTTCTTGCAAAACATGAATCAAGCTTTTGTCCACTTCAACCCCTTTTGCACTGATTCAACTCTCTTTCCTAACTCTTTCGTTAATTGACCACATTTTCTCTCAACACGCCTCAAGTCTTCCTTCACAACTTATGGAGCTAACTAGTGGTCCCTTTCCACCTCTTCCCTAGTCTGTGAAATTCTTGTTTTATATTTAACTTGTTGTTCATCTAACTATGACTCAAATCTCTAATTCCCTATCCCATTTACTTTTCTCAGAACCCTCGGGTCCCTCTTAAAGTGGGGAAGGATGATGTAACCATGGAAGGTACCCAAGAACCACTTTTTCTTTATTACGGTCTTCTACCATTTCACTTGACTTGGATATTATACTCCCATACCAAAACTTTAGTATCTCATCGCTATCGAAAAGAGAACCTAGAGGAGTACCATTTACGAATTCACCTTTGTTCCTTTTTCTTGAAATCTATTAAAGTCAAATCAATTGGTGCATTAATCAAAGTGGAACATTAAAAGTTTGGACCCATTTAAGACCAATCAATGCCAAATAAGGATTCTATGAGGACATACATATGATATCTTATGTTGGATATCAATAGTAGGTCCAGATAGTCTAATCGTCAATCAAACGAGAGATCTTCTTCTTCCAAGCCTTGATTCCAATTGGGAGTTTAATTTTAATGGACCTTTCCTCATGAGAAGTCACATGATTTAACCAGTCGATCAGTCATGATGTATACGGGTGAAAATAAAAATATTCCAGGAACCATATTTGCAAAAAGATATTGCACCCTTCAAAGTACTTGACACTACTTTTGCACTTGGTTAGTGCGCGAAAAATGTCTCCAAGAATCATGGGTAAAAGAGTAGGGTTATCCATTATGGTTAACGCTTGTTCTACTCCTACCAAATGGATATCAAAGTTACTGGCATACTTTAGAAAGACTAAACTCCCTAAAAATGCAACCATTAAAGAAAAATGTTTGTGTTTCTTCCATTTTTATAGGTCCATTTTGTTGTTCAATTGGCCTTTATACTTCTCAAATCCTTCCTCTCGGCCAAAACTATTGAATAAAAATTCCAAGGAAATCCAACCTTTCTCCTAACTTTTTATTTTTAACTGATTGATTTTCTATAACTTTAAAAACTTAATCCCATCCACGTTCTTAGGGACTATAGGTTTCTTGTTTTAAAGATCAGAACCTCGATAATTGGATCCTACCCCTATGAATCTTGCTAATTCCTCTAGAGTTGGGTTCATCTCAAAGTTTGAGAAATGAAACACATTGTTATGGTGATCCCAAGTATCAATGCTTTAAACACATATCTTCTGGGATTGATATCCATCATATGCACAAGATGTCCCAAATAGTCTTTCCCTATTCTCTGGTACTGCCCCTCCATTAAAAAAAGTAAGGGAGTCTGATTGACAATATGAAATGGTATATTCCCTCGACTGTAGGCCTTTTCTCATATATTCCTCTAGTTGGCAGATTCATGTCATATCTTTTGAGAGAGACAAGAACAACAAAAACATCATACCTAGTGTATTCCCACAACATATGGTCTGGGGGGTAACCTTAGATAAAGTAATGAAGTTGTTTTTGATAGACCCCCGGCTCGGGACAAAGACAAGTATAACAAACAAAAAATATAAAAGAAAACATAAAAAGGGATATCATATTACTAGATAATAAAGGAAACAAGACACCCACAAGGTAGTACTATAACTAGCTATTCGAAATCATTGAGATCACCAAAATACCATAAACAAGAGACAACAAAAAACTACATGCGCAGATACAAACAAAACACTTTTCCCCTACTATTACAAATGTACCCCTACCTACTAACCCTTTACCCTAATTCGCATCCTCCATACCTTCATATCAGTGTTTATGTCCTCAATAAGCTGTAACTACTCCATTTCATTCTTAATCACCTTCTACTAATATTTCTTTAGTCTACCTCTACCTCACCTAAAACCATTCATAGCCAGCCTCTCACACCTCTGTACTAGAGCGTACGTTTCCCTCTTCATTACATGCTCAAACTATCACAACCTCACGTCTCACATCTTATCCTTCGCTGAAGCCACTCCTACCTTCTCTCAAATAATATAATTTGTAACATTATCTCTCTTGATAAGTCCACTCATTCATCACAACATCCTCATCTCCGCCACCTTCAACTTTTGGATGTGAGAGTTCTTAACTGGCCAATAATCTGCTTCATATAACATATTCTATCGGACTGTCACTTTGTAGACCTTACCTTTAAGCTTAGGAGACACCTTCTTATCATACAAAACTCCTGATGTGAGCCTCTATTCAACCACACATCACTAATATGGTGTGTGATCGTCGTTAATCTCACCATTCTCCTAAATCATAGGCCCAAGATACTTCAAACTCTCTCTTCTGAATGGAATGAGAATCCAACTTCACTACCACATCTGCCTCATATGAAAAATCACTAAACTTAAATTCCAAAAACATCATCTGGGTCCCTGTAAAGAACCGATACTACCCCTAGTCATTACACGATGCTTACTATCCCGAGGTACCACAAGCTAACCCATGAGCTGGAACCTGCTGTGAGCACTGAATAATATAATCATGAATGTAGAAGAATAACTGAATTGACATAAGGTTATAATAATGAAATAACTACTGAGTTATGAATCTAATAAAAATATTGAAATTTGAATAGTCTAAATAGCTAACTGTAGTGTCTGAAAAGCCTCTAAACTAGATACTGTGAGTTGATGGGACAGGCACCAACTAACTTTACTAACTACTGAGGTAAAGGCATAAAGTAATAAAATTTATCCTTGGATGATGATAACTTACCACTACTACTGTACTGCTAATAAATCTAAGAATCTAGGTGCAATTCGAGAACTTAGCGTCAGCACCTATGATATAAGACATCATAGTGCAAAAGAAAAGGTATGTGATTAGTACTTTGAATATACTAGTATGCTAAATAAGGTAGGTTGATATGCATGGTTTCATGAATAGGAATGATAATAATTGCCTGGACATACATGTAAAGCATAGAGTAGTGAATAAAGAGCATGGAATTGTAGATACTGAAAATACAGGAAAATTTGTAAATACTATAGATGCATGATCAAGCATATAATATGAACTGAGTAAAATCTGTAAACTGATACACTAAGATAACTGAAATAAATAAAATCAATATGCTTTGGTAAAACAAAACTAAGATTGAAAATTGATCTGAGACTGTAACTAAGACTATATCTCAGACTATGGGAGGTATCATCTAACCGATATTCCATAATTTGAGCTAATCGCGATCCAACCTATAACCCCAGTTGGGAGGGTATCAATACCATGCCATGGGTACTAACAATGGTTGTGTGGATCCACTAAACTGATATAATCTCCAAAGGACTAAGGGTGTCAATCCTGAGCTGACGGGTGACCCCTGTGAGATATTCAAGCCTAATCTAACGGGTTACTACTCATATCCTATGCTGGCTACATAGTTATAGAGTATAAGGACTGCTACTAATGACTTTGCCTAACTGATGGGGAAGCCTCCATCCTTATACTCGCTCGATGCTAAATCCTACTCCCAACTAAAAGACACTGAGATACTATACTGTTCTGAGTTGAATAACTGATATCTGACTATTCTGATAATGCTCATAATATAATCTGAAGACTATTCTGTAATGTACTAAGACTAGAATAAATAAAAAGCTATGGTTTTTGGGTATTCAATAACCCCAAGACTAAAAACAACAATACTGAAAAGTCACTAAAGCTTGAAGGCCAAAACATGAAGGCTCTTATTAAATAAATCACTCTTGTAGGCATTTTATCAAACACTTATACTTCATAGTTTAGTCAATTCATGGGAACAGTATAGAACTTCAAATAATAGCGTGACTTCAATATTTATAACACTAAATCATGATCTAATTTGAAGAATGACATTACTAAAACATGGGGGATTTGATAACAATGATAATTCCATTAAAGTATGGTATAAAATCAATATTTATGGAAGTTCATGGAGATTCACAGTTTTAAATCACATTTTAATATCAAAAATCTTGAATAGATGATAGATTTTTCATTAAAATGGATACTTGGACTCCATGGATGAAAGGAATCTATGGATGAATATCTAATATAGCTGGGATGATGAATTTGGAAGGATTGTTGGAGTGTTTTGAGATTTGACCTCGATTTTTGAGAGCTAGGGTTTCTTGTTCTTGAAAGAGAAGATATTTAATTTGAGAGAAAGTTAATAATGATGAGTATTTAGGTCAATTAGGGGTTAAATTTTGTGTTTGGGGCTAGTTTAGGACTTAGGAAAAAGACCCAAATACCCTTAAATGAATTTACAAACATAAGCTGAAAACTGAAATATCGATTTTTAGCCTTGGCGCGATGCGCCACTATCGCACCAAGCCAGGGGAAAGGGGAAAACTAGGACCTGGATAAACTTTGTGATGTGCCACCATCATGGTAAGCCTGTGTATGCTATTTTGGACATCTTCACGATGCGCCATGATTGCAAAGTCCCACTGGAAATTGACAAAGGAGAAATTGGCCTGCTCTGCTATGCGCTAGGATCGCTGACCCTTACTGGATTTTGCCAAATGAGAGATTGGCCTGCTCCGTGATGCGCTAGAGGTTAAAATAATGGGGTTTTACTACTGAAACTTGAAATCGCTATAACTTCTTATCCGGTTATCGGATTTGGGAAAATTTTATATCATTGGAAATCTAATTGAATTTCCTACGCAATGAAAGGCTCTAAACTGAAAAATATTGAGTGTTTAAAAAAATTTCATTTATGAGTACTCATGCACTAGGACTTATATTATTCTAGGAAAATATAGGGTGTTACAATATCTCCCCCTTGGGATCATTTGTCCCCAAATGAAACTGGTTAAGCTGAGAGAACTGATAGACTGAGCTTACACACTTAATATGAATGTCTAATGCATAGAATGCATGACTAAATTGATTCATGAATGCAAGACTAACATGAACATGACGTTCAACTAAAAATGAGTATGATAGAGAAAAATCTTAAGAAGATTTGGTACCTTATACTTAATTTGGATTTGCGAAGAAGAGATGAGGGTACTTGGTCCACATATCTGCCTCTGCTTCCCAAGTGGCTCCCTCAACGGACTAATTTCTCCAAAGAACTTTGACTAGTGGAACTACTTTGTTCCTTAGTCTACAAACTTGGTGATCAAGAATTTTGACTGGAACTTCCTCAAAGAAAAGACTATTCTTAATATCTACACTTTCTAAGGGATTAACTATAGTTGGATCACCAATACACTTTTTCAATAATGAGACAGGGAACACTGGGTGCACCGAGGATAAATCTGAAGGCAACTCTAGCTCATAAACTACCTTTCCAAAATGACTGAGGATTCTGAAGGGACCAACATATCGGGGACTGAGTTTCCCTTTCTTGCCGAATCTTCTCACTCCCTTTATGGGAGAGATTTTCAAGAACACAAGATAACCGACCTCAAATTTGAAATCCTTTCTCCTCATATGTGCAGGTGATTTTTGTTGGCTCTGGGCAGCCTTAAGCCTTTCTCTGATCAACTGAACCTTCTGTAACGCATCAAACACCAAGTCAGGCCCTACAACTATGGCCTGACCTACTTCAAACCAAATAATTAGAGATATACATCTCCTACCATAAAGAGCCTCAAATGGAGCCATACGAATATTGAAATGATAGCTATTATTGTATGCAAATTCAATCAAAGGCAAATGGTTATCCCAACTAACCTAGAAATCAACAACACATGCTCTCAGCATATCCTCAAGAGTCTGAATGGTCCATTCTATTTGACCGTCTGTCTGAGAGTGGAAGGTTGTACTAAGGTGGACTTGGGTACAAATACCCTTTTGGAATGCTTTCTAGAAGTGAGAGGTAAATTGAGTACCCTTATCTGAGATAATAGATAAGGGAACACTGTGTAACCTAACCAACTCTTTGAGATAGATATTGGCACAGTCCTTGACTAAGTAAAAGGTATGGACTGGCAAGAAATGAGCTGATTTGGTCATCCTGTCTATAATAACCCAAATAGAGTCATACTGATGATGGGTACGAGGTAAACCTATCACAAAGTCCATGTTCACTTCCTCCCATTTACATATGGGAATACTGAACTCCTGCATAGACCCACTAGGATTGTGGTGCTCAATCTTAACTTGTTGGCATGTAGAGCACTTAGCTACAAACTCTTCAATATCTCTCTTCATCCCACTCCACTAATAAATTTACCACAAATCTCAGTACATTTTAGTGAACCTTGGATGAATAGACTAACCCGCACCATGTACTTCTGCAAGAATTTGTTGCCTCAACTCATATACACCAAGTACACACAATCTACCCTGACAATGCAAAACATTATTTCCCCCTGGGGAGAAAACCTCCACTTTCTGATCTCTGACAGACTCTTTCAACTTAACTAGATTAGGATCTATATCCTGCTTTTCCTTCACGTTAAAAACTAGAGATGACTTTGAGCTACTCTGCATCCATACATTACCTCTGCTGAATTGAATAAACAGAAACCTAGTCGTGCATGCTGATGGACTTCCTGAGCTAACTTTTTCTTACCATCCTCCATATGAGCTACACTATCCATAGACATTCTACTAAGAGCATTAGGCACTACATTGGCCTTACCCGAATGATACAAAACACTCATGTCATAATCTTTCAATAACTCTAACCACCTTCGCTAATGCAAATTCAAATCTTTATGAGAGAACACATACTAAAGGCTTTTGTGATCTATGAACAAATCCACATGCACCCCATACAAATAATGCTTCCAAATCTTTAAGGAGAATACTACTACTGTTAGCTCAAGATCATGAGTCAGATAATTTTTCTTATGAGGCTTGAGCTGTCTAGACGCGTAGGCTATGACCTTACCTCTCTGCATGAGGACACAACCCAAACCTACTCTGGATGCATCACAGTACATGACAAAACCATCTAAACCATCTGGTAGAGTAAGAACTGGGGCTGAGGTGAGTCGAGTATTCAACTCCTGAAAACTCTTCTCCTATGAATTTGACCACTGAAACTTAACTTTCTTCTGAGTAAATCTGGACATGGGGGATGCAATAGAATAAAACCCTTTAACAAACCGATGGTAATAGCTAGCCGAACCCAAGAAACTCCTGATATCTGATAGAGAGATAATCTAGGCTAGTTTCTCACCTTTTTAATCTTTTGAGGATCGACTTTAATTCCATCACCAATAATAATATGGCCAAGGAAAGCTACTGATCTTAGCCAGAATTCACACTTACTGAATTTAGCAAACAACTGATGGGTTCTAAGAGTTTGCAACACTATTCTGAGATAGTCTGCATAATTGTTTTCACTACACAAATAGACAAGAGGGTCACCAATAAAGACTATAACGAATATGTCCAAGTAATGCTTGAACACTCTATTTATCAAGTCCATAAAGGGTCCTGGGGAATCGGTAAGAAAAAAGGACATGACTAGAAATTTAAATTGACCATACCGAGATCGAAAAGCTATTTTTAGGATATCACATTCTCTGACTCTAAGCCGATGATAGCTTGATCTGAGGTCTATCTTGAAAAAGTAACTAGCACCTTGAAGTTGGTCAAAAAAATCATCAATTCTAGGAAG
>JAPEIP010000007.1:168921095-168938056 GCA_026120095.1 Capsicum chinense
TTACCATCCTCCATATGAGCTACACTATCCATAGACATTCTACTAAGAGCATTAGGCACTACATTGGCCTTACCCGAATGATACAAAACACTCATGTCATAATCTTTCAATAACTCTAACCACCTTCGCTAATGCAAATTCAAATCTTTATGAGAGAACACATACTAAAGGCTTTTGTGATCTATGAACAAATCCACATGCACCCCATACAAATAATGCTTCCAAATCTTTAAGGAGAATACTACTACTGTTAGCTCAAGATCATGAGTCAGATAATTTTTCTTATGAGGCTTGAGCTGTCTAGACGCGTAGGCTATGACCTTACCTCTCTGCATGAGGACACAACCCAAACCTACTCTGGATGCATCACAGTACATGACAAAACCATCTAAACCATCTGGTAGAGTAAGAACTGGGGCTGAGGTGAGTCGAGTATTCAACTCCTGAAAACTCTTCTCCTATGAATTTGACCACTGAAACTTAACTTTCTTCTGAGTAAATCTGGACATGGGGGATGCAATAGAATAAAACCCTTTAACAAACCGATGGTAATAGCTAGCCGAACCCAAGAAACTCCTGATATCTGATAGAGAGATAATCTAGGCTAGTTTCTCACCTTTTTAATCTTTTGAGGATCGACTTTAATTCCATCACCAATAATAATATGGCCAAGGAAAGCTACTGATCTTAGCCAGAATTCACACTTACTGAATTTAGCAAACAACTGATGGGTTCTAAGAGTTTGCAACACTATTCTGAGATAGTCTGCATAATTGTTTTCACTACACAAATAGACAAGAGGGTCACCAATAAAGACTATAACGAATATGTCCAAGTAATGCTTGAACACTCTATTTATCAAGTCCATAAAGGGTCCTGGGGAATCGGTAAGAAAAAAGGACATGACTAGAAATTTAAATTGACCATACCGAGATCGAAAAGCTATTTTTAGGATATCACATTCTCTGACTCTAAGCCGATGATAGCTTGATCTGAGGTCTATCTTGAAAAAGTAACTAGCACCTTGAAGTTGGTCAAAAAAATCATCAATTCTAGGAAGTGGATATTTATCCTTGATTGTGAACTTGTTCAACTAACGGTAGTCTATGCACATTTTGAGAGAATCATCTTTCTTACACCTGAATAGGATAGGTACGCCCCACGAAGAGACACTGGGTCTGATGAATCCCTTATCTAAGAGATCTTTTAACTATTCTTTCAATTCTTTGTGTTGAGATAGAGCTATTCTATATGGAAGAATAGATATAGGCCAAGTATCTGGAAAAAGGTCTATTCCAAAGTTGATTTCCCTTTCGAGAGGAACTTTGAGAAGATCTTCTGGAAATATGTTTGAGAATTCATTTACTACTGAAATTGACTCAAGATTTGGATTTTTTGAGTTAGAGTGTTTGAATTGTACAAGATGGTAGACACATCCCTTGGATATCATCTTTCTGTCTCTAAGGTACGAGATCAACTGACCCCTAAGAGCTATTGTACTACCCTTCTATTAAAGGACTGGTTCATTTGGGAACTGAAAATGAATTATTTTGTTTCTACAATCAACTAAGGCATAACATGAGTGGAGCTAATCAATGCCGAGAATGATATTAAAATCCATTATCTCTAACTCCACGAGATCAACTGAGGTAACTTTTTAAAATATTATGACCAGACAGTTCCTGTATACCTGTATGGCTATAATGAAAATACCTGCTGGGGTAGACACTGAAAAGGACTCTACTAGAGTTTTAGGACTGACTCTGAAATTGATATCTATATTTGGAGTTACAATAGAAAGAGAAGCTTCAGGGTCTAGTAAAGCATAAACATGTAAGTGAAAGACCTGCAACGTATTAGTAACTAAGTCAGGAGAATTTTACTGATCTTGGAGGGATTGAAGAGCATGCAATCTATTTGGATGCTAAATACTGGTAGTACTGAAAGTGGCACCCTGCTGAGTTGGGCGGCAGGATGCAACTGACGACTGATGGGACTGGCCCTGTTGACGCGCATCCCTACCTATCTGATCAACTACCCAACACACCTAAATCTGGTGGCCTAGCTTGCCACACTCGAAGCACACATCACTACCCACTCTAAACTTATCCAGATGGTGTCTTCCATACTTTTGACATAAAGGATTGGTATGAGCACTACTGATACTGACCTGGGAATTAGAGCCTGGTTCCCTATCCCTATTGTTATTTCTAAATTTAGGTACTGAGGCACTGGCTGAAGAAGGTACTGGGGATGAAGACCTCTGATGAAACTGAGGACGGTTACCACCTTCTAACTTTGGCTAATTAAAATTAAAACTACCCATTCTAGCTTTTATTTCCTCTCTTCCTCTCCTTAATCTTCTGCTCTTCTATCTGTTGAGTATGGACCATTAATCTAGACAAATAAATATAACTAATCAACATTACAATCCTACACTCCTTGACCACACCATCAGACTCGCCAGACACAAACTTACTTATCTTGGACCTACTGTCAGCCATCATATGAGGAGCATATCTAGCTAACTAAGTAAACTTGAGAGAATAATAACTCAAACTTATGCTGCCTTGCCTCAAATTAATAAATTATAACACTTTGGCATCCCTTAACTTTAATGGAAAGAATCTGTCCAAGAAAGCCGTCACAAACTCTTCCCATTCTATAGGCCCTGCATCAATACCTCTATCAAATTTCCACTGGTTAAACCAAGTATGGGCTACATCCTGCTATTGAAATGTAGCCAACTTGATGGAATTCTAACTAGACATCACCCCTATAGAATCCATGACCTTTTGAACTATATCTAAGAATTCCTTTGGATCCTCTTCAGACTTGGGTCATGTGAAAAAAGGAGGATTTATCTAGGTAAAATCTCAAATTCTAGTTGCAATAATATTGGCCACTGGGTTGGCAAGAACAACGGCTGGCCATTCATTCTGTGTTGCTATGGAGTTTGCTAGAGTAGTGAACGCAGCCATAAATTTGGCATGAGAGACATGCTTATCCAAAGGATCTGCCTGGACAGGCTGAGGGGCTAGCTGAGTTCTTATTCTTCTTTCGTTCTTCTTGGGAGGCATGTTTTGTAAATGGAAGAAGGAGACAGATTAAACTGAGAATTTAACTTGGGATCATGCTCAATCTCATGACATAAATACTTGAAAGAATGGAAACTATTTCCTAAACGCTTTGTAGCCTCTCATCCATAAGTGTGGCGCACTACACACCCATGTGTAAGACTCTACTCGAAGCGGATTTTAGACTTCCTAGTACACTTTAAAACCTTAGTCTTTGATACCAAGTTTGTAACGACCCGAGACTACCCCCTAGTCGTTACACAGTGCTTACGATCCTGAGGGACCACAAGCTAACCCATGAGCTGGTACCTGCTGTGAGCACTGAATAATATAATCATGAATGCAGAAGAATAACTAAATTTTCATAAGATTTTAATAATGAAATAACTATTGAGTTATGAATCTTAAAAAAATACTAAAATCTGAATAGTATGAATAACTAACTGTAGTGTCTAAAAAGCCTCTAAATAGGATACTATGAGTTGATGGGATAGGCCCCAACTAACTCTACTAACTACTAAGATAAAGACATAAGGTAATATAATCTATCCTTGGATGATAAGGACTTACCACTGCTACTGTAATATCGATAAATCTGAGAATCTAGGTGTGATCCGGGAACTTAGTGTCAGAACCTATGATATGAGATATCATAGCACAAAAGATAAGGTATGCGATCAGTACTTTAAATGTACTGGTATGCTAAATGAGGTAGGCTGATATGCATGATATCATGAATAGGAATAATAATAATTAACTAGACATACATGTAAAGCATGGAGTACTAAATAAAGAGCATAGAATCTGTAGATACTAAAAATGTAGGAAAATTTGTAAATACTATAGATGCATGACCAAGCATATAACAAAAACTGAGTAAAATTTGTAAACTGATATACTGAGATAACTGAAATAACTAAAATCTGTATACTTTGGTCAAACAACACTAAGACTGAATAACTGAGCTGGGACTATAACTGAGACGATATCTGATACTGTGGGAGGTATCGTCTAACCAACATTCCCTAATTTCAGCTAAGCGAGGTCCAACCTATAACCCTAGTTAGGAGGGTGTTAAACCATGCCACGGGTACTAACAATGGCTGTGTGGATCCACTAAACTAATATAGTGTCCAAAGGACTAAGGGTTTCAAGCCTGAACTAACGGGTGACTCTTGCGAGATAGTCAAGCCTAATCTTACGGGTGACTACTCATATCCTACACTAGCTACGTAGTTTAGAGTATAGGGATTTTTACTAATGACTCTTCCTAACTGATGGGGAAACCGCCATCCCTACACTCTCTCAGTGCTAAATCCTACTCCCAATTGAAAGACACTGAGATACTACACTATTCTAAGTGGAATAACTGATATTTGACTATTTTGATAATGCTCATAATATAATCTGAAGACTTTTCTGTAATGTACTGAGACTAGAATAAATAAACAGCTGTAGTTTTTGGGTATTCAATACCCCTAGGACTCAAAACAATAATACTGGAAAGTTACTAAAGCTTGAAGGACAAAACATGAAGGCTCTTATTAAATAAATCACTCTTGTAGGCATTTTATCAAACACTTGTACATCATAGTTTAGACAATTCATTGGAATAGTATAGAACTTGAAATACTAGCATGACTTCAACATTTATAACACTAAATCATGATCTAATTCAAAGAATGACATTTTAAAATATTGGGGATTTGATAACAACGATAATTCCATTAAACTACGGTATAAAATCAATATTCATGGAAGTTTATGGAGATTCATAGTTTTAAATCACAATTTAATATCATAAATCTTGAAAAGATAATAGATTTGTAATTAAAATGGATAATTGGACTCCATGGATGAAATGAATCCATGAATAAACATCTAACATGCCTAGGATGATGAATTTGGAAGGATTAATAGAGAGTTCTTGAGATTTGATCTTGATTCTTAAGAGTTACGGTTTCTTGTTCTTGAAAGAGAGTATTTTTAATTTGAGATAAAGTGAATAATGATGAGTATTTAGGTCAATTAGGGATTAAATTTTTCATTTAGGGTGAGTTTAGGACTTAGAAAAAAGACCCAAATACCCTTAAACGAATTTAAAAACACAAGTTAGAAACTGAAATCTCAATTTTTAGCCTTGGAGCGACGCGCCACTATCACGGTAAGACTGTGGATTCTATTTTGGCAATCTCTATGATATGCTGTGATCACGGAGGCCCATTAAAAATTGACAAACGGGTAATTGGCCTTCTTCGCGATGTGCCAGGATTATGAACCCTTACTGGATTTTGCCAAATGGGAGATTGGCCGACTTTACGGTGCACTAGAGGTTAAAATGATTGGGGTTTGTGACTAAAACTTAAAATAGCCATAACTTCATACTTGGTTATCAAATTTGGGTGAATTTTATATCTTTGGAAAACTAATTAATATTTCCTACACAATGGATGGCTCTAAAATGAAAAATAATGCTTTTCAAATAAATTTCATATATGAATACGTATGCACTGGGACTTAGATTATGCTAGGGAAATATGGGGTGTTACAGTCCTGCTCAATCTAAACTGTTTAGACTCAAGGGTTTGTCTCTAAACTTGTAACTTATCATTAACCCCCCGAGTCTCATCAGTCAGTAAAAAGTCTTGGTCCTTCCAAACCTAAAATCGTTAGAATCAAGGGTTTCTCTTCAAACCTAAAACTTATCATTAGCTCTTCCCCAAGTATTTTCAATTAGTACGACATAATCAATAAATAACATACAACAAGGCTCCTCACCTTGAATACACCATGTTAAAACATTTGTCGATCCCTGGTGCAACTCTGTTAAAATAGAAAAGTGCTCTGAATATCCTCCTACCATCCTTATATTAGTCACCATGCTATCGTACATATACTAAATTGACCTAGTAAATGCCATGGTCACCCCTCTAACCTCCAAGCACCTCCAGAAAATCTCTTTGGAAACTTTATTATATGCATTTTCAAGATGAATCAACACTATGTGCAAGTTTTTTTTCTTCTCTCTAAGCCATTCTACTTATATCCTCATAAGGTGAATGGAATCAGTAGCTGAGCTACCTATTAACTAATTCTAAGAAATAGTCATAATCCTTCTCAGCCTCAACTCTACCCTCCTTTCCCAAATTTTATAGTATGACTCAATAACTTGATACCTCTATAGTTATTGTAAATCTGAATACCCTCCTTGTTCTTATATAATGGAATCATAATACTATATATCTAAGCATTATTTATATCAGCCTCCCTAAAAATAATGTTAAAAAACCTTGATAGCCACTCCAAACGTACCCCGCTAGTACTCTTCCAAAAATCCACTAAAATGTCATATTGCCTAGTCGCCCAAGCCTTATTCCTTCTAAAAATAATACCCTTGATATCCTAAACCTTGGTATGCCTTTAATAATTGTAGTTGCATCACCTCAATGAGTTCTCCTAATTTCACAACATAAAACCTTTACCCTCCTTATTATTTGAAAGTATATGAAAATAGGACTATTAACGCCTTCTAATGTGGGCATCCTCCATCAATACTTTTTCATTCTCCCCTTTGTGTAATTTACCTAGTCAAGTTTATGAGTGTCCCTCTCCCTAGGCTTGGCCAACCTATACAATTTTTATCTTAATATTTCTCCTCTAAAACCATATATAAGCTCGTAAAAGCTATTGTCTTTGCCATCGTAATTGCTAACTTAGCTTTTCCCTAGCTAACTAATATTCTTCTCAAAAGGTATAGATAACTTATACCTATTGTATAATACCTTTTATTATTCTTAGCTCAGTTCAGCTCCTAGTTGCCTGCATAAAAGGCTTAAAACTTGAAAATTTTGCCAAGTGTTAGGAACTTTGTCTTATTTTTAGCTTCTTAACTTAAAGGATTTTTAAATTGGTCTCCTTGACCCCAAGACATAGAATTTTGAGTTAATTCATGTTCAAGGGTGTAGAGAGCATGTCTCGAGGAAGTTTTAGATTTTTTGGATGATGATTGGGTTGTGTTTGGATTTCGATTCTAGCAGCTCTCCCTGATAGTATCATGTCTAACTGATTATAGCAATGAGACACTGGCTGCATAACAGTTCCCTTCTAGTGAATATTCCAGTTGCAAATTTAATCTTTTGGGGGCAATTAAGTATTTTCCCCTCAATCTAATTCATAAAAACACGAATTAAAGCGTTGATTAGGTCATTATATGCCCACTTTTCCCTAATTTACTCTAAAAAAACTTTAATCATCCCCCAAGTTCATTAATTTCATTTCTTTCTTTCCAAGAAAACCAAGAAATCAAGTTACCAAATCCAATAACCTTCAAGGAAGCTTAAGGAATTATGTTTCTCTTTAAAGATGTAAGGTTAAGGTACGTGTGATATTCATCCATGGGCCCTTTCAACCCATGGAGTCCAAGAATCTATTTTTATGTTTTAAATTATGAATTATACATGTTTACGATGAATTATCTCGATGAAGATCATATGAATTTTGATTACAAGTTATGTTTAGAAGTGTTTTTGATGGGATATGCCCTTTACACATTTGAATAATGAAATTCCATGTCAAATCCCTAATCCATGGTTTTAGTATTGTAATTATGTTTTCAATCACATGCTCTACCAATTCCCATGCTTAATTTCATGACTCCCATGAGTTTGATGAAATGTCTAAATGTTGGGTTTTGAGCAATGATCTTTTATTATATTTTTTAAAGCTTTATATGTCCTTATGGTTATTTTCATTAAGTGATGGAGGGTTATGAATTCCCAATACTTAGTTGTTTACATAATTTTGGTGTCTTCAAAATGGTTTCAAATAAACCATGAGCATTATCTTTCAGTCAGTTATTTATGATCAGTTGTTTGCTCATTAAGCTTAAATCAGTCCAATAATCATTGTCAGTTAAGTTGGGAGTAGGATTTAGAACCGAGCAAATTTAGGAATGATATCTTTCCCATTAGTTTAGGCTTGACTTCCTCTCAATGGTCACCCACTAGTTAGGCAGAGTCATTAGTAACAGTCCTTGTATTTGAGAACTATGTAAAAAGCATAGGATATGAGGAGTCACCTATCAGTTTAGGCTTTCCATCTTCTCAGAGGTCACCCATCAGTTAAACTTGACACCCTAGTCCTTCGGGATATTAGATTAGTGGATACATATAGCCATGTGTTAGTACCTATGGAACGGTACTGATACCCTTCCAACTGGGGTACATGTTGGACCCCAATTAGCTCAAATTGGGGCATTTCATTTATATGATACCTGCCATAGTATAAGCTCAATATTCAGTACAAAACCTAGATTAGGTTTTCTTGACCATAGCATACAGACTTTCAGTTATTCAGTTATCAGTTTTCAATAATTTAATTTACATATTATTTTAGAAATGTATATATGCTTGGTCTTGCATTCTCAGTATTTCACTTTTTATGCATACATGTTCAGTTATCCCATGCTATACAATCAGTCATTATTTTATGCACAGTTAACCCATATGATTTAGCCTAACCTTATCTTATATACCAGTATATTCAAAGTACTGATCACATATTTCTTCACGCTGTGATATATATTCAAAGTACTGATCACATATTTTTTCATGTTGTGATATGTTATATCATAGGTTTGGATGCTCAGCTTCCTAATCATGCTTAGGAAGTTCAGCTTATCAGCAATAACAATTTTGGTGAGTCTTCATATGTCGAGGACCAGTTATGTTATTTTAGTATTTCCATATTTTCTTTAGTTAGTTCAGTTTGGAGTTAGTTAGGGCCTATCCTATCAACTATTTCCATTTGGTTTAAAGGCTTTCAGATATGCAGTCAGTCAATTAGACAGTCAGTTAGTTTTTTTAGATGTTTGAGAGATATTTTGGTACATAATTCACTATCTAATTTTACATTTATCATATTAGTATTTTAAACCTTATGGAATTGACAATTTGTTTTTGTACATATGTATTTTGTTACTTTATTTAGTGATCATAATAGGTACCAGCTCATGGGTTAGCTTGTGGCCACTTATGAATGTAAGCACCGTTGTTGTGACTAAAGGGTAGCCTCGGGTCATGAAAAAACTTGGTATCAGAGCCTAAGGTTTCAAAGAGTCCTAGAGTATTTGAAAATCTGCATTGAGTAGAGTCCTATACATGGGTGTGAAGTGTGCCACTCTTATGGACAAAAGGCTACAAGATGTTTTAGGAAAAGTTTTCCTTCTTTTAGAATTTATGTCGTGTGAATGAGTATAGGATTTATTTAAAACTCTCTTTCTGACTCATTTTTTCTTTTGTTTATAGATAATTCCTCCTTAAATAAACAACTAATGAATAAACGGTAAGAATCCCACACATTCGCTTATTCAGGAAGATCCCATGAATAAGCATGTACCTCATGCCAAATTCAGAGATACTTTCACTACCTTAGATCATTCAGTAGTTGTTCGGAATGATCAGTAGGTTATTGTCCCATCTAGGCTTATAGTTCATACTCAGCAGAGTAAGAAGGAGAAGTATAAAGAGAAAGGGGAAAGAATAAGGGGGCCAGAATAGGTAGCTTTATGTCAAGGTCAGAGACTGGTAACCATTCCCAGTTCAACCAAAAATTCTCCCAGCTCCTTCTTCAGCTAGTGCGCCAGTGTCAAAGTTCAGGAATGGCAACCAGGATAAAGAACTAGGCTTTAGGCCCAAGTGTAACAAGAACAGTAGTCGTACTAATCTGCTCTGCGAAAGGTATGGTAGGAATTATCAAGGTGTGTGTAGGGATAGTAGTGGTGTGTGTTTTGGATATGGCAAGCTAGGCCATAGAGTCATAGAATGCCCACAGATAGGTTAGTATAGTCAGCACAGTCGTTCCTAAGTTCCAGCTAATTTGCCTGACTTAGCAGGGCTCTACTTCCAGTACAACTAGTGAACAACACCAGAATAAATTGTATAAACTCTAGTCCCGACATGATCAGGAAAGTTTACCTGATGTGGTTATAGGTATGTTACAGGTCTTTTATCTTCATGTTTATGCTTTGTTAGATCCCAGAGCCTCACTTTATTTTGTAACCCCCTATATAGCTATTAATTTTGGTGCCAGTCCCATATCTTTAGCATAACCCTTCTTATTGTCTATTCGGTAGGTGCCTCTATTGTAGCCAGGCAGGTATACAGGAACTGTCCAGTCACAATATCATAGAAAGTTACCTCAATTAACATTGTGAAGTTAGAGATGATTAATTTTAATGTCATTCTCGATATGGATTAGCTCTACTCATGTTACACCTCAGTTGATAGCATAATAGAGTTGTTCAGCTTTAGATTCCTAATGAACCAGTTATTGAATAAAGGGGTAGTACCTCAGTGCTTAGGGGGTCAGATGTGTTTTCAGATCCCTTTCCAGAATCCTATGACAACATATAATCTAGAGTTAGAGACTTGAACTCAGAAGTTTAGCTGTAGTAAAGTGGGGATAGTGTTATCTGCATTTAGTAGATTTTGAATCCATGGGGTTAGTGTATGATAGGTGAACCAGAAGGCTTGAAATAATGTATGCAAGAATCTATGTTTATTGATTTAAAATTAAGTATGATGATGTAGGTGTGATTTAGAGATGTGATATTAGTAGGCTATGAAGGAAGTTAGTGTGATTCATTAAAAGTTTGAGGATATCTATATTACGTGTTAGAATCTAAGTTTGAATCTTGGATGGTTGATCTAATAGTAAGGAGAATTGAAATTTTAGATGGTGTGAAATCATGGTTGGTGGTACTCATGAAGATTCTAAGTTAGTCAGTGTTTAAGTTATCATGTGGTGATTATTTGGGCTATAGAAAGTTAAGAGTTGTATCTCAGAAGGGAGTATTAGCAGGGGGTTTTGTACTTTAAAGTGTTGTCTTTCATGGTGATTTTTTTACTGATGAGCATTGTCATATTTTGAACTTTAGAGTAAAGTGGTTGCAGTTTAGTTTAGAGACTATCAAAAGGGTCCCACAGACTTAGAGTGATGGCTTATAGCTAAGGGGGAGATGATAGAATAAGTAACCAAATCAGGCTCATAGATTCCAATAGTGATTCCAGTATATTGTAGAACATCAGTAGGGGAGAAAGATGCCTGACCCATTCTTATCTATTTGCAAATTTTGTATTTCAGTCCTCACAATATATACTCATGCCTTACATGTCAGTCCCATAATCATAGCTCATATTCATGTACTTTTCATAGAATTGTGTATACTTCCAGTTCCTAGTTTAAGGAGTTCCAGTTTTCTCAATTGTACAAATCATATTTAATGAAATTTATAAACTTCAAACTCAGGTCATGTAGCTCATAACTCATGTACTCATGTTTTGTAGTATCTTCAGTTCTAGTACTCATGCTACTCTCTTAATGATAAATGAAATTTAGATTTATATCATGCATGTCCTCGGGTTGAAATACCCCTGAGCTTTCATTTACTAAATCTCTCAATTGTTCTTCATGAAACAAGATGCAACATGAAGTAATGAGTACTCATTAGTGGACCCTATATTTTCTATCTTAGACTTATAACCATTCTCATGTCATTGCATATATTCACGAAATTAGTTCAGTCATGTATCATGTTTTAGACTCAGTTATGTAATTATGCTTCCAATTATGCATGTTCAATATATGATCTCTATTTATTTAGTACTCTCATCTAAATCAATCTCATTCAAGGATGAATATTCCCAAGGAGGAGATATTGTAATACCCCGTATTATTCTTAGCTCAGTTCAACTCCTAGTTGCAGCATAAGAGGCTTAAAACCTAAAATTTCACTAATGTTGGGGACTTAGTCTTATTTTTGTCTCTTAAATTTTAGAATTTTTAAAAATTTCACTAATGTTGGTGTAAGGAGCATATCTCGGGGAAGTTTCGGATTTTTCGGAAGAGGACTGGGTCGTGTTTGGATTTTGATTCCAGCAGCTTACTACGATAGCTTCGTGTCGCGCTGCTTATAGCGATGAGACACTACTGCATGGCAGTGCCCTTCTAATCAGCGTTCCAGTTTCAAATTTAATCCTCTGAGGGGCAGTTGAGTCTTTTTCGCTCAATCCAATTCATAAAAACATGAATTAAAACATTGGTTATTAGGGCATTATATGCCCACTTTCCCTCATTTTTGTATCAAAAATAAATCCTAATTTTCCCCAAGTTAATCAATTTTATTCCTTTCTCTCCAAGAAAACCAAGAAATCAAGTTACAAAATCCAAAAACTTTCAAGAAAGCTTAAAGAATTGTGTTTCTCTTTCAAGATTTAAGGTTTAAGGTATGTGTGATGTTCATCCATGGGGCCTTTCAACCCATGGAGTCCAAAAATCTATTTTTATGCTTTAAATTATGAATTATACATGTTTATGATGAATTATATTGATGAAGCTCTTATGAATTTTGATTACAAGTGTTTTCGATGGGATGAGCCCTTTACACGTTTGAATGGTGAATTTCCATGTTAAATCCCTAATCCATGGTTTTAGTATTATAATGATGTTTCCAATCACATGCTCTACCCATTCCTATGCTTAAATTCATGACTCCCATGTGTTTGATGAAATTTCTAAATGTTGGATTTTGAGCAATGATCTTTTATTGTGTTTTTTAAACCTTCATACGCCATTATAGTTATTTTTATTTAGTGATGGAGGGTTATGAACACCCGATACTTAGCTGTTTACATAATTTCAGTATCTTCAAAATGGTTTTAGATAAACCATAAGCATTATTATTCAGTTAGTTATTTATGATCAGTTGTTTGCTCAGTTAATCTTAGTTCATTCCAGTAACCAGTGTTAGTTCAGTTGGGAGTAGGATTTAGCACCGGGCAAATGCAAGGATGGTGGCTTCCCCGCTAGTTTAGGCTTGACTTCCTCTCAGGGCTCACCCGTTAATTAGGCAGAGTCACTAGTAGAAGTCCTTGTATTCTAGAACTACGTAGCCAACATAGGATATAAGGATTCACCTGTTAGTTAGGCTTGACTCCCTGGTCCTTCGGGATATCAGATTAGTAGATCTACACAGTGATGTGTTAGTACACGTGGCACAGTACCGACACCCTTCCAGCTGGGGTACACGTTGGACCCTGTTGAGCTTAGATTGGGGCATGTCAGTTAGATGATACCTCCTAAAATCTTAGCTTAGTATTTAGCATAGAGCTCAGTTTAGGTTTACTTGATCATACGATACAGACTTTCTATTATTTAGTTATGAGATTCAGTAATTTAGTTTACAGATTATTTTAGAAATGTATATATGCTTGGTCTTGCATTCTCAGTATTTCAGTTTTCATGAATACATGTTCAGTTATCTCATGCTATAAAGTCAATCATTATTTTATATACAGTTAACCCATGTAATTCAGCCTAACCTCATCTCATATACCAGTACATTCAAAGTACTAATCACATATTTCTTCACGCTATGATATCTTATATCATTGGTTCAGACGCTCAGTTTCCTGATAGCACTTAGGTAGTTCAGCTTATTTGAAGCAGCAGGTATGGTGAGACCTTATATGTTGAGGACCAGTTATGTTATTTCAGTATTTCTACATTTCCCGTAAGTTTGTTTAGTTTTGAGTTAGTTGGGGCCTGTTCCATCAACTCTTTCTACTTATTTTAGAGGCTTATAGACATGCAATCAGTCAATTAGATAGTCAGTTGGTTTTATCAAATGTTTTAGACACGTTTTGATACGTATTTCAGTATTTACATTATCTTATCAATATTTAAAACCTTATGGTGTTGATAGTTTATTTCCGAACATGTTTATTTTGTTACTTTATTCAGTGCTCACAGCAAGTACCAACTCATGGGTTAGCTTGTGGTCACTTGTGGCCGTAAGCACCGTTGTTGCAACTAGGGGGTAGCCTCAGGTTGTGACATCTTGAGAAAAAATGACAAAAATAAAAATGTGAACACCTGTAAGAAGAGATGCATAAATCCAAAGGGTTTTAAAGAGAACGAAAATATTTGGCCATGAATACATGCCACACAATATATATATATATATATATATATATTTATAAATACATCAAAAAGTAGAGCCAAACCCAACAAAGTTGCCTATGTATCACACCAAATGATGAGCATCAGAATCATGTAGTTCATGAAGTGAAGATAGCAATTTGACTTTTCTTTACAAAATCAGTTAAACAAAAGAACAAAATCAAAGGATTTTTGAGATTTTCCATCAAATAGATTTTTCTAATGAAAGATAAAATCTTTTCTCCCTTTTTAACGTTTTGATCATATTAAGGCTGGTCACCAGAAAAAGCCTTCAAAATAAATGCATTTCAGATAACATATAAAGATGAACTTAGTGGTCTTTATAATGGTTACCTATATTAGAAAGACCCAACCCCTTTGTCGAGTCTCACTAGGTGAAATGCACATAATGCTGATAATACGGAGCCTAATATTGATAGCCACGTTTGAGTTTTAGTTCTACTATGTTTAACTTGATGGAGATAGGAGTCTAGATTGGATTACCTAAGTGGATAACTCGGATCGGGGAGGGCATTTTACTGGTTGCAGAGCTATTCTGGTTCCACTGGTCATCCAAACCCATCTAAAATATGTAAATAATATTCCTTAAAATAGGAATGAAGGCGAACGCTGGTTAATCTTAAATACAAGATTTTGTGAAGCATAGCCACACACAGAGTAAATAGTGTTAGGTATATTTAGAGACTCAAGTGATTTACAAGATAAGATAGTTTATATTGCAATTCAACTAATATCAAAGCGATAAGAAAGTAGACAAATAGAACATTTAGGCAACAAATACGATATTCAAAAATTAAATAAAGCCAAACAAGTAAATATCAAAGTTCAAAATCTGGTTGTCCCCAATAGAGTCTCTAGAGATGTCACACCCATTTTTTTATCCACCCCGCTAAGAGTTGGTCTAAAAAGTTTTTTTCAATTAAAGTGATGTTTTAAAAAGAGATTATTTTTATTTTATAAGGTCGCCACTTGGAATTGATTTATTGAATCCCCAATCAAAAGGAAATGACACTTTGTTGGCCTGCAAAAAGAGAAGATCGGATAAGAAATTTTGTTGACTGAGGGGAAGATATGAGGTAGCCCTCGAGTTTCATGATTCTAGAGCGGTCGCTTTTATTAACTTGTACTTAACTTAAACTATATTCGAATAAATTGTATTAGTAGGCCTTAATTCGCTCATTTTTTAATGTCTAATATTTGTCTATACCTCTTGTATTAAGCTAGTGAAGATTAATTTTAGGACAGTCTTTGAGAGCAATTGTGAATTACGTTTTTGACTAAGGAGCGTAACCATACACATGATCAACCTCGATATATTAATTTAAGTTTGTTCTTCTGTTTTACTACTTTTATGACTTATCTAGATCACTACTCGCGATTGATTTTTTCTCTTCTTTAATTATTAAATGATAGATCTTGAATAAATCCGCAACCTATCTGCCTCATCCAAACAATTATTAATAACATATTAACTAGTTTGAATCATAATCACTAATTCTATGTCCGATAAGTTCAAACCATTCCTATCTCAAACCCACAATATGTCGTCAAATAAAAGCATAGAAGTGTTCAATTAATTAGACGTGAAATATCCAAATATCAAAATAAGAAACAAGAAAACCAACTAATAGATAAAATACGGACATACTATACTTATCAATTTTGTCTTTTAAGAGTCCCACGTTAATTTTTTGTAAGTTTCCAAGCTTTCAAGTTTCAAACTACACATTAATAGTTGAACTAGAGAGAAGAGAAGAGTAACATTGCACATAAGATTTTATGGAAATGCACGTGAATCCACTAAAGTAACTTTTAATCACGTCTTACACTTAATGTAGAAATCTATGTTAAAATGAACCATTTTCATTTAACAAAAGAACTGTCACTATTACGTACTTGGCTACAATTGGCAGTTAAGAAACCATTCTTTTGTAATTTAAGTATTACAACATTAGCGTACTTGACTATCAACTGAATATGGGAAAATAAATACACGGAAGAAGAACTCCACCACAACTCTTTCTTTTTCTTTTTACTATCAAGTAGCCATTAAAATACTTTTACTTCGTAGTAATTCTTGTATCAAAACTGAATAAGTAATAAGTAACAAAACAACTAACATAACACAGACTTCACTAATTACTCACCTCCTATTACAAGAAACATTCGAGTAAGAATTTAAATCCCATAGGAATTTATTAATTAATTGTAAGACGACCATTTAACGAACTGCGAAGTTCATTTCACTAAATCAAAGAGCGTCCATAAATAATTAATCTTACATATCAAATAACATATGAAGCCACTCGAATCGCTTTATTCATGCTTTGATGACAAAGTTATAACAAAATAAATAAAAAAAATTGAGTAAGAACCTATATGATAAATTAAGCGAAGATGAAAGAAAGAACATCATCACTGAAAATTCGAAAAATTGACCAAGATCTGAACTCCAACCCACTAACTTTTCAAGAGAAATACTCTTTTTTGGCTATCTCTCTCTCATTTTTGTGTTGTCTGCCTTCTCTCAATCCCTAATATTTTTTTTCTAAGTGTCCTTATGTTACTTTTTCTTTGTCCATTCTTCCTAATACGTTTCTTTCTCCAATATGTTTCTCCCCTTTCTCTTGTTTTTCTATATGTTTTCCTTCTTCCCTACTTCATATGTGTGTTTGTGTATTTACATAAGCGTACGTGTGCATGTGAGAGACGTGAGGAAGTGGGGTAGGTTTTCAGTTGAAAGTTTAAAGGGGTGAGGGGTATGCTTGTGTCGTGTATATAGGGGTGTGAGTGGGTTGCAGATCAGGGAGTTTATGGGTAGTTTAGATTAGGTGGTTTCTTTCTCCTCCTTTTTTCAATATATAT
>JAPEIP010000007.1:168948078-169003673 GCA_026120095.1 Capsicum chinense
ACAACGTAGGTAGATGGACTTACTTAATAATTATGATATTTCTATTTTGTATAATCTGGGTAAGGCGAATATCGTAGTAGATGCCTTGTGTCGGAAGACTGTGAGTATGGGTAGCTTGGATTGTAATCAGTTTGTCAGAGGCCATTGGTATGAGACATTCGGTCCTTAGCTAACATGATGGTTAACCTTGATATTTCAGTCCCTAGGGGGGTTCTTGCTAGTATTGAGGGATGGTCTTTATTTTTTTAGCGAACTCAGGATCATCAATTTGAGGATAATAAGCTTTGCTTTCTTCGTGATTAGGTGTTGAGAGGTGAGTCCAAGAGGATCACCCTAGATTCTAAGTGCATTTTTAGATTTGATAGATACATTTGTGTTTTAATGATCGATGACTACATCCAGTTGATTCTACATGAGGCTCACAGATCTAAATATTTTATTCATCCAGGAACAATGAAGATGTATAGAGATTTTAGGTAGCATTATTGGTGGAGAGGCATGAAGAGATATGGCAGATTTTATATCTCGTTACCTATGTTATAAGCAGGTAAAGGCTGAGAATCAACATCTTGGTGGATTGACTCAAAGGTTGCCTATTCTCGAGTGGAAAAGGGAGCAAATTACCATGGATTTTTAGTGGTTTGCATCATACTTCCCGTGGTTCTAATGATGTTAGGATCATCCTTGATCGGTTGACCAAGTCAGTGCATTTCGTTCCAATTTAAATGTCCTTCAACGCTGAAAGGTTGGCCCATATCTATGTTCATGAGATAACCCATTTGCATGGTGTTACCTTATCTATTATTTTAGACTAGGGTTCAGTGTTTACTTCTAACTTTTGAAGAAATTTTCAGCAGGAGTTGTTTACTCAGGTAGATCTTAGTATAAACTTCTATCTGAAGATAGATGGCTAGTCCAGGCATACTATTCAGGTACTCTAGGATATGCTATGATCTTATGATATGGGTTTTGGTGGATAGTGGGAGGGGCACTTAACCTTGGAAGAATTTTCTTATAACAACAGTTATCATTCGAGTATTGAGATGACGCCTTTTAAGGCTTTGTATTGTGGGAGATGTAGTTCTCTAATTAGGAGGTTTGAGACTCTCGAGGTTCGACGTCATAGTACTAAATTTCTTTAGAAGTCGTTGGATAAATTTTGGGTAATTCATGACAGTTTAAGAATATCTCAAAGTAGTCAAAGGCCTATGCAAACCATAGACTTCATTCCTTGAGTTTTGGAGTTGGTGATCAAGTATTCCTCTTTGTATCGACCATGAAGGGTATGATGAGGTCCGAGAGGAAGAGAAAACTTAGTCCTAAAATGTAAGACCCCACAAAGTCCTAGTCATTTCAAACCTATATAGTATGTCAAAAGAGGTGCAAAACTTATAAAACTTTAGCTAAGTGTTGATACTTAGTCTTATTTTTGGACTCGATATTTCAATGGCATCATTTAGGATATTTTTGGCCTTATATTGTCAATTTTTAAATTGATTCATGATCAAGGATGTCAATAGGTAATATTGGATGAGTTTCAGAATTTTCGGACATTATTAGAGTTGTGTTTGGATGGCTAAAACAGCAAGCCAACATGATCTTGATGCGTCGCGCTGGCTATTGCGTTGCTCCCATCTATGAGATGCATCAGTGATTGGGAAGACCCCATTGATGTGGTGCAACAGATATCTCATCACTGGGAAGTTTTTCTATATTAATTTTTGAATTTTTATGAGCATTTAGGTTCTTTTCCCCTCACCCAATTCAGGTAAAACACGAAATTAAGGATCCAAAGGGGCAAAATACATTCCTTATTCGCAAAAATCCTTTGAAGAACAAGCCCTAGTTTAATTAAGGTCAAGATCAAGTCCCAAGAATTCACCATAATTCCCATGAAATAAAAAATCAAGGTATGTTAGGTGTTTATCCTTGGGTTTCCTTCCATCCTTGGAGGTTCAAGAACCCCTTTTAAAACTACAAGTTTTCGGATTTTTGATTTACATATGCAAATTGGGTTGTATTCATGTTTGTATTGTTGTATGGGTTTCAAATCAAGATTTAACTATAAGTTTCATGAATATAAGATATCATGTATGTTGATTGATGTAATTCTAATGTTAAAACCCTTGAATTTGAAAGTTTAATTTGCAGACATGATGCTTATATGTTGTTCATTACCATGTATCACAATCATGCTCCCCAAGTGTTTGATAGAATGTCCATGTGAATTAAATAGTGTAATCATGACATATTATCATGTGTACTTATTTATGTAAAAGTTCATGACCTCCAAGTGTTTGACAAAAATGTTTCAGTGAATCAATTGTGAACAATTGACTATTGTTATGCTTTCTAGAGTTGTTATGTTTATCAATTATGTTATCAAGTCCTGGGAGTATTTATTACCTGAAATCTAGCTATTTACTTAGTTGCAATAGTTGAAGAATAGTTCTAGTAAAGGTCAATATCAGTATTACTCAGTTAGTTAATAGAACTCAATGAACTCAGTCCAGCTCAGTCAGTCCACACGATCAGTGTTGCTTCAGTCAAGCCTAGTACTGTCTAGTGATTAGTTTAATGTTGATTTAGTTGGGAGTAGGATTCAAGATCAATCGAACCCAAGGATATGGGCATTTCTTTCAACAGAGGGTGTGACCCGTAGCAGTAGTCCCTATATTATAGAACAACAAAGATAGCATAGGTTAAGTCGTCCTTCTGCAGACTAGGGTTAACACCATCACATATATATATTTCATGATTCTTACTACTATATTAGGGTTGAACCAATATTGTTCGTATCCCGTGGCAAGGTACTAACACCCTTCCAACTGGGGTCACAGGTTGGACCCCAAATCAGTTTAAAATTAGGATATGTCGGTTAAATGAACACTCCTACAGTTATAGTTTTAGTTTCAGTATTTAGTAATGAACTTAGATAGTTCTACAAAACCTTGTCTATTAGGTATTCAACCATTAGAACTCAGTACTCAGTTTCAGTATAATATCAAATACGTGATGTATATCTACATACACAGTATTGCATGTTCAGTATGTACATTCAACAGTTAAAGTTTTACATTTACACTCATCCAATTATTTCATGATGTTCATTCAGTTAATTATTATCTCATGCATATGAACTAATGTATATCAGCCTACCACACGTAACATACTAGTATATTCCATATACTAATGCATACTCTTTCTTTGCACTATGATGTCTCATATCATACTCAAGTTCCTGAGCGTATTTAGAAGCTCAGGTTATCAACAATAGTTATAGTAGTGAGTCCTCATCCATCAAGGATATTATATTATTTTAGCATTTCATCAGATCCAGTATGTTCAATAGTCGGAGTTAGTTGGGAATTTGTCCCATTGACTCTATATTCAGATAGTTAGAGGCTTTTAGACTAGCACAGTCAGTTATTTAGTTTTCAGATATTATTATCAGTATACTGAGTTATTATTTAAGTATTTTTAGAACCTTATGAAATTTTCAGTTATACTTTCGTATATATTTTTAGTATTATTATTCAGTGCTCATAGCAGGTACCAGTCATGGGTTAGATTGTGATCCTCCAGGATCATAAGCATTGTGTGACATCCTGGGTGTAGACTTAGGTCGTTATATAGATATATCAGAAATTTTAAGATTCTCCGCAAAATTGGTGAGGTGGATTATGAGTTATCTTTACCTCTATATTTTGCTGTTGTCCATCCAGTGTTCCATTTCTCCATTATGTAGTGATATATTCTTGATCCATCTCATGTACTTAGATGGGACTCAATCTAGTTAGATAAGTGGTTGACCTTCGTGGAGAAACCTATAGTTATTTTGGCTATTGATGTTAGGCGATTTCTCACTAGAAAGATTCTGTTGTTAAGGTTCAGATGAGGAACCACCCAATTGAGGAGGCTGCTTGGGATATCAAGAGAGAGATGTGAACTGAGTAGGCTCACCTATTTGAGACCTTAAGTACATCCTAATCCTAAACTTTCACTAATGAAAGTTCCTTTAGTAGTGGATGTTGTAATGACCCTTCAAATTATTTTCCTTATTTCTTTTTATTTTCACCGTTAGAGCTTCTCTATAGCTACCCCAAGTCATTTATGACGTTTTGGGACTATGTGTTCTAACTGGGTAGTTCATTTGATTCTTAGAGCTAATTTCTTATTTTGAAGTCTTCATTAGTTCCAAATGGCCACTGGGTGAAAACATTAGTCAAACGACCTTAATTGCAAAATTTGACTAATCTAGTAGCTTTAAAATATCATTTTAAGGCTGTGAGGACTCTTGGTTTGGGTCCTGAAGAACTCGGGCTCATTTCTACCTGTTGGTTAAAAAGTCAGAGATTAGAAATTGGGTGTGGGACCCATATTTCATTAAAACAACCTCAAAAACTGTGCAATTAGGTCTAGAATGTCAAATTTGGTGTGCTTTCATAGCTTATTTGCATATATGGAACTTTGGATGAATCTCGATGGCTAAGCAAAGACTTGGAAAATTTTTAAGTCTTAGTGTATTTAATGTTTTTGGTGCATCATGATCGCGATGGATTTGGCCGCGATCATGACTCATTGGGCAGACCACCAGTTTACGATCGCGATGGGGAATTGTCGCAATAACAACTTATTTTCTTGACACTATATACCACAATTGTAGTAGTCGAGTTGCAATAGCAAGACTTGAGCACCTGGTAAGGATATAAATACCTTATTTTAGTGCAGCTTCGCTCATTCTTCATAAATTTTCTGAAGAGTTAAACCCCTAATTACAAAGATTATTTAAAATTAGAGCTTGTGGGTGATTTGAGAGCTTGTTTAACACTTGTTTACAAAATTATCCTTCGACTTGTGGTAAGATTTCACCCTTTTTGTGGTTGATTTTTCCCTTTTCATTTTAAAGAATGCCAAAACCTTTGAGGCTTGATTTTAGCCCCAAATTAGCTTAGAATTCACCCATATTTTAGGGTAGTGATTCCTTGAGCATGTGGAAACCTTGGGTTGGTTTTGTCAATGTGATTTTTTATAAATAGGATCCCCATGAGATTTTGATTTGCTTTTTGGACCCAAAGAACAATAATGTAATATGGGTATCATTATTATCATATTGTTGAGTAAAATGTGATATTGATAGCTGGCATCTAGCAAAAGCTTGTCAAACGGGAAAATAATGATTTAGCAGACCTTGTGAGATTTCTTTGACGTCTATGTAAGCTAGGTTTTACCCCATGTTAGATTGAGCTCATTTATAGTATGTTTATAATATCATGTTAGATTTTAGATGGGTGTTAGCTTTTGGTATGATAAATTGAAATACTTGCGGTTAGTTGGATGATTTAGGTTATTTTTGATACTATTTTAGGCATAATTTTCCTTGTTATTCCTATCTTAGGGGAAATTGACCTTGTAGCCCCTTGTTAGGGTGGAAATAGCTTAGTTACTCCATTAATAATGATATTTCCTTGGTTACTTGAGTTTAAGATGAAACTTACTAAAATTTTCAATACCTTTGATAAAATTGATTGAGTTGCTCTATATTCTAGGGAATTGCAATCCTATAGCTAGTTATGGCTTGTTCAATATCTAATAGTGGATTTAGATACCTTATCCTAGGTAGGTGTAAGTATTGCTTGATAAATAATTTTGGGGATTTAGAAGTGGGATGTTTGGCCGACCTTAGCCTAAGACTTGTGATAATTATTAAAGACCTTTGATACGCTTGTGCACATCTAGGAAAGATGTTTTTATCAGTTATATTTAAACACCATGGAACTTGTTTGTTATGATGAATGATATATGATGTAATGCTTGATAATTATGCTATAAAAGAATTATTGCTTAAGCATATGCTGAGTTATTGAATATTATAGTGTTTATGCTATTGATTGGGCTACCAATATGCTATTGAATCAGCCCTTGATTTTCATATTGGCTAAGCCATTAATCATTCTATTGATTGAGAAAATGAATGAGCTATTAACTACGCTAGTGATCATGCCCATTTATAAATTAGCCTTTATACTTTTGTTCATGCTATAGGCGATGCTTATTTAATACATTGGTGATTAAGCCATTGATTATTCTATGAATAGGCTATAGATTATGCCATGGACTAGATATTGACCAAGACAATGATAAACTATCTATTATGCTAATGGTAAGCCATTAATAGACTTTTTATAAGTTATTGCCTATGCTTTATAGTATAGATTGATTATGTTTAAAGTTATGTTTAGTGAATATATTGGTGAATACATTATGGATTTTTCTAAAGAGTATTCTTATTAATTATGTTACCGATTATGCCAAAGATGGTGCTTATTTACTATACTAATAGTCATGCTATTGGTTATGCTAGAACTCACAATTTTAGTTATGATCATTGATCATGTTAATATATTATGTTCATGGTTATGCTATTAAGTACTCTATTGATTATAATGATATATATACTTGGCAAGACCGGAGGATGATTATGATGATATATATGCCCAACAATATTAGAGGATAATTATAATGATATATATATCTGACAAGGCTGGAGGATTATTATGATGATATATATATGCCCGACAAGGTCGGAGGATGCTTATGACTACACACACACACACATATATATATATATGCTTGATAAGGATGGAGGATGATTATAATAATATGCATATTTCGAGCAAGACTAGATGATGGTTATGATATTATCAATGATGATATTGTTGAATATCCATACTAGTTCTAGTTTAGCTATAAGTATTATAGTATGATGACAAACTTATTATGATATGATGATATTTGAGTGTGTAATTGACAATCTAGCTAAGTTGAAAATAGGAAATAATTATAATGTAGCATGATATGTATAGACTCTAGTGATTTAATGATTAGTTGATAACTTGGCTAGTTGACAAGTGTTGATTAGTTGGTAAATAATGACTAGTTGATAAATGATAGTTAGAACCTATATGAAGATTAGTAAATAAGTGATATTTGGTTGATAAGGGATGTTTTATTGCTACATGAGGATTAGTATTACATAATGGTTTGTTGATAAGTGTTGACTAGCTAAAAATGATGAATATGGACAATCGATGGCTGTAGAGTGTCATGACTTGGATGATTCTAATTGGATTATGATAGTTGATAAAAGACGGTGGTGGTTTACTCTATCTCTTTTGTACCTTCTAGGCTTATGGGGGATTACGATGAATTATTTATTTATTTGCACTAATTGGCGTATGGGAGACAATTTTATTGTTATAATATCTTGTGTTGAGGCTTTATATTACGTTATGCAATTCTTCAAGTGTATTTACTTTTTTATGCACAATGATGTTGGAGTTACTTCAGGTTTGTCTATATATTCACTTTGTTATATTATATTGCATTTTATAATATTGAAATCATGATTTAGCTTAGTCGGTCGATGATGCCTACTGAGTACTAATGGTTTTGCTACTTATACTATACTTATTTTGTGAAGATTTGAGTGTTATTTGTTGTGATCGATGTTCATGCTGTATTGATATCTGGAGATGGGGTGAGCTCTTGGGGTTGGAGTTCCCTATTTCCTTCTATCTTTTGATATTCAGTCTTTTGTTGCGAGATAGATATTATTTACTACTCTAGTTAATTGGGTTGTATTATTTTTACTAGATCCTCTTATACTAGATCTGCCAGGTCATAGGATGGTATCTATGTTGACTATCTTTATTTATTTCAAGTACTATTCTTATTTATGGTTGTGTTATTGATTTCTGCCTATGTTGGGAATTTTTCACCAAGTTAATCCATAGTGTGTAGCTCCGAGTTTTGGCTTGGCTTACCTACACTGATAGAACCACAAAAACGTGTATCAAAACCTATATCATAAATAATGCAACACCTGGGGGTGGTCAATACATGAAACATATTGGCTTTTAGAAAAGTAAAGTATAAAATATTCTTCATAAAAAATAATCATGAAGGTGTATCTGGCACATGTAGAGGAATATAAAAGTAGTGACTCAAAATTTAAAACATAGATATTGTTTGCTTTAGTTCTGAACTAAATGGTATCACTGGCTTCCGTAGTTTACCATGGGATAGGTAAGTTTGATCAACGCTCGATTAGTAAAGCCCGAGGACCATGTTTTTTACTTGGATCATGATTTAATTATTTAGGCTAGCATAATAATCTGTATAGAGGGAAACATAATATTATATAGTTGAGGATCGAACCATCTATATATTGATAAAATATAGGTTTTGGGCGTTTAGCCATTTGGACTAACATCTTCATGGTTAACCATCTAATTCTCTTTAAATCTATATTTTAGAATTTTCATGTTTTGAATAATCATTAGAAACCATTTAATTTCTATTAAGGGCATTGACAATAGATATTGTCTTAGAAAGGCTTGCAAGTCATTTTATCATTGATTTAACCATAAGGTCTGACGTTACTTTCTTATGCCCATCAAGTAAAAATCATGTATAAGATGACCCTTTAACCACAAGTAGATTCATTCACAAAATTGTTTAACCATATTGGGGTCGTTTTGTAGGAGGGATAAACATAACTAATCCTAGGATTAATTTAGAAGAGAAGCTATTCCATGTTTGGTTGTGACAAAATTCATGGGATAACTCATTTAGAGATTAGTTATCCATGGATTGTAGTGTTTTTCTGATTTCTTCTTGAGAGTGGGATAGCTAATCCTAGGATAAGCTATCTTGAGATTAATAATATCAGGATAACTTGTTTACAAACTAAACGACCCCTTAGGTGTCATAATTTCTCAAAAATCATGTGTAAAGAGATATAGCATGGGTTAATTCATTCATTTCACTACATAATGTTAAAATACAATAATATTTACCAAGTAATAATGTTGTTGACCCCAAAACATTGCATTAAACATGTGAGGAGGTAATTAAAATTGTTATATGTAGTTTGATGATGAGTAGATAAACTATAGGGGACTAGGTCCGTAAATCTGCAAGGTACAGTATAGCTTGCACGCGCCTTCTGCACAGTTTTTTCATCTTGTGTAACAAACTTGCAGGTGCTATTTTGTACTGATTTGGACAGTTGGTTAAATAATCTTTCAAGACCTAAACATCATCTAGCTATAAAATAAAAGAAATTCCTCTTCAACAATCGATTTTTGCAAATTCTAAACTGAGAAAAGAGATGAAGTAAAACCCCATTTCATTACTCAAATTCTTAGTTTTATTAGTGATTAAATTGTAAAAGTTCTTGAGTGAGTGCTGAATTGTATCAAACTACTCATGTTTTAAGCGTAGTGTTTTCTTGTTGAGAGAATTCCTATAGTAGAGTTACTTAAGTGTGTTGTAGGTTGGATCTAACAAGTGTAGAGAGTCCTTGGTAGAGTTACTAAGATGAGCTTGTAGTAGAGTTGCTGTAAGCGAAAGGATCCTGGAGGTAGGCTAAAATCTACTATAATCAGGAGGAAGAATATAGTGGAATTGGAGGTTCTGTGGTTTTTTCCATACTGGGTTTCCACATAAAAATGTTGTGTTCTAACATTTCTGCACTACCTTTATTTCAGTACCTCATAGTTTCACTTTAGTTCAATCACTTATAATTGATCCTAAGAAACCTGGTTCCTCACTGTGTGGTGCAACCCCAAGGGTTCATCAATTTTTATTAGAGCAAGGTTCAGTCTAAAAGGTGTACACCTAAAGTGTTCTGATCATAATGGATGCTTTAACTGAACTAGGGGTGAAAAAAGGAGGAAAACAACAACTGAGAATTCTGTAAAGCAGGGTCTAGTATTATAGGAAGACTCTTTCAATAGTCAGATAAAGATGAGAGGACTGGAGGTGAATCAATGCTAGTAATAGAAGACAGTCCCATTATCTATGATTCTTTGTTTGATTTCTTAGAAGGCACAAAAGGACAAGAAAGAAAAGGATAGGAGAAAATTAAAGATCAAGAACAGAAATTGATTGTCTAAACCCTCAGGATATCTAAGGTTAAAAGAAATGGTCATTAAATTGAAATCTTAAAATCTAAGTTGTATGAGACAATTGGAGAAAGTGGGTCCCCAAATTCAACAAGTGATTATGGTGTCCGGAGTGATTAAGAGGATTGGAATACAAAATATTCTCAAAGGGTAATGATCAAAGCCTAAGCTTGAAAAGTCTAAAGTTAGTCTCTCCCACTTAAGACACTTCTAGCGAAGATGTCATATTTTGAAAAAAGTTGATTTCAAAGGAAATTTATTGGTGGAATGACATGAAGAAAGATGTGCCCAATTTTGGGACTAAGTGCATGCTTTTTCAGCAAGTGAAGGTAGATCACTTGAGGACTAGAGGGTTAGCTTAAAATATTGAGTTTCCCGTGTTGAAGTTGGAGGTGATAAATATGGACTTTGTTACAGGTCATCCACAGTCTCATAACCAGTTTGACTCTATTTTGGTCATCGTGGATAGGATGACTAAGTCTTTTCGCTTCGCGCCAGTGAGGATTATTTTTTTTGCTGAGGATTATGCAAAGTATTTCAATCTAGAAATAGAAAAAAATACATGGTGCTCCAGTTTCTATCATTTCAGACAGAGGTATGAAATTCTCATCTCACTTATGATATTCTTTCCAAAGAGGTTTTGGGACTAAGTTGAACCTTAGTACTGGTTTCCACCCTTAGATAGATGGACAAGTGGAGAGGATGATTTAGACTTTTTAGGATTGTTGTGGTCAATCGTATATGCAAGTCCACGCGATCGTAAAAGTAATATAGTGACTCAAAAAGTCAGATATCGTACCCTCGAGGACTACTTAATAAGAAATTCTACTGACTTTTGTTTCAACAAAAATGTATTAAGTGCTTCAGAATAACAAGATGATTGTGAATATTTAAATAATAATCAAATTAATAAGAAATAAAAGAGTATGACAATAATAACATAAGAAAAATTGTAAACAATATGAGAGAGGATTCCAGGGTTAAGACACTTTTAACAATCTTACAAATCTCTATTTTATCTTACTTTAGTTGATTATTGGGTTATTGATTGACAGGGTTTAGAGTATGATCATGGTCTTTCAATCCTCTAATTTTTTTACCTAATTAGACATTAAAACTACATCATTGAGCGGAGATGCAATAATCTATCTAGATGCATTAATATATCATCCTGCAAGTGAACCAATTAAGAGTTTAGGTAAATCTCTATCCTAGACGCTAATTCAAATACCTTATTTTATAAAAGAATAAGAACCTTGCTCCTTAAACTATACAATATATCCTATCATTCTCCTCTCCTTTCAGGTTCACAAAGGAATACAAGTTTTTTTAATAGTGGCCATCATCAAAATAGTGAGAACACATGACTAAGAATAACCTATATGATAATTCAACAACAAACTAATCTAAGAATGTAAAAGTATAATCATTTTTTTTTGCCTCAACAATAGAAAGGGGGCGTTTAGCCACTCATGGACATATCATAATATCCATAGATAAATAAAAGATAAACTCCATAAATAAACTAAAGTAAAAGAAGAAAAACACTAATTGAAGTGTTTTCCATCCCCTCTCCAAGTTTCAAAGTCGTCTAAGGTTCTCTCAAATGTGTTGAAGTGTTCCTTTTATGGTAGGACAATTTTAGTCCACTAAATACCCACCATTGCATTGCGGGACTCAATCTGGGGGAATAAGATCCGCATCACACCTATAAGTTCATAGGAATGGTGTTTGCGTTATGTGGGTCATTTCAAGGGAATAGGGTCAGTTCCACGGGGCTATCGCAGACCCTCACTGGAATTTGACTTTGCTATAAAAATTCATAGGCAATGTAGAGAACAGTACGTAGGAATAGCCTACATGCCGTGAAAATTATTCCTTCTCAGCTCATTGCTTCTTTACTTGTTTCCACCTTCAAATGCATATTTCCCAAGCTTAATCCACTTTTTCTCATGTCTAGAAAATCAATCCAAAAGCTTCTATCATTACTCGCTTCTCGTCATGCATCCAATTGTGTCCAATTCTATTGAAATTCAACCTTGCATCAATAATTATTTCCATTATCTAAATAATACAATTATAACTCAAGACCAATAAGAATAACACATTTTAGCTATTAGAAAAAGTCCTAGTATAGGTAAATATTGGCGGATGGACAAGCAAATATGCCCAAGATCACCACCCCATACTTAGATCCTTGTTCTTCATCGAACAACTCTTTACTCTAAGCATCATAAGCTGAGGTGACTCCAGACTTCTAATACAAGAAAATCACTCAAGCTAGTTCTATAACAACTACACAGAATGCAAGTTCCTACTCTAAGCATGTTACAACCACATTTGACAGTTCAAGAAGACTACTCTAAATATACTAGCCTCATGAATTGACTTACCAAGTTGGAAAACTCATACATATTTTTCAATCAAATACATTATACAGCTTACTCAACTATGATCAAACATATTCCCTTACCATAATAAAGTTACCCATACTCATAGACATAGATGCGGTTTATCACAAAATGGGTACAATAATCAAGTTACGCTCACTCTCATAAGGAATCACAAGTTACATAATATGAACCATAGGCTCGCCGTTAGTGTAGTACTCCTCTAATATCAAAATGATGAAGCTTAGGATCAAATAGGTCTCTTATTGTTCTCATGTAGGCTAAAGGATAAGTTGGACTATTTTAATCAAGAATAGTGATTATCTTAACTAAGCTCTTTAATACATATCACTTTTTATTCAATTCACCTTTAACAACTAATTTTCACAACTTTTGTGTACCCCTATCTTTGGTTTCACCCTATCTCATAAGCTTATTCACAAACACTATTGTGGAAGTATTGTCTATTAATTCATGCTTCAAATTTACCCTTCTTCACACCAATTTTACATTACCTACCCCTATTATATACACCCTCAACTTAAGAAATTTTCCTTAATTGATGTGCATAATATCCAAGGAGGACTAGGGCCAAAACAGGTTCACTGTAACACAAATAAGCAGAAAAAGGGAATTTTTGTACCACAAGCTAAAAAAAGGGGATAAGTATGGGATAGGGTCCGATCGGTAATTGGAGTATCACAGAGACTGATCTCAAACTCCCTAAGCCCAAAGTATTAAACAAGAAAAGGGGCATCAAATTGATGCTTGCTCCTAAATCACTAAGCTTGTAGACCACCTCACTGTTGCTAATTTGAATATGGATCATGAAAATCCTAGAGTTTTAAAGTTCTTTTGGGCTTCTTTTGCATCACCATAGAACTAAACTCCTCAGTAAGTGCTAATGTCTCAACATCCTGTAGCTTAACTTTGTTAGTGACCACATCCTTCAAGTACTTAGTGTACTTGGCCATTCCCTACAAAATATCTAAAAGATTTAGGTTAATGTGAAGTTCTATTAATGTGTCAAAGAGCTTATTGAAGCATGCACCTTCTTTTGATTTTTTAAGCCATTGTGGGAATTGTGGTTGTGGTCTCTCCTTCACCTGTTCAACAACTTTTGTTTTTGAGTACTCAGATTTCCTTAAATTTTTAGCAACTTTGTCATCTACATATTGAGGAGCCAGCTCCTTATCTACCTCCTTAGTGGTCATTAGATATTCTACATTGAGATCATTACCACTTGTCAAAGTTTTTAGCATTACCTGTTTGGGAGATTAAGTATCAGTTGGCAAACCAAATTGAGGCCTGGCATTTTTCACTTTTGCCATATGACCTATATGCATCTCAAAGTTCTTTGTAATAATCTACTGGTTCTTTATATCTGCTACCAGCTATGCTTGAGTAGCCATAATATTCTTCAACAACTCTTAAATATTGCTAGTCTGAGCTGTGGTATGATTCCCTTGAAACTATTGCTACTAAGTTCGATTCACTGGCCCACAGTATTGATTTGTATTTTTCCCCTTGATTTCCACCCCATAAGAAATTTGAATGATCTTCCTAGTTCGGATTGTTAGTGTTACCAAAGTTTTGTTGTCCTTAACCATTAAAATTCCCTACATAAGAAATAGACTTCGTATTTTTCGCACAAGGCTCCTCTATATGTTCACTACTTTCATAAATATTACACCAAGTAATCACATGATGAATTGTATTAGCTGTTGTTGCAGGATTTGTAACTCCTATATTTATATTACTGAGTTGAGTAGTTAACTGCTTTTGTAGTACAACAATCTAAGATGATATAGCAGTAAATTAGTCAATATACAACACACCTGCAACCTTCTTTGGAGCACTTCTTGATTTAGCAGTGTGTATAATTCATCATACATCTTCTTAAGAGCTTGCCCACCTATTGGTGAATCCAAGAGAATTTTGGTGTTTGGTTCAATACCCTCTATGAAAGTGTGAACCAATATATTATTAGACTGATGATGGTGAGGACAAATCCTTAGCATCCCCTTAAATCTTTCCCAAGCTTGGTAAACATTTTCTCTTTCTTTTGCCTGGAAATCTAAATCTCGCTTCTCAAATCTGTTGTCCTCCCAGATTGAAAGAATTGAATAAGGAAATTTCGAGCCTGATGTTCCTAGGATGTGATGGAGTTTGGTTGTTAAACATATAGCCACCTCTTTGCTTCCCAATTAAAGAAAAAGGGAAAAGAGTCAGTCTGACATAATCAGTAGATATCCTAATAAGAATAAAGGTATCGATGATTTCCAAAAAATTCTATATGTGCTACTGTGGGTATTCATACGAGAGCCCTGCAAATTATCCACTCAAATAAAACAACTACACCATATATTGTTTTAATTCAAAATGACAACTCATCTCTGTCTTGAGGATACAATTAGAATCATGATTCATAAGTGGGATTACCACTTAACAAATAAATCTGGTTTCTATTGGAGCTGGAGCATATTGAACTACTAGAGCTAGAGCACTAACTATATTTGGATCCATTGGATCAATAATATTAGCATATCCTTACTCCACCATTTAAACTTGCTGATTTGGATAGTGAAATCTTTTCCTATGATGAAATGCATGTTCTAGTTTCAAATAAGGCTCGACCAAATCTCTATATCCTGCCAGTCTAGTACTTCGCTAGTCCTGTAAAATTCAGCCACTAAGATCAAGTTGTTAGCACTTAAACTTTTTATGAAAAGTAAAAATATTAGAAAATTACTAATTATTTTAGTCCCTGGAAATGATACCAAAAACTTGTTGTGATCTATCGCACACGCAAGTGCATACCATCATACAAGTAATATGTGACTTGGAGAGTCGAATATTGTACCAACGAGGACTACTTAACTAGCAATTCTACTGACTTTGGTTTTAACAAGAATGTATTAAATTCTTTTGTGTAACAAGGTGATTATGAAGATCTAAATAATAATCTAATTAATAAAAAAATAGCAGAGTATGACAATAGATACATAAGCAATGTTGTAAACAATATAAGTTAGGATTCCATGGTTGAGACACTTTTAAGAATCTTAAAAATCTCTATTTTTATCGTATTTTAGTTGATCATCGAGTTATTAATTTGTAGGGTTTAGAGTATGATCATGGTCTCTCGATCCTCTAATTTTTCTACCTAAATGGATATTACAACTACATTATTGAGTAGGGATGCAATAATCCATCTAGATTCATTAAGATATAATCCTACAAGTGAACCAAAAAAGGCTTCTAGGTATATATATGTCCTAGAATCTAATTCAAATCTCTTATTTTATAAATGAACAAAAGACCTTCCTCCTTAAACTCTACAATCTATCCTATGATTCTCTTCTCGGGTTCACAAAGAAATATAGATGTATTTTAATGATGGCTAATTATCAAAATAGTGAGCACAAAAGATTAAGAATAACCTGTACTATAATTCAATAATAAACTACTCTAAGAATGTCAAAGTGTAATCATGTTTTTGGACTCAACCCCAGAAAGGGGGCGTTTATCTACTCATGGACATAGTCATAATCACCATAGATGAATACAAGATAAAATCCACAAATAAACAAACATAAAAGAAGAAAAACCCTAATTAAATTGTTTTTCATCCGCTCCCCAAGTTTCAACGCTGTCCAAGGTCCTCTTAATTGTCTCAAAATGATCCTTTTATAGTAGGACAATTTTAGGATACTAAATACCCACCACCACATTGCGGGACTTAATTCAGGGGAATAAGAGCCGTGTTGCACCTATAAGTTCATGGGAATAATGTCTGTGCTACATGGGTTAATTCAAGGGAATAAGTTTTGCGCCTCAGGGATATCACGTCCCTCATATAAATTAGACTTTTCTACAAAAATTCATAGGGTGAAGCAGAGCACAGTCCGGGGGAATATCCTCTAGGCCATACAACTTATTCCTTCTCAGCTCATTGCTTTTTTACTTGCTTCCATCTTTAGATGAATGCTTTCCCATCTGAATCCACTTCTTCTTATGTTTAGAAAATCAATTCCAAAGCTTCAATGATTACTTACCTCTCTTCATGCATCCAATTACATCTAATTCCATAAAAAATAAATCCTGCATCACTAATCACGTCCATTAGCAAAATAATGCAATTATAACTCAAACACAATGAGAATAACATATTTTAACTCTTATAATAAGTCTTAGTATAGGTAAATATTGGTGCTTGGACATATAAGTATACCCAATATCATGGATATTTTATGGTCTTACGTGATTGACATTAGTGGTGGTTGGGCTTATCATTTGCCTCTCATCAAAATTACTTAATATTACAGCTAGCACTCTAGTGTTAGTATGGCTCCGTTTAAGGCTTCGAATGGTAGAAGGTGTAGATCTCCTACTAGGTGTTTCAAAGTTGGTGAGGATAGATTGTTGGGTCCTGAATTTTATTCATCAAGCTATTAAAAAGGTAAAGGTAATTTGGGCAGGCTTAAGACAACCCAATGTCATTAAAATTTCTATACAGACATCAGGAAAATAGATTAGAATTCAATATTGGTGATTAGATATTTTTGAAGGTGTCTCCTATGAAGAGAGTACATTGGCCCCTATTTGATTTTATAGAGAGTAGGGAATGTTTCATATGATCTAGAATTGCCTACAAATTTGGGTTTTATTCACTCTGTGCTTCATGCGTCTAGGTTGAAGGAATGTGTGGGTGATCCTTCCTTAGTGGTGCCTATTAAGAGTGTTTCTATTTTTGAGGTCACCCAAAAATCAATATCCAAAGAAGTATGTTGCAGTGGATGTCAATATAATAACCCAAACCAAGTTGGGGTCGAACACACAGGGAAAATGTTGAATAGTTGCTTAAATTGACAAAATTCACGAGCAGTATGGAAAAATAAATAAGGGAATTTGGAATTAGTAATAGGTAGTCATCAAACTTTTGCTTTGAGTTTTAAACAATAGAAGAACAACAGAAGGGCTATGTTCCCCCTGGCTTCTCAGCTCTGTAAATTTCTCGTGTTCAACCACCTACTATGTTGCTCTACATGTAAATCTGACAAGCTATGTATTATCAACCATCTTGTGAATGCATTGATAAATATCACCTTTTACCTTATGAGTCTCAGGGTGTCATCATATTACTCCTTGTCTATAACTTCAGTTCAACTATTACCTTTTGATTCTCAAGTTAATTAGATGAGATGGTGGAATAATAAGATAGACGTGAATCTCAAATTACTGTCTTATTCGCCCCTTACCAATCTCAAAATCCTTTGTAAGGATGATCTCAAATACAGGAAATCAATAAGATTCTACAATATCTATGAGGTCAATTAATATGAAGAAGATTAAGATACATGCAATCACATTAGAATAGATGAATCTCTTACTTTCTTTATGTAGTTAATAAGCTAGGGTTTCCACAACCCTAGTCAAGGAAATTAGCCGCTCATGTTCATGGAAAAATCCATGATAATCAATAAATAAAACATGTAATTAATTTCACAAGAATATGAACAAGAAAATCTGAAGTCTTTAATTGAATAAAAGCCTAAAAGTATCAAGAAAAAAATCTCAATGAACAAGGTATGTAAAAAGTAGTAAAAGTATTCTAAAAGTGCATAACCTAATAAAGGAACAAGCCTAAGGTATTTATAGTATTTCAAATAAACCAGAAATAATAATTAAAATGAAATAGGAAAACTATATCGGCACAAGGTATGACTCGCGTAGTCCACTCGTAAGATCTTCTAACAAGTCATACATTGTTTGTCCTATGTACTTCAATGACTGATTTTTCAGGGCTTTACTTGTGTACGAGTCACAAGTCATACCTTGACCATAGGACTCATGGTCTTCACTCGTCACCAACTACGCCTTAACCTTTCAAAGCTCTGTACACTAGTCTCTTCACAACGTGTCCTTATGAGTTATACTCAAATCTTATGATTCGTCTTCTTCTTTGGTTTCTAACTTTAAATTTGGTTTATTTTCTCTCAAATAATTCCTTCTACATACTCTATGCCTCATCTTAAGGTTCATACTCTTAAGTCGTATCCACACTTCACTTAACTTCCTTGCTTGACTTTTGTTACTACTATGCTTAAAAGTAAACCTACTAGCCGTATAATGTGTTGACAACATGTAAGCTACTCATAAGATGTACATACTTCATCTTTCTCAAAGTTTTTCCTTCCATTTTCACTAAAAGACTTTTATTCAACTGTTTCACCTGTAACAACCACAAAACCACATCATACCGACTAAAATAACCTAAGTAAAAGAACACATATTTTGTTTTAAGCATCGAAAGTGTCGTGTTCCCATGGTGCTTAAACACCCTTAACTTAGATAGTTTGGGTGTCCTTAGGTAAAAAAAGAAATCAAAACTCTAACAAAACAATAATGCTTAAGTAGAAAGATCCTAAGATACCTATGGCAGTGATTTTCAGTTTAGTTTTCAACATTATGATTCCCCCTACTAGTCTTAACTTTTAAAGAATCCAACTATTTATATCGATTTGGCACACTAAGAAACATAAAGGAATCTAATAATGTCATTACATTAGTAATAGAAAACTAGGTATAATCACTCTCATTGAACAGTCTAGAAAGCTAACAACATAACCCATGTACGTTCATAATTAAAGAAGTCTCATTCACTCAGTTCAGATTAATCATGTTGTGCAGGGATATTTCAAAAGGTGCTCTCGATCATAAAGAAGTATCGACTGGTGTATAAAGAATACCATAGGCTTGCCCATGCGATCTTTTGCTGTGTTTTGGGACAGTCAGGATAGGTTTACTAAAGAACTTTACTCAGCTTGTAATGTAGTTTTGAGGATGGTATGATATATTTTTGGGATTTTATAGTGACTACGCCTACTTGAAACTATGCTTTATTTGGGGTCCACTTATTTTCCACTTTTTGTTCCTTTTATTTCATCCCTTATGTCTCCGTTTTTATTTTGAATCATATTCAGATTGGGCTAGGTGTGTTTTTATTCTTTCACGTTCTTCTTCTGCTCTTTTTTTCTTGCAATTTTATTTTTTCATTTATTATCTTTTTATTTTCACCACACCAACCCTTCTTCAGTTTTATTTATACACTTCTTTTTTCATAATCGTTTTTCCTTATGCACCTCTATTATAGACACCCTCAACTCAGGAAATTTGCCTGAGTTGAGGACTAGGGCTAAAAAAGTTTCATTATAGTTGAAATGGGAAGGTGAAATCAATGTCAACAATAAAAATGGGTCCATTAGGCACAACATTTGGATCAACAAATTCATATTACATTTGGTTACACATTTTATACTCAAGTGGACTGAAGAAAAAATGGCATATGATCATCTCCTACTCGAATATCTTTAACCCAAGGTAAGAGAAATCGAGCAAGTTCTAAATTCTGTTTTACTGAGAATTAGATAATGCCTCACACACACCTCGTACAGGGTCATACTGCTAATTATTACTTATTTGGTTATGGAATTTTTTTCCATAGTTGTTCTATTCCTAATTCTAATGCTATTATCAGATTAACAGTTGTCTCTTACACATACACACATCATATAATCAACAAAAATTTTAGGAGGGGTATCCATTTATTAACACAGGTATTCAAAATCAAATAGACTCGGTATAATCATTCAAAACCACATCTACTACCACAAGTACAGATTTTCTTCCTATTTTTAGCTTCACATAATATAAAAAAGAAACAAACACAAGTTGTTTCACAAACTTTTCAAATTGTGGACACGGGTTTTGAAATATGACAAGTTAACCCGTGGCGATCTTGGTATACCTCTGCCCCAACTAAATTCTATCCACTATCCCGAGTGCATCTAATAATGTAATAGGGGATTTGAGGACCCTCACATTGGGTTCCACCATTCTCAATAGTATTCTAATCAACTACCAAAACTATCTCTGCAATAATGGCATCGATTATGGATAGTGCACTTAATGGTACGTAAAATATTGGGGATACATCGCTTCCCCCTCCTGCATTATCACCTTCCAGTTTTAAGCTACTAGAACTAACTGCAATTTTTGAATACTTACCTACCGATCCTCTTCACTTTACACACTATCTCTCTTTGCCATCTTTAAATTTTCCTTTTTAGTACTTCCGTAATTAATTTTCTTTCTCTCTCGGCTAGTTCCTCCATCACAATACTCTAGATATTTTCAACTTCTATCCTAAACTCAATCTCTATTATCATAGGTGTTGGGATAAATAGATTTTCATACTGCTTATTAACAAGTTTTCACATCTCGGCCACCTCAGCCTTTTCCTCCATAATGTCCGTGGTTTGGCTATTTTCAAAATGACGAGTTATCCTCTACTCAAAGGCATCCAATATACCTTGGATCTATCTGCTCTATTTTTTTAGTATATTTCCAACCCAGGGTTTCACACCAGTATCTATCAACTTTGAAATTCTTGATGGGGTGAATTGAAATTTTTTCTGTGAGTCAACTACTGACTCCTCACAGTTGACTCACCTGCAGATTAGTATATTTTGCAAAATAGATTAGATTTAAAATAATTAAGAAAATTAATAAAATAACGTAAACTAATAACACAAATATTTATCCTAGTTTGGAACACCAATGAGGTGTCTACTTCTAACCCCCTTGGGTTTTAAAGTTTCCTTAAATCGTTCAATGTTAGGATCGAGTACAATGATAGGAAACAAGTTCTGAAGACTTATTTTGCTCTTTAGATCTTGTGATACAACTTCAGTTGATGTTACAGAGTGCTCTCGATCCTACTCTTTATATAACAATTGTAAGTTAAAAGTTATAAAGCCTTGTGAGGCTATGATTGAGACACTTTGAATTTTCTCCTTGAAGTTGCGTGATAGGTTCGATCATCAACCTTCTTATTTTATAGTTTTATTTTGATTTCTTCATAATTATACTTGTCTATATCAGATATATCTACGTACCGGTCTTGGCTATTCTTTCTATATGTTCTTATTTGGTCTGCTGTGATTCTGGGATTGTGATTTTTTTTCCATTTCCGAGATATTTGATTGATTTGATTTCCCTAATATTTGGATATCGTGATCTTTTATATCATTAAGTGAGATACGTTCGATCTTTCAATATCCTTTATCTTCTTTTCTTATTCGTGATTGATCAAATTTTTTGTTACTTATGGGCTGAGATTCACCTTCTATTTGTTCTTATTGTTATTGATTAACTTAGATGCCGTAGATAATGAATTAATGTCCTTCCATTCATGGAGCTAAATTTCTTTATGACTTCAAAACTTTTAGTATTCCCAATATCCTATAAAGATACACTTGTTAGTTTTTCATTATTAAAATGTAGACTTAGGAGGCTAACAATCTCCCCTTTTTGATAATGACAAACAAAAGTAAACATCAGTTGACAGTTGACTTCACTATTTGTCAGCTTTCTCCCCCTGATAATTGACGATTAATTTCTCTATCTTTTAGCTCGCTCTCCATGACTTGTAGGCAACTCCGATGTTTCTGTTTTCTCCCCCTTTGACATAATAAAAAAGAAACAACACTGCAGTAGCATGCAGATAAAGAAATCCACACAAAGAGATACACAGAGACAAAGTAATGATGACACCTCTTTCAGAAGAGGTGTACCAAACAAATCCAAGTAATATTTTATTTAGCAAAATTTACAGAAAATTACTGTCCAAAAAGGGCTTAAAATTATTAATGCTAAGAATACCAAATTTTTTTCTAAGGGAACAATCTTTCTTTTAGCTGGGGTTTTGTAAAAATATCTGCTAGTTGATTTTCAGGGTCAACAAATTTTAGAGTAAAATCTCCATTTTCAACATAATCTCAAATAAAATGATGCTTAATATCAATATGTTTATCCCGAATATGATTCAGAATATACTTAGACAAACTTATAGCACTGGTGTTATCACACATAATAGGAACAAATTCAAAAGATAAATCAAAGTCAAGAAGCTGATGCACAATTCATAAGATTTAAGTACCACAACTTCTAACAGTTATGTATTCAACTTTAGCGGTTGAAAGAGAAACAAAAGTTTTCTTATTGATATGCCATGAGATAAGGGCTTTAACAAGAATTTGACATGTTCCACTAGTGCTCTTTCTATAATTTTTTTCTCCTACTAAATCAACATTTGAATAACCAATTAAATCAAAATATGAGGAGCAGGGATACTATAATCCAAAGTCTTGAGTATCAATTTGATATCGGTCATTTAATAGAAGTGAGATGAGAATTCTCGGGAGTCGATTGGAACCTGGGATATTTAACACACTGAATCTAGTCAACTTGTAGTCAGATAGAGTATAGATCCAATCATCCCCCTGTATATCTTTTCATCAATGTCTTTTATTGAAAAGTCTGAATCAGTGCTTGTGGATGGGCTCATTGGTGTTCCATAGGCCTTTTCTTTTTCTATACCAATTTTTTGATGAGTTCTTTCATAAACTTGGCTTGACTTATGAAGGTGCCTCTAGGATTTTGTTTGATTTGTAATACCAAAAAGAAAGTGATCTTACCATGATTCATTTCAAATTTTCTTTTCATCAAATTAGAAAAATTCTCCCCCATTGAGATTTTAAAACTATAAAAATGATATCATCAACATAAATTTGCACAATGAGAAGATTTGAATTGAGATTTTGTATGAACATAGTTGTATTAATTTTACTTCTCTTAAAATTGTTATTTAGTAAAAAAGTACTCATTCTCTCATACCATGCTTTTGGAGCTTGTTTGAGGTCGTAGAGTACTTTTGATAATTTGAAAAAATGATTTGGATATGATGGATTTTCAACTTTAAGGGGTTTTTTTTTATGAAAAGTTCCTCATGAATAAGGCCATTTAAGAAATCACTCTTTACGTCCATTTGATATAACCTAAAGCATTTTAACGCGACAAAGACTATTAAAATTCGTATTAACCCTAACCTTGCCATGGGGGAAAAGGTCTCTTAATAATCAATACCTTATTTCTGGGAGTATCCTTGAGCTACAATTATGTCATTATTTCTTATAACTTTACCTTCTTCATGTAATTTATTTTTGTAGTTCCATTTGGTTCCAATTACTGTACAGTTTCAAGGTCTTTCAACTAGAGTCCAGACTTCATTTCATTTAAACTGATCTAGTTCTTCCTTTATAACTTAAAGCCATGGATCATATTTGAGGTATTTATCATTTTTCTTGAGTTTAATTTTTGAAATAAGGGCAAAAGCTACTTGTCTCCTTAATGATACTCTTATTTGCACTGCATCTTCTGGATTTCCGATGATGAGTTTATTTGGATGACTAACATTGTACTTCCACTCATTTTGAACACTTGGATTTACTGTTACTACTTTAGAAGTCAACACTAAAACTCATGAAGAAGTTATTAGATTCATCAAATACAATATGCATGGATTCCCCAACACACAAGGTTCTTTTATTCTTGTAGGAACGACTGGTGGGAGAGTACCCAAGATAAATACCTTCATCACTTTATGGATCAAACTTTCCCAAACTATTTTTGCCATTGTTGTAAATAATACATTTTCAACAAAAAGAATAGAAATAACTGACGTTGGTCTTCTTTCCTCTATAGAGTTCATAGGGTATTTTCTTTAGTATAGATCAAATCAGGAACCTATTAATGATTTTACAAGCGGTGATTACTTCTTCTGCCCAGAAGTGATATGAAAGATTATGTTCTAACAATATTGTCCTGGCAATTTCCTGGAGAGCTCAGTTCTTCTGATCTATTACACTATTTTGCTGAGGGGACCGAGTAAAATAGAAGTTCTGAGAATATACATTCTGAGAAAAATACTCCTCAAATGCCTTGTTTCAAATTGGAAGGTATCACAAATGTTATTCTTTGTAAATTTTAGTTTTAGTAGACCTCTCAGAAATTCGAGTTTGGACAACTTCTCAATGATACGCATACTAGCATACCCGAGATTTCTATGGCATAGCTAAGTATCATTGGCATACACAGTGAGGTATGTTAAGGTAGTAATATAGGGATTATTTAAAATCTAACTGTTGTCAGTGCATTCACCAATGAGAGAGATATCTCTTTTGTCGTGTTTTATTAAGCAATTTGAGGCTTTGAAAAGTACTTCAAATTCAGCATCACAGAGCTGACTGATATTGACCAGAAAAAAATTATTTTTTTTTGATATGTGTCTAGATCATCCACTATCAATGACCCACATCCCTTTTTTATAGCTTTTGTAGACCTGTTTCTCGAAGGATTTACCTGTTGCGATGAAGCACATATTAGTGGTTTCTACTTCTTCTTTGATTTTATCTTTATCACTCCAAGCTCCAAAGTTCTAATTTTTTCTTGACGATTTTCTCATTAACTTAGGACAGTTTTATTTAAAGTGGCTAGGCCTTCCACATAATAACCATGATCATCATTTCTGGTGGAATAATTATTCTTTTCTCCTTGGGATCTTGGTTATGTATGTCTCATTATTGCCTTACTCTATGATTTATGAGAGACATTTCTTCACTATTAGCATCTTCCATAATGTCCACTTCTATTATTAGAGCAGCATTGAAGCCTACTGATGTCTTTTTTTCTTCTTTCTAGTACCTGTTAATATAATTTTTCACATATGTAATAAGGTTACATCGTAGTTCATAATATACCATATTGTGAAGATATCCATCTTCTAGAATGGTAGTCTTGGTTTAACAAATATTTGGGAGACTTTGGACCAACTTATAGACTTCCAGGCTATGTGGATAGGTCAACCCTAGTGATTTCAGTTTGCATACAATCATCCTGAATCTGGAAAACATTGTTTTAATATTGTCATTCCCTTCCATTTTGAACAACTCATATTTATTGACTAATGTAGAAAATTTTGACTTCTTTACTTTGGTGGTTCCTTCATAGGTTACCTCTAATTTGTCCCATATTTCTTTTGTAGTCTCGTAGGTTGATATCTTGTTTTATTCTTCTCTACTAATTGCACATAGAAGCAAACTTATAGCATGTGCATTAGTTTGAATTCCTCTTATTGTTCTTTGGTGTCCTTGAAGCTTACAAGATCTTCTAAGCTGGAACTGTTAGATTCTTTTTCTATTTCCTTTGACTTCTCTTTAAGCCCTGGAATCAGCTTTGGATACTTCTTGATAACAACCCATGCTTAGAAGTCATTTGATTGTACAAAGATTCTTAACCTTTTTTTCTAATAGGAGTAATGATGTCCATTAAAGTATAGTGGTATTGAGGAGGAGTGTCCATCCTAAAGAAGATCATCAGGGATTTGATAACTTACCATTTGATCATTGCTCACTTGCGGTTAAGCAATGTGGTTGGGGAGACCTGCTTTAACACCAAAAGAAATTTAAGAGGGGGTGAATTGAATCTTTTCTATGAGTTGACTAATGACTCCTCATAGTCAACTCTCCTGCAGATTAGTGCACTTCAAAAAATAGATTATATTTAAAATAATTTAGAAAATAAATAAAATGAATGAAAAGTAATTACACAGAGATTTATCCTCATTTGAAACACCAATGTGGTGCCTACTTCCAGTCCTCTTAGGTTTCAAAGTTTTCTTAGATCTTTAAATATCGAGCTCAAGTTGAATGATAGGAAACAAATTTTGAAGACTTATTTTGCTCTTCAGATCTTGTGACACTACTTCAGTTGATGTTACAAAGTTGACCCGATCCTTCTCTTAATATAATAGTTGTAAACTAAATGTTTCAAATCCTTGTGAGAATAAGATTGAGACACTTTGAATTTTCTCCTTGAAGTTGCGTGACCCGTGTCTATCTTCAGTCTTCTTCCTTTATACTCTTCTGTGGCCATTGTTCCTAAGTAAACCCAAGATATTTATGCTCAATATAGGATTTGAATTGATTCCTTGATTGAGGGATGGAACCATAATATGTGTACATAATTGATATGTCCATACGTTGTGTAGTTTCCACAATTATATATGTCCATGTACTAGTTGTGTCCTTTCTTCTTTTATATATTGATTTGGTATGCGCTTGATTCTGGGATTGTAATTTTTTTTCCATTTTCAATATAATTGATTGATTTTCTTGCCATAATTTTTATATGTCGTGATCCTCTATATCTTTGTTGAGATACCCTTCGATCTTCTAATAACCTCTATCTTCTTTTACTTGGTCATGATTGATCTAATTTTTCTTGACTTTTGCATTGAGATTCTCCTTCTATTTGTTCTTATTATGACTGATTTACTTGGATGACATAGACTGAGAATTTATGTCCTTCTATTCCTGGAGCCGGCGTCCTTTATGACTTTTAAACATTAGCAGTCCTAATATCCTGCAAAGATAGACTTATTAGTTTGTCATTAGTAAAACATAAACTTAGGAGGATAACAATGTACCTTTGCTTTGACAATTCCCAACCTTCGCATAATATTATTTAAGATTGACTAGGAAATAGTCACATACCCTAGTGGTGCAGATCTAGATGATGATGGTCGTAGGGCTGCAGTAGGTGCTAAAACTAAAGTGTTGGTTGGGCCTGTCGTATCTGAATAATGTGTCTTAGACTGGCCACTCTCAACGGGAGCCACATAAACTCCAACATCCTTCATTTTTATCCTTTTCTTTTCTTCTCTTGAGCTAGCAATGATGCACCTTACTTTTCCTGCCTAGTCATGGGATTTGCTACATCTCGAATCAACCCAAGTTTATGATAATTTTATGCTTTCTGAACTGGTCAATCATTGGAAGTTGCTGTACTCCTGTAGGTAAAAAATTTTTGGTAATCATACATGGATATAACAGAAGTAGCTTTTCTCCGCCCACTACTCTGTCTCATATTTCTCTTGCTAAGAACTGCCCTACATCAAAATTATAACCCGCTATGAGTCCTTCTATTAATTCCACAAGCACCGAACTGAGCACGTTATCCCTGATAGAGGGACACAATATATGCTGATCTAATGTCCACTATGTTATGGTCTCGAAACTCAAAGTTTATTTTGTGATTTTCTATGATTGTACTCCTGGACCACCTAACAACCAACTATTTTCTTCCTCATTCAAGGCAATCAAATTTTTGATCCACCAAAAATACCTCATTTTATCTTTCCACCCTATCTGGTTCTCATAACCTTTTGCATTTCATCCATGCAGTAATATATCTCATCGGTATTTATTGTAATCTAGAATTTGGTACATTCAAAAACCTCAAAATAGTCAGTAAAGGAGACGTTCACCCACACTCCTAGAACTATCAATGATGTAACTAGATCACCACCTCTCCATAAGTTTTCCTAAGGATATTATCTCTTTACCTCACCCTTATATACATTATAAAATTCTTGCAGTAGTGCAGGTCTAAACTTTCCTGGTGTTGTAGTCATCCAATGGAGCCCATACTGCCAAATTGTGGCCTCAAATTTAGGAAACTAGCAACTAAGACATATTTGTTGTGGTTAAATTCCTTTCAAGATAGAAACCTCTATTGATTCTTCCAATAGCAGAGTTTGCGCTCATGTTATCATTGTAAGTTTCCTCCATACTGAGAACCTTGAGGAGGATTCTCAAGGTTTCAAAGATGAGATGGAGAAGATATTTTGAGTGATTCATGTTATTGATATAGAGGAAGTGGAGTTTGCTGCTTATCAATACAAAGATATAGTATATCAATGGTATGAACAGTGGGATTAGTCTAGCGATGATGATGTGGATGTGGGATTGTGGGGTGACTTTTCTAGTGCCTTTCTAGATCTCTTCATCCCTCAGGAGTTAAGGAAGGAAAAAGTTAAAGAGTTTATAAATTTGAATCAAGGAAAATGAATGTGAAGGAGTACACCGTGAAATTTCATCAGTTGTCCTGTTATGCTCTAGAGTTAGTGCCTAGCATGTAGGATAGAATGGGAAAGTTTGCTTCTGGGTTTTCCTAAAAATTGATTTTAGAGAGCAAGGCCACCATGTTGAACAAGTATATGTACATCTCTAGACTTAATTATTTTACTAAGTTCAATCTTTGCCAGATTAGTCAATATTTGTCTCTTTCGATGCAACAACAAGATCTTATTTTTAACAAGTGGTTTTGTTGGTCGATAATTGGTTATATTTTATTCATGAAATATTGTATATGCAGCAAGTTGAAAAGAAAATAAACATGCAAGTAAAGATGTGAGAGAGACAGAGCAAGAAGTTTTGGTATTTAGATTAAAGTGAAGGTCAGCTGTAGGGTGGTGGAGATAGTGGAAAATGGTCTAAGATGATGTTTGGCAATTTGGGTTCTTATTCGATGAATATTTTTCCTTATCGTAAGCGATTCAGTGATTATTACTTTTAAAGTAGCAGTGGGTTCAAGGAACGAGGTGCCAATCTCAGACCAGTGGGGCCCAGTCATCCCCACCTCATTCTTCTTATAGATGTACTGGACATTTAACCATGGCTTTTGTAATTAGGAAAGGAATAAGTGTTTTAGGTTAGGTCCGCCTTGGCATATTCAGAGGAACTGTCCTTCAAGTGATGTTTGTACTGGGGCTAATAAGGTATGGATTGCTGCTTCTTCAACTCCTTCACCAAAGAGTTCTACTTATGGCTCCGACACTGGTCAGAATCGTCTGTATGCTCTTACCACCGATCAGGATTCTAATGTATCTCCAGATATTATTACTAGTACGCTAAAACTCTTAGCTTGAGATGTATATTAAGTGTTTGATCTTGGGTCTACCCTTTCTTATGTGATCCCTTATGTGTCTATTTATTTTGGTTTTGGTCTGAAGTGTATTCTTGATCCTTTTTCTATGTCTACAATGGATGGTGACTCTAGTGTGGCTAGAAAATTCTATAGGATTTGCGTGGTATCCATTTGTGGTTTAGAGACCATAGTAGATTAGATAGAGTTAGAGATGTTAGATTTAGATATTATCTTGAGGATGGATTGGATCCATTCATGTTATGCATCTCTTAACTATAGGACTCGAAGGGTGAGTTTCTAATTTCTGAATAAGCTTGTAATTAAGTGGGAAGGTATTTCATTAGTACCTATTAGAAGGTTCATTTCTTATTTTAATGCCCAAAATTTAATTTCCAAGGGGTGTCTCTATGACCTAGTTCGGGTAAAAGATTCCAACTCAGAGAGTTCCTCTTTGCAATATATCCTTGTGGTCTGTGAGTTTCTTGAGGTTTTTTCTAATAATCTTCCTAGTGTTCCTCCCAATAGAGAGATAGATTTTGGGACTAATCTTTTACTAGACACTCATACTATCTCTATCCTTCCTTATATAATGACCCCATCTGAGTTGAAAGAACTCAAGGAGAAGTGTAAAGACCTTATTGATATTTACCCTAGTATTTCTCTAAGAGATGTTCCTGTGCTCTTCGTGTGTAAGAAGGATGGGCCCCTTAGGATGTGTATTCATTATGTCACCTTAATGAGGTGATAGTGAAGAGTAAGTACCCTCTTTTGAGGATTGATAATCTATTTAACCTACTTTAGGGAGCTAAGTATTTTTCTAAAATTAATCTTCAGTCGAGCAATCATCATTTGAAGATTAGGGAGGAGGATATCCGTAAGACTTCTATTCGTATGCGTAGGTCCATTATGAGTTCTTGGTCATGTCTTTTGGACTGACTAATTCCTTGGCGACATTTATGGATCTTATGAACCGTGTCTTCCGTCAGTTATTAGATTTGTTCATAATTGTGTTTATTAATAATATTCTGGTGTATTCTAAGAGTGAGGCAGATCATGTCGATCTCATTCGTATGGTGTTGTACACTCTGTAGGATCAATGGTTGTATGCTAAGTTCTTGAAGTACAAGTTATGGTTGAATATTTATACTTTTCTGGGTCATGTTGTTTCTAGCGAAGGGATCATGGTGGATCCACAAGAAGTTGCAGTGGTTAAGAAATAGCCTGCACCCACGACTCCAACTAATATTCAGAGCTTTTTGGATTTAGTTGGGTACTCTAGAAGGTTTGTGAAAAGCTTCTCCTCCTCTGCTACCCCATTGACTTGGTTGACTGAGAAAAAGGTAAAGTTCCTATGGTTGCATAATTCTGAGGGTAGTTTTAAGAAGCTGAAGGATAAGTTGACTTCAGCTCTGGTCTTGACCCTGCCCTAGGGTACTGATACATTTATGGTTTATTGTGATGCTTCCTGTGTGGGACTCGATTATGTGTTAATGCAGCATAGCAAAGTGGTGGCCTATACTTCCAGGCAGTTGAATGTTCAAAAGAGAAATCATCCAACTCTTGACTTGGAGTTATTGGTTGTGGTGTTCGCATTGAAGATTTGGCAATATTACTTGTATGGATTTTATGTAGACATTTATTTTGATCATAAGAACCTGCAGTTTGTGTTCACTCAGAAGAAGTTGAATCTCACACAAAGGATATGACTTGAGTTTCTTAAATACTACGACATGAGTCTCTATAATCATCTATTTAAGGCTAACGTGGTTGCTAGTACTCTTAGTAGGTTATCTATGGGGAGTCCATCTCATGTCGATAAAGAGAAACGTGGATTGGTGAAAAAAATTCACTATTTTTCTAATGTTAAAGTTCATCTCTAGACTCTAAAGCTGGAGGTGTGTTTGGTTAAAAGGTGGTGAAGTCATCTCTTTGAGCTGAGGTAAAAGAGACATGAGGAAAATTAGGAAAATTTTGAAAGTTATAAAGCCTTGTGAGGCTATGATTGAGACACTTTGAATTTTCTCCTTGAAGTTGCGTGATAGGAGCCATCTTTAACCTTCTTCTTTTGTAGTCTTATGTTGCATTCTTTGTGAGGAAAACTAAGAGATTTCTTTGATATCAAGGAATTGAATTGATTCCATGATTAAGGGATAGAACCATAATGTATGTCTATATCAGATATGTCCATATGTGGTGCAGTTTCCACAATTATACATATCCATATCAGATATGTCTATGTAATGTTTGTGGCTATTCTTTATTTATGTTCTTATTTGGTCTACCATGATTCTAGGATTGTGATCCTTTTTTCATTTCCAAGATATTTGATTTATTTGCTTTCCATTATGTTTGGATGTCGTGATCCTTCATATCATTGAGTGAGATATCTTTGATCTTTCATTATCCTCTATCTTCTTTTCTTATTCGTGATTGATCAGATTTTTTGTTACTTTTGGGCCGAGATTCTCCTTCTATTTGTTCTTATTGTTATTGATTAACTTAGATGCCGTAGACTACAAATTAATGTTCTTCCATTCCTGGAGCTGGATTTCTTTATGACTTCTAAACTTTTAGCAGTCCCAATATCCGATAAAGAAACACTTGTTAGTTTGTAATTATTAAGACGTAGTCTTAGGAGGCTAACAATCTCCCCTTTTTGATAATGACAAACAAAAGTAAACATCAGTTGATAGTTGACTTCACTATTTGTCAGCTTTCTCCCCCTGATAATTGATGATTAATTTCTCTATATTTTAGCTTGCTCTCCATGACTTGTAGGCAACTCTGATGTTTTTATTTTCTCCCCCTTTTCTTTTTCTATACCGAATTTTTTGATTAGTTCTTTTATGAACTTGGCTTGACTTATGAAGGTGCCTCTAGGATTTTGTTTGATTTGTAATACCAGAAAGAAATTGATCTTACCATAAGACTCATTTAGAATTCTCTTTTCATCAAATTAGAAAAATTCTTGCCCATTGAGATTTTAAAACTATAAAAATGATATCATCAATATAAATTTGCAAAATAAGAAGATTTGAATCAAGATTTTGTATGAACAAAGTAGTATTAAGTTTACCTCTCTAGAAATTGTTATTTAGTAAAAAAGTACTCATTCTCTAACACCAAGCCTTTGGAGCTTGTTTGAGGTCGTAGAGTGCTTTTGATAATTTGAAAAAATGATTCGAATATGATGTATTTTCAAATTTAGGGGGGATGTTTTATGAAAAGTTCCTCATGAATAAAACCATTTAAGAATCACTTTTTTTGTCCATTTGATATAACTTAAAGCATTTTCATGCGACAAAAGCTATTAAAATTCGTATTAACTCTAACCTTGCCATGGGGGCAAAGGTCACTTAATAATCAATACCTTTTTACTGGGCGTAGCCTTGAACTACAAGTCTGTCTTTATTTCTTATAACTTTACCTTCTTCATGTAATTTATTTTTGTAGATCCATCTGGTTCTAATTATTGTACTGTTTCTAGGTTTTTCAACTATAGTCCAAACTTGATTTCGTTTAAACTAATCTAGTTCTTTCTTCATAGCTTAAACCCATGAACCATCTTTGAGGGTTTTATCATTTTTTTTGGGTTCAATTTAAGAAACAAGGGCGAAAGCTACTTGTCTCCTTAAAGGTACTATTATTTGCACTGTATCTTCTGGATTTTCGATGATGAGTTTATTTGGATGACTAGCATTATGCTTCCACTCCTTTGGAACACTTGGCTTTACTGTTACTGCTTTAGAAGTAAACACTAAAACTCATGAAGAAGTGATTAGATTCATCAAGTACAATATGAATGGATTCCCTAACACATAAGGTTCTTTTATGCCTGTAGGAACGACTGGTGGGATAGTACCCAAGATAAATATCTTCATTACTTTGTGGATCAAACCTTCCTAAAGTATTTTTGCCATTGTTGTGACTAAAATATTTTTAACCAAAAGGATAGAAATAACTGATGTTGGTCTTCTTTCCTCTCTAGATTTCATAGGGCATTTTCTTTAGGATAGGTCAAATCAGGAACCTATTAATGATGTGACAAGTGGTGCTTACTGCTTCTGCCCAAAAATGATATGGAAGATTATGTTCTAACAATATTGTCCTGGCAGTTTCCTGGAGAGCTCAGTTCTTTTGATCTACTACACCAATTTGCTGAGGGGACCAAGTTGAAGAAAAGTTCTGAGAATATCCATTCTGAGCACAATACTTCTCAAATGCCTTGTTTTCAAATTGGAAGGTATCACAGATGTTATCCTTTGTAAATTTTAGTTTTGGTAGACCTCTCAGAAATTTGAGTCTAGACAACTTTTCAATGATATGCATTCTAGCATGCCCGAGATTTCTGTGCCATAACCAAGTATCATTGGCTTGCACAGTGAGGCAAGTTAAGGTAGTAAAATTGGGACTATTTAAAATATAAATATTATCAGTGCATTCATCAATGAGAGAGATGTCTCTTTTGTCATATTTTAATAAGCAATTTAAGGCTTTGAAGAGTACTTCAAATTCGGCATCACAGAACTGACTGATGTTGAGCAGAATATTTTTTCCTTTTGGATATGTGTCTAGATCATCTACTATCAACAACCCATATCCCTTTCTTATAGATTTTGTAGACATGTTCCTCGAAGGATTTACTTGTTACAATTAAGCACATATTGGTGGCTTTTACTTCTTCTTTGATTTCATCTTCATCACTTTACGCTCCAAAGTTCTGATTGTTTCTTGACGATTTTCTCATTAACTTAGGACAATTTTATTTAAAGTTACTAGGCCTTCCACATAATAACAATGATCATCGTTTCTGGTGGAATAATCATTCTTTGCTCCTTGAGATCTTGGTTGTGTATGTGTCATGATTGCCTTACTCCATGATTTATGAGAAACATTCTTTCACTATTAGCATCTTCCATAATGTCCACTTCTTTTATTGGAGCAGCATTGAAGGCTACTGATGTCTTTTTTTCTTTCTGGTACCTATTAATATAATTTTTCACATATGTAATAAGGTTACCTCATAGTTTATCATATAATTGTGAAGATCTCCGTCTTCTAGAATGGCATTCTTGGTTTCCTAAATCTTTGGGAGACTTTGGACCAACTTATAGACTTGCAGGCTATATGGATAGGTCATCCCTAGTGATTTTAGTTCACATTCAGTCTTACTGAATCTGGAAAACATTGTTTTAATGGCTCATATTCATTGACTAGGGTAGCAATTTTTGACTTCTTTACTTTGGTGGTTCCTTTATAGGTTACCTCTAATTTGTCCCATATTCCTTTTGTAGTCTCGCAGGTTGATATCTTGTCGTATTCTTCTGTACTAACTGCACAAAGAAGTAAACTTATAGCACGTGCATTAGTTTCAATTCCTCTTGTTGTTCTTTGGTGACCTCAAAGCTTACAAGATCTTTTAAGTTGGAACTGTTAGATTCTTTTTCTTTGTCCTTTGACTTCTCTTTAAGCCATAGAATTGGCTTTGGACTCTTCTTGATAACAACCCATGCTTAGAAGTCATTTGATTGAACAATGATTCTTAACCTCTTTTTCCAATAGGAGTAATGATGTCCATTAAAGTATAGTGGTCTTGTAAAGGAGTGGCCATCCTGAAGAAGAGCATCGGGGATTTGATAACTTGTCATTTGATCATTGCTCACTTACGGTTAAGCAATGCTGTTGGTGAGGCCTGCTTTGATACCAATAGAAATTCAAGAGGGGGTAAACTAAAAATTTTCTGTGAGTTGACTAATTACTCCTCACAGTCAACTCGCCTGCAGATCAGTGCACTTCAAAAAACAAATTAGATTTAGAATAATTTAGAAAATAAATAAAAAGAACGTAAAGTAATAACACCGAGATTTATGCACATTTGAAACACTAATGTGGTGCCTACTTCCAGTCCTCTTGGGTTTCAAAGTTTCCTTAGATCATTAAATGTCGAGGTCAAGTACAATGATAGGAAACAAAATTTGAAGACTTATTTTGCTCTTCAGATCTTGTGACACTACGTCATTTGATGTTACAAAGTTGACCCGATCCTACTCTTTATATAATAGTTGTAAACTAAAAGTTTTAAATCCTTGTGAGAATAAGATTGAGATACTTTGAATTTTCTCCTTAAAGTTGTGTGACCCATGTCCATCTTCAGTCTTCTTATTTTATAGTCTTCTGCGGCCATTCATCATGAGGAAACCCAAGATATTTATTTTGACTCTAGGATTTTAATTAATTCCTTGATTAAGGGATGGAACCATAATATATATACATAATTGACATGTCCATACGTGGTGTAGTTTCCACAATTATACGTGTCCATATCAGATATGTCCATGTACTAGGTGTTGCCTTTCTTCTTTTATGAGCTGATTTGGTGTGCCATTATTCTAGGATTATAATCCTTTTTCCATTTTCAATATAATCGATTTATTTTCTTTCCATAATGTTTGGATGTTGTGATCCTCTATTTCTTTGTTGAGATACCCTTTGATCTTCAAATATCCTCTATCTCCTTTTACTTGGTTGTGATTGATCTAATTTTTATGACTTTTGGGTTGAGATTCTCCTTCTATTTGTTCTCATTATGACTGATTTACATGGATGCCGTAGACTATGAATTGATGTCCTTCCATTCCTGGAGCCGGCTTCCTTTATGACTTTTAAACATTAGCAGTCCCAATATCCTATAAATAAAGACTTATTAGTTTGTCATTATTAAAACATAGTCTTAGGAGGCTAATAATGTACCTTTTCTTTGATAGTTCCCAACCTTCGCATAATATCATTTAAGATAGACTGGGAAATAATCATACAAGCTAGTGGTGCAGATCTAGATGATGATGGTCATGGGGCTGCAGTAGATGGTAAAACTGAAGTGTTGGTTGGGCCTGTCGTATCTGAATATTGTGTCTCAGACTGGCCACTCTCAATAGGAACCACATCAACTGCAGCATCCTCTATTTTTATCCTCTGCTTTGCATCTCTTGAGCTAGTAATGTTGCACCTTACTTTACCTACCTGGTCATGGGATTTGCTACATCCCTAATCAACCTAAGTTTATGATAATTTTAGGCTTACTGAACTGTTAATAATTGGAAGTTGTTTTACTCTTGTAGCTAAACAAATTTTGGTGATCATACATGGATATGACAGAAGTAGCTTTTCTCCGTCCACTGCTCTATATCATATTTCTCTTGCTAAGAACTGCCCTACATCAAACTCATAACCCGCCATGAGTCCTGCTATCAATGCCATATGCACCAAACTGAGCAAATTATCCTCGATAGAGGGACACAATATATGCTGATCCAATGTCCACCATATTATGGTCTCGAAACTCAAAGTTTGTTTGGTGATTTGCTATGATTGTACTCATGGACCACCTACCATCCAAATGGCTTCTTCCCCATTCAAGGCAATCAAATTTGCGATCCTCTAAAAATGCCTTATTTTATCTTTCCATCTTATCTGCTTCTCATAACCTTCCGTATTTCATTCATGCAGTAATATATCTCATTGATGTTTACTGGTGGCTAGAAAGCTGGTCCATTCAAGAACTTCAAAATAGTCAGTGAGGAGACGTTCACCTGTACTCCTCGAACTATCAATGATGTAATTAGATTACCACCTCTCCATAAGTTTCCCTGAGGATATTATCTCTTTAGCTCACCCTTATAAGTAATATAAAATTCCTGCACTAGTGCAGGTCTGGACTTTCCTGGTGTTGTAGTTACCAATGGAGCCCGTACTACCAAAACATGGCCTCAAATTTAGGAAACTAGCAACTAAGAGATGCTTGTTGAGGTTAACTTCCTTTCAGGATAGACAACTCTATTGATTCTTTCAATAGCAGAGTTTACGCTCATGTTATCATTGTAAGTTTCCTGTATACCGGGGTACCCCGATCATTCAATGGTGTGCATGGGGCAAGTTCAATGGGTAAAGGGATTTGTTATGGTTCCTGTATGTCGATAGGGTTATATCCTCCTTGATCTCATCTTCATTCTCAGATTCTCCCTCATAGGAACTCGAGACCTTAGTGCATGCTTTACCATTATATTCTATTTCTTTCTTATTTTCTTCATCTTCGGATGATGATGATGGTTATGACTCGTACGAATGAGTTATAAGGTAAATAGTGTAATCCTTTATTTTTTTGGTCAACTTACGATTTGTTATAACTAGTTGTAAGTACAAATTATGACTCGTTACAAACACTAATAAGTACATCAGAAACAAATCTCTATTGAATCAAATCTACCTAATTATTCATCACTGCATTTACGATTCATAGGGGTTGGATATGACTCACATAGGCAAGTCATAACCATATCAGAACCTACACCCACTAAACCTTTATGTTATCAGTGTTTAGGAGTCTCGTAATGACTCGTTATGTGTAGTAACGAGTAATAAAAAACATCGTATCCACTGCAACATAAGGGTTTAGCTTTGAGTTGGCTCTTATATACAATCCCTAAACTACCTTTCAATGTACTGCATTACCATACCATATCAGTCCAAAAATTCACATTTTCAGTACACAAATTGAAGTGTACTACCAAATCCTATTTCAAACTCAAATTCTTAATAATAGGATTCACATTTGGCACATTGATATTCAATTGGAAGAAATTCTAAATTGTCAATTCATTTTCGTATTCAACTCAAAATATAGAAAGTTTAAGCTCAAAAACTTACTTCCTTGGTTGAGAAGTTAGATTTCTTGAGTTAATCATATTTTCCACCCTAATTCTTGATGAAATCAATGGATTTGGGAGGTGCCAATCGATTGAGTGATATTTTTTAAGATTTCATAGTATTTAGAGCTTAGAAAGTTATCAACAGTGGAGGGAGTTGGATGTTCACAATGTTGGGTACCTAGATCGGGTACCCCTCTTTTGTTTAAAACAAGTGAAGTGGGCCAGGTTTACCTACATCCTTTGACCTAGTAAGTCTAGTTACGATTCATGCACACCACTCATAACCAATTCTTATGGGTCGCTTAATCCCTCCATAAAGAATGGGAGCTTTTACGTGGTTTTGGGGTCTGTTCGACTCATTATCGCGAATTCTAACTAGAAGTTATAACTCGTGTTGAGAGTCTTAAGGGCTCCAAAAAATTCTTACCTTGATATGTTTCAAGTCCTCGGTCATTACGACTTCTTCTGAAGAGTCGGCATGTTAAATTACGACTCATGAAGAGTTCGTATAAACTAAATTCTTGAATTTCTGGCTCTTTTCTGCAATCTTTAATCCTGGATACTGAACACACATATTTCTCTACAAATTATTAAGTACAAATAATGGGTTTCCCCCGTCTAGTGCTTGATTTAATCTCGTGGCACGACGCAATTTCCATGGTTAGTCAAATTTCACTAAGGTCCATCTCAAAAATCAAATTAATTTCCTTATTGTTACTCGTATAGTGCTTTACTCTTTCTCCATTTACCTTGAACGGGTTTACACCATCCCACTTAAATTCAAAAGAACTATATGGGGACACTCTTAGCACAGTAAATAGACCATATCATCTAGACTTCAACTTACCTGGAAACAGGAAAAGTCTTGAGTTATAGAGCAATATCTTGTCATTTTTTTCCAATACAATTTTCTCAATTTTGCAATGATGATGCAGCTTCATCTTTTCTTTATAAAGTGCAAACTTTCATAAGCCCAGAGTAGAAATTCATCCAACTCATTCATCTTGTTCATCCGTGACTTTCCTGCCTCTTGCCACTCAAAATTCAACTTCTTCAACACCCATAGTGCTTTATTCTCTAGTTCAATATGCAAGTGATATGTTTTAACATACACCAATGATAAGGATAAGAACCTATGGGAGTCTTGAAAGTTTTATGGTAAACCTATAATGCATCATCTAGCTCTCTTAAGCAATCAGTCCTATTGGCATTAACTGTCTTTGCTAAAATAGAGTTGATTTGTCTATTGGACACCTCAACCTGTCTACTAGTCTATGGATGATAAGGTATTGCCACTTTGTGCTTCACTCCATACTTCTCATGTAGACTCTTGAATAGACGAGTAAAAAAATGTGACCCACCATCAATAATGATTCCATATGGCATGCCAAATTAATGGAAGACATATTTCTTCAAAAATGTCTGACACTTCTTCCTTCATTATTAGGAAGCACAACCGCTTCCAGCAATTTAGAAACATAATCCACCACCACCAGAATATACTTCTTATCAAAAGAGCTCACAGAAGTTCTTATGAAATCAACACCCCATACATCAAATAATTCCAATTCAAAAATAGGAGTCATAGGAAGTTCATGGTTCCCAAAGGTATTACCTTGGTGTTGACATTGATCACAAGCTGAAGCATAATCATGATAATCCTTGTAAATTGTTTCCCAGTTGTACCCATATTGCAAGATCTTGTGGGCTGTGCGGGTTCCTTTATGGTAACCCCCAACTGGTAAAGCATGACAAGCCTCAAGGATACTCATAATCTCTACTCCAGGGATATATCTATGAATAGCCTTATCCGAATAGATTTGGAATAAATAAGGTTCATACCAGAAAAAATTCCTTAACTCATTCATAAATTTCTTTCTCTGCTGGAAGAAAAGATCTTCTTGGACTAGATCACTTGGTAGGTAATTTGCATAGTTAGAAAACCATGGAATTAGATCATGAGAAGTGACTAATATTTTGTCGTCTAGAAAACTATTATCAATATGGAGTCCACCTTTAACTTTCTGCATAGCTTCTTCTTCAAGTCTAGACAAATGATGTGCAACTTAATTCTCAGTGCCTTTTCTGCCCTTGACATCAAAGTCAAACTCTTACAACAAGAGGACCCACCTAATCAGTCTAGGCTTTACATTTTTTTTCACCATTAAGTATCTCAATGTTGCATGATTAGTGTGTATAACTACCTTTATCCCAATCAAATAAGATAGAAATTTCTCAAAGAAAAAAACCACTACTAACAAATCTTGTTCAGTAACTGTATAGTTTTTTTAGCAGGTTTTAATGCCTTTTTGGCATAGTAGATGGGATGCATGATGTTTTCTTTTCATTGGCCTAGTACAACAGCTAAGGCCACTCCACTTGCATCATAAATAATATCAAATGTCAAGGACCAATCATGGGTCATGATGATAGGAGTTGTCATCAAATTCTCTTTTAGACATTCAAAAGCCTTCAAACATGCTTCATCAAAATCAAACTGCACTTCTTTCTCAAGAAGCATACAAAGAGTATTGGCAATCTTTGAGATATCCTTGATAAATTGCTTTTAGAACCCAGCATGTCCTAAAATCTCTGAATACCCTTCACAAAAATTGGTGGAGGTAATTTCTCGATTACTTCAATCTTAGTTCTATCTACCTCTACAACCCTATTTGAAATTTTGTACCTAAGCACAATACCATTTTTAACCATGAAATGTCACTATTCCCAATTAAGTACCAATATGCATTCCTTATATTTATGAAGAGCGTTCGCCAAGTGAACCAGAAATTCATCAAAAGAATTACCAATTACCAAAAAATCATCCATAAATACTTTGATGGTGTCTTCTACCATGTCAGATAAGATTGACATCATTCGTCTCTAAAAAATAGTTGGAGTGCTACATTACACGAATGGCATACGTCTGAATGCAAAGGTCATATAAGGACAAGTGAAGATTTCTTCTCTTAGTCTTTTGGCAAAATTGTGATTTGGTTGTATCCTGAATACCCATTAAGAAAATAATACCACCTTCTATCCGCAGTTCTGTCAAGTGTTTGGTCTATAAAGGGCATGGGGAATTGGTCCATTTAAGTCTATGCATTGAGTTTCCTATAATCCATACACACTCTCCCTGCTGTGACTGGCCTCATTAGCACTATGTTATTCTTCTCATTAGGCACAACATTAATACTGTCGTTATTTAGAACACATTGTACTAGACCGACCCATTAGCTACCAGCAATCGAATACACTACACCAATATCTAGCCACTTGATTATCTTTTTCTTCACTTTCTCCTGCGTAGGAGAATTAAGTCGACACTGATGTTATATACTTCGAACACAATCTAGTTTAATTTGGATTTTATGAGTACAAATACTAGGCAGGATACACATAATATCTGTAATGGACTAACCTGTGGCCCTCTTAAATCTCTGTAGCACTAATAATAAATCTTCCATTTATATCTATCCCAAGTCAGATGCTATAATTATTAGAAAAGTTTTTCAACCCTCAAAAGTCATATTACAAATGAGAAGGGAGAGTCTTCAACTCTAAGATAGGTGGCAGCTCAATAAAGGGGCGAGTAGATAGAGTGGTTCTATTTTACAGATCCAAATAAACTTCCTTGGTGCAAAAGTATAAGAGCCACTCCTATATAGTGTACGTACCATCACATCATAGTCTTCTATACTATTATTTTCAAATTTCATAATCATTACTGCTAAAGCTTTAACACCCAATCTTTCTTCAATAGAAACAACCTCAGAAGTATTATCCTAAACAGTCAATGCATCAAGATCATGGAATAAGATTAAATCCTTCACAGAAACATCAATCACAAATACTACCCTTAACTCAATCGGCTGTCACATAGACTGGCATACATTAAATATCACCTTCTCATCATTAACTCTAAACATAAAATATCCTAACTCTATATCAATCAAAGTCCTTCCTGTAGCTAGAAATAGCCTGCCTAAGATAATTAAAACTTGAAAGTCAACTTTACAGTCAAGTATCACAAAATCAATAGGAAATATAAGCGATACCACCTTTACTAATACATCACAGAGAATACAAATTGGTTTTTTCACTGTATCATCTACAATTACTCGTCTCATAGATATGGGTTTGGGTGCCTCTAATCCTAAATTATTAAAAACCACTAGTTTAATAAGATTAATGCTAGCACTAAGATTATATAGTTCCTGAGAAAAGTTAAAATATCCAATGATGTAAGGAATGGTGAATGCACCCAGATCCTCTTTCTTCTCTATCAATAATATAGTAGAAACAACATTGTAGTAATGAATGTAATCAGTTTGCTAATAACAGACTGTCCACTTCTTGGTGAATAAATCCTTTATTAACTTTGCCTAGCTGGGCATTTGTTCTAATATCTCTACAAGTGGAATGTTAACATATATCTCTTTTAACATAGACAGAAACTTCTGATACCTTCCCTCTTCTTTATTCTTTTTCAATCTTTATGGAAAAAGAGGGTGAAGTCTTAGGATAGTCTTTAAATAAGGCTCCTCGACCTCATCTTTACCTTTTTTTCTCTTGCTACTCTTACAAACATTAACAAGATCATCTATATTTGCTGGATCAATCAAGGTGGTGCAGGTGGATCTATGATGGTTTTACCACTCCTAGTGGTAATGGCTTGACAATGACTATCATTCTTCAAATTTACCACTGTATTACTAGGAAGAGTGCTAGATTTCCTTTTATTCAATATGGCTGACATTTGGCCATACTGCTGCTCCAATTATTTGATTGCAGTAACTTGTGGCTCAACTTTCTGATTCAGCCCTAATAGGTCTGCCTTAATATCCATAAGGAAACTCTCTTATCTTTCTTGGTCTTTGACTAATTTTGACAACATTACCTCCATTCCAGACATAGTATCTTGGCTACATAGTTGGACACATCAGTCACTTTTTTTACTTTTAGTCATATTTGCATCGCTAATAACTATCTTGATCTCTTCTCCTATCTTTGTATCTATCATTGTAATAGTTTTGACCTTTATTCCCTTGACCTTGCATTCAGAAATTAGTTTACTGATGATCAATATACTTTGCTTCCTCTTTAGACTTAGTCTCACAAGTTCTAGAAGTAGAACTCTAAGCCCCTACTGTATTTACTTTCTCATCATTTATTGTTGCAAATTATTTTGTAAGAAGCTCAATGTATGTTCAAAGTTGGACAACCTCTTGTGCAATAATATCATGACAAGCTCCATAATCATTAGCTTCTCTAATAGCATATGTACCTATACCATACTCAGCATCTTTAGTATGCCAACCTCGATTGCTCAAAAAAATATAATCTAGCATCTTTTGCATAGAGTCCTACCAAAGACACTTAAATATACCTCCAAAAATTGTGTATGTTATTTATTTGGAACTGATATTCAATGATCAATTGAATATTTCCAATAGGTTGGAATTAGTCTGGTGCCAAAACACCTAATAAACAACTCTGATGAGAACTACAATAGTTCCATCAACTTTAGGACATTGATTTAAGGATAAAGGTCCCTTGCTTTATGTCCCAATACTTCCATACTTATTTTGGGCGATTGCGAGGATTGTATGGAAATTGGAACTATAGGTGTGGACCTTATATTTGGTCAAAACAATCTTACATGAAAGTTTTGATAGTTTTATTAAGTTTGAAATGTAAAATTTGGTATGATAGCATAGTTTGTTTGCGCTCATAGGGTTTTGAAAGAATCCCAAACATCCAACCAGAGTCTATTTGGGAGATAAAAAATCTGATGCCTCAATTAGCTCATGCAACCTCTTAAACAACAATTTGACCCCTTAAGCAGTAGTCGTTTTAGCGATATTGGGTCGCTTTTGCAGCTTTGGATATTTGTCCAAGGACATCTAAAGCAATAAATTTCTGTATTAGAAGATATTTCCTTAGAGACTAGGTGACAACTTTATCGATGTCTGCATCCCTGTGCCCAACCGTTTTAGCGGACAAAGAACCGCTTTAGGGGAAGTCTCTTAAGTGACTAAGTGAACACTTTAGTCATACAAGGGATTGTTAAATACATTTCTTCAACAAATTTGCCCTTATTTTCTCTATTTTTCCCACCATTTTTAGAGGTTGAAGGGAGGAAAGAGTCGGGAAACATCCATTGAAGCTGATGTAAGTTAGTGTAACCCTCCTTGGTCATTTCCTATTATTTTTTACATTAATTTCCATCCCATTTCATTGTAAATTCTTATAAATTAGTTCTTTAAATCCTTATACCATAGGGTCTAATGTGATCCCTAATTTATGCACTATATGTGCTCAACATTTGAGCATACTTTGTTGTCCTTTGAGGCACCTCGTGACGGATTCAATTTGGGGTTCTATTGCAGGCCTTGGGAGGAATTCTTGAAAAAATTCTAACCTAAGCTATTTTTAGCAATATAAGTCTTGTTTTAGAACTAATGATGTGTATATTACTATTTTTATAGTATGGCAGCATTTCGGGTTCATGGAGCAAAGACAGGCAATTGTGAATGATTCAAGAATTGAGATTTGACATTCAGGTAGGCTTCAAACTAGTCTTCTTCACTAGATAGGGTATGGTATATATTTCATGCTTAGTACGAATGATAGGATGTGATGAGTAGAATACAATGGATTAGCCTAATTTAGGAGTTAGGGGATAGTATGGTGAATCGGTCATTAAGATGAAATGCTTGTTATAGTGATGGAAGCATATCAACCGAGACTATAAGCATGTTAACCATAATTGATGCTAAGTATCGCTTAGTATAAGGTTTACTGCTTCAGTTAATGGATTGGATCATTGTTTTGTGGGTTGTAGAATTACTAGTAAATTATTTATATACAGTTGGTCTCAAGGTTGTGGTTATGATACCAGCAGGAGGTGAGTATTTTATCAATGTAATGAATGTGGCTTTAGTCGATAGAATCTTGGCTGTTTATATTTGTATTGTTTGGATACTGATGATGGCATGTATAGATTTTGGTGAATTCATGCTCACTTATTGATACTATTCCAATTAAAATCATGATCTTATTGGTGTATTCTAAAAAGGGATTTAATCCCACTTTCCACTTTTAGAATAGATTCTTTTGTAAAAAGGAATCATACCAGCTTAATGAATGATTTACGAGCTTTTGGAACTAAAGATGATGTTATGGAAATTTGGTTGAGATTGATTTCGGTCCATGGTTTATCCACAACTGTACCTCTTCTATTTACTTTGGCCGAGAGAGATTCCAACCTTTTTTGTTCTTTAATACTGAGTTAGTCTTGGAAAATGTCACGTACCAAACCAGGGCTTGGCCGTGACAAGTATATTAAGTCCACTACGGACCGGATACCATCCCTGTACCTAGAAAAAACACCACACACTACCTAAAAATTGCTGAATCCTGAACATATAACAAGATAGTATAAGATCAACTCAAAGAATTTAAGATATATCTATGAATGGTAATCGTCAATTGACCAAACAACCAATATCATCACCCAAGTCCATAGTAATCTAAAAAGCCTTCTAACATAACTGAAATCAATAAAGTGTCAGGACATTCCCTCGGCCCTAAAAAAGTGAACTCTCAATTCTAATCTATGAATGGAACTTGATGAAATATCTAAGTCTTCCAGAGAATGGAAGCTCACCACTTCACCACCATTGACTGATGAACCGAACTAATCCACTTAACTCTACGTAGTAAAACTAGAAGTATCTCCGGTGCTTGCAATGTGTGGGGATATAACATCCAAAAATGGTGGGTGGAGAACTAGAATGTAACTCAAGGATAAGGGATAAAATAAAGCCAAGTAAATTGCAATTCAAAACAATATGAACATTATCAAATACATATATACATAATATGCTGGGAAAGAGAACAAGGCTTAGCATGCACTTTAAAACTTTAGCCTTGATTGTGTAGCATAACCATCATAATCAAGGCACCCACGGGATATATGGACCCAGCTCTCCCTCAATTGGAAGGGCCCCAGTATGTGTAGCCGCACAAACTAGAGGATAATCCTCATGAACCAGAGTATAATCCTATGTCATAAGCCTTATGGGGGACTTGAATCTTCCGACATAAATCAAAGGTTACTTAAGCACCAATTTATATAACTTGAGGTACTTGAACCTCCCAATTATATAACAGTAGTATGGGGGACTCGAACCTCCTGGTTATTTAAACCTCCACATCGGCAACTGCTATTTCCCTTATTGGTCCCTTGGGACCTCCACTTTTATGAATCAGCTACACAATCCTCATTAAAACCTAATTAAATAATTTATCAAACATTCTCATTCATTGAACCATAATACGCATTTCGGCATACATTTGTGGCATCGTCATACAAACTACACTTGCAAGGTAACATCGACATACCAAAATAATTATTATCACTTAGGGGAAATTCAGAACCTCTTTGGTTCAATTATACAGAATTACACAATCCCATAAGGTTCAACTCAAAATCATTATACTTCATTAGCTTTTCACATTATGCAATAGTTGAAGAGTAGTTCAATGTGCAAACTTTTCATATTCCAAACAAAATTTACAATATGGGGTTGAGGTCATATCACTTTAAAGTTCAATATTCACAAATTGGGAGAAATAAAAATCCCTTAGTTTATTCACCATACCCATGAATCCTACAAGTTCAAAAATATGAATAAAGCTTGAATAATCATATGTAAACCATGGAAAAACATTGTTTAAAAACAAACATTCCAAAACCAACGTCGTAACCGAATGAATAACACTTTAAAACACATGCTCTTAATAAAGTAACAATTGGGGAAGAGTAACTTGGCTAAAACACCAAGTTTTATGGAGAGAAATCAACCCTTGATCCTTTTGGATGACCAATTTCTTGGAAACCCTATATATATTGCTTAAGGGAATTTTAAAGAGACTTTTCATTTGGAATAATATGTTAATGAAGTCCCAATGAAGGTTTTAAGTCATGGGATCTTTATGGTAGAAGAAGGAAATTACCAGGATGTCGTTAATTAAAGACTGGAAATTGACGCCTTATCACTATGGGTGACCTCACGACTCGTAAGGTCACTCTATGACTCATTTAGTCCTATCATAGTCAGGAGAGTGTGTAGGGCCACCCTAAAGTAGTCTTTTTATGATTCACCTCATGCGAATCATATCTAGTCCTCACAACTTGTAACATGATAGTAATAGTCACAACAGGAACAACGGTTAGTACCTTTGTTTCCCTACGATCGGAATCTTATAACTTGTTATGAGTCTTGATGACTCATTAGGTGCTAGTTGTCATCAACTTAGAAACTCATCCAAGAACACTAGTCAGGCTATAATTAGGTTCTTTACTACTCACAATGACACCCTATAACTCGCAGGGTGAGTAGTAATGAGGATTGTAAAGATAAAATTCAAGAAATTTTTGATGACCAAAAAGTTGGGGTATTACATTCTCCACTCACCCCAGGATCATCGAATGATGAAAAAAGGCTTTCATTAGAACGATTTAACACAGAGTGCACCCACACTTACCTTTAACAAAGACAAAAAGCAAAGATATCAAGGAAATCACAATTTTCTTTAACAAAGTTATAAAACAAGAATGTTAAAAATAATACATACCTTAAGAATAATTATCCAAAGCGAGAAACAAGAATGGACACTTGAACTTCATATCCTCTTCAGCTTCCCAACTGGCCGCTCCAACCTTTTGGTTCCTCCATAGAACCTTTACTGAAGCCACATCCTTAGTCTATAGCCGATGGACTTACCGATCCAATATCTCCATAGGGACTTTCTCATAAGTCAAGGAATTTGAGACACTCACACTATTCTAAGGAATAATCAAGGAAGGATCGCCTACATACTTTTTCAACATCGACACATGGAAGACCAAATAAATAGAACCCAAACTCGAAGAAAATTCCAAGTCATAAGGTACCTTCCCACTCTCCTTAAAATATGATAGGGACCAACATACTGGGAACTGAGCTTTCCCTTTTTCCAAACCTCATAACTCCCTTCATGGAAGACACCTTCAATAACACCAAATCTTTCACATCAAACTCTAAATACCTTTGCCTTAGATCCGTATAGGACCTTTCACGACTTTAGGTGGTCTTATGCCTATCCAAAATCACTTTTACCTTTTCTACAGCTTGGTAAACTATGTCAGGATAATACAACCTATTCTCGCCAAGCTTAAACCAGCTGATAAAAGACCTATATCTCCTACCAGACAAAACCTCCAATGGAACCATTCTATTACTATAATGATAGCTATTGTTATATGAAAACTCAATGTGAGGCAAATGGTCAACCCAACTACCACCGAAATTAATTAACCAAGAACGTAACATATCTTCTAATATTTGTATTATCCTCTCAGCTTGTCCATCCATCTAGGGGTGGAAATCGATTTTAAGGTTCACTTTGGTCCCCAAGCCTCGATAAAACAAATGCCAAAAGTGAAATAAGAACTGAATACCGCAATAAGATATGAGGAAAACTAGAGCACTATGTAACTTTATGATCCCCTCAATCAAAAGCTAAGCATAATCATCCTTTGAACAGATAGTCCTTATTGGAAAGCAATGAGCGGACTTAGTCATCCTATCCATGATGACCTAAATAGAATCAAACTGATGGCATGATCGGGAAATACTAGTAATGAAATCCATATTAATCACTTCCCATGTCCACATAGGAAATTCAATCTTTTGAGACAACCCACCCGGCCTCAACTACTCTACCTTCAATTGCTAAAAAATTAAACACTTATCCATAAAATTTGACACATCCCTCTTCAATTTATTCAACCAATAAATTTCTCTTAAGTTATGATCATCTTCATCGAACCAGGACGAATGGTGTACCTCAACTCATGAGCTTCATAAAAAATACTCTCTCGCAGCCCATCAATATCTAAAACACATAACCTGCCTTCGTACCTCAAGATACCACCACCATTAATCTCAAAATCCATCATCTTCTGGTGACCTACATCATCTTTGATCTGTATTAATATAAAGTCCAAGACCTATTTTTTCATCACTTTAGCACAAAGAGATAACTTTTCCACCTCTTGCACAATCACACCATCCTCCTTAAAGTCCAAGAGACGAACCCCAAGATTATCCAAATGGTGGATATCCTTTACTAGTCCTTGCTTCTTCTCATCACATGATATAAGATTCCTATAGACAACCTGCTAAGAGCATCAGCAACAATATTTACTTTAACTACATGATAATTAAGACTAATGTTGTAGTCTTTGTAAAACTCGAGCCATCTTCTCTGCCGAGGTTCAAGTCTTTCAGAGTGAACACATACTGCAAACTCTTATGGTTTGAGAAGATATCAATATGGACACTATACAAATAGTGATGCCAAATTTTCAAAGAAAAAACACAAGCTAACAGCTCTAAATCATGTGTCAGATAGTTCATCTCATGTACCTTCAACTGCCTAGAAGTATTTGCAACCACCTTGCCATTCTTTATCAACACACAACCCACTCCTCCCTAGGGTTCATCACAATAAACAACAAAACTATTGGTACCCTCGGGTAGAGTCAAAATTAGAGTCAAAGTTAACTTATCCTTCAACCTCTCAAAAGCACACTCATAATCCGACTATAAGAACTTTACTTTCTTTTTAGTCAACCTAGTCAATGGGGAAGCAATATAAGAGAAACTTTCCACAAACTTCCTATGATAATCGGCTAAAACCAAGAAGCTTCAAATATCAGTTGGAGTTGTGGTTCTAGACCATTGCTTACCCACCACAACTTTTTATGGATCCACCATAATCCCTTCACAAGAAGTAACATAACTCAAATTGGTCACAACATTTAAATTGAACTCACACTTTGAGAACTTCTCATATAGTTACTGATCTTTCAAGGTTTACAACACAAGGCATAGGTAATTGACATGATCTGCCTCACTCTTAGAATACACCAAAATATGATCAATAAATACAATCACAAACAAATCTAAAAACTAACAAAAAAATTGGTTCATAATATCTATAAATGTCATTGGGCATTAGTCAAATTGAAGGACATTACAAAGAACTCAAAATGACCATACTGGGTTTCAAAGGCAGTCTTAGGGATATCCACTTCCCTAATCTTCAAGTTATGGTAACCGACTAAAGGTTAATCTTAGAAAAGTACTTAGATCCTTAAAGCTAGTCAAAGAGATCATCGATCCTAGGAAGTAGATACTTATTCTTCACAGTCACCTTATTCAGCTGACACTAATCTATACACATTCAAAGGGACCCATCTTTGTTATGCATGAAGAGAATAGGAGAACCATATAGATACATACTAGGAAAAATAAAACCCTTGTCAAAATGATCTTTCAGCTACTCCTTAAGTTCTTTCAACATCAGTCGGAGCCATTATGTAGGGAGGAATTAGAATTGGACGAGTTTCTAGAAAAAGATTAATTCCAAAATCATTTTCCCTATCGGGAGAAAGAAAAGGAAGATATTCAGTGAATACCTCAGGAAATTCATAGACCATAGGGACATACTACAAAGAAGGACCTTCAGATCTAGAATCCTTAGCATAAACTAGATGGTAGAGGCACCTTTTGGAAATCAAATAATGAACCTTCCCTTAGGCACTAGGGAACTACCTTCCCACTCTATCTCGGATCATTAGGGAACTTGAAATTGACCCTTTAAGTCCAACAATAAAGAGACATATAGCAGGAATGCAACCAATCCATCCTAAAAAATCACATCAAATACTAATATGTCCAACTTTATTAGATCCACCAAGGTCTCCCTACCACAGACTGATATCACACAACCACTATAGACCCTTTTAGACACAATAAAGTCATACAATGGGGTGGACATATAAAAAGGATCCGGTATAAACTCAAGATCAAAAACAAAATAAATAGCCATATATAATGTCATAAAAGATAGGATAAACCGGGATCAGGAAGACAATATACATCATGAGATAAAAGTTTAAGTGTACCAGTAACTACATCGGGGGGTGCTTCAGAATCCTGGCGAGTGGCAAGAGCATACAGGTGGTTTTGACTAGTCTAGAGCCAAAAACGTAAGTAACACCCTTTGGTGTAGTAGATGACAAAGTAGAAATAGGGATCTTCTTTTCCCTAAAAAGACAGTCTCTCTACATATGACCAATCTAACCATATTTAAAACACTTATTCCTTCCTACTTTACAAACACCATGATGCACTTGACCATAAAATCTATAAGAGGGATATGATGGACCTTAAAAAACCCTACTAGCCTAAGGTTGGGCACCTTGTGCCCTGAGACCAACACTATTACAAAAATAACAATCACCTGATGGCTTCAGATAAGGATCACTAGCCATAGAGTAGAAACATAATTGTCCCACTTCTTCTTAGACCATTTTCCAGCATCTCTACCACTCAGTTGCTGACCTCCACCCTAATCTGAATACTAAAACTTCTTATTCTGTGTTTTACTCATCCTTGTTTGCTTATTATTTTTCTTATCCACTTGTTTAATATACATCAAAAGTTTAGAGATGTCCATATCGTTATTCAACAAGGCAACCTTAGTCTCCAAAATCAAATCACAGACCAACCCAGAAGTAAATTTACTTATTCTACCCTTTATGCTAGACACTAACCCTAGAATAGAATATGACAACTACTGAAACTTCAAGGCATACTTCTTTAATATCATCTTGCCTTGCTTTAAATTCATAAATTCCTTAGCTTTTACCTCCCTCAACTCTTAAAAAAAGAAGTAATCATGAAAAATACTAGATAAGTCATCTCATAAAGAGAACCCAGCATCATCACCTCTATACTAGTCTCATTCCTCATACCATTGATATGCCATATCCTTTAATTCATATGAAGTAAACTCCACACCCTCAACGTCAATATCCTACATCACATGAAAAATCTTTTCCATCTTATCAATGAAATTTTGAGAATCATCATTAACTATATAAAAAGTAAAATTTAGATGACTCAACCTCATAAATTGGCCAATTCTATTAACCTCAGAATATAGAGCAATTGAAGCAGCATGCTCAGGCTAAGAGGCCACCAACTGTGTAAGCAAATGGATCAACTAAAAAAATTTAGCATTAGACATACCAGCTTGAGGTGTCCAAGAAGGGCTAGGGGAAACCAATGAAACTCCACTAGGGAAATCAGAAGTAGCGACCTTAGAATGTGTCTAAACTCCTTGGGTAGGATGAGATTCGTCAGCATTGTCCTCTAACGGGATAAAAGAGTTTCCATGAGCATTAGATCTTCTAGGAGGCATGATTTGAAAAGTGAACGTACAAAAATTAAAGTAGATTTCATGATCTTAGACTCTATAGCCCAAAATAAAACAATAAGAAAGGAAAAAATTCCTAAATGTCTTGTATCTTCTACCTTATAAATGTGATACACTATACACCAATAAAAAGACTTTACTTGACACGACTTTATAGACACCTAAAGACACAAAACCTAGGCTATGATACCAACTTTTTCATGACCCAAACTACGGATTAGACATAATGGGTATCTCATGTCCATAATGGACTAAAGAACATTACTATACCTTGCCAAAACGCCATACACTACCTAACTATTGCTTAATTTTGAACATATAACAAGATAGTATAATATATGCTCAAAGAATTTTAAAAATATCTATGATCGGTAATCGTCAACCGACCAAACCAACCAACATCACCACACAATTCCATAGTAATCCACAAAGCCTTCTAATAAAACCAAAAATGATAAATTGTTTGGACACGTCCTCGACCCTAACAATGATAATGAAAGTTACAATGTTAATGATAATATGAACTCTCAGTTCAAATCTATGAATGGAAATGAGTTAAATATTCAAGTCTTCCAGATAATGAAAGTACACCACTTCACCACTAATGACTAGTGAACTGATTCGATCCACCTAACACTACGTAGAAAAAGTAGAAGTATCTTCAGTGCCTATATCGCATGGGGATATCGCATCCGGAGATGCTTAGTAGGTTGAGTACAAACATGTAACTCAGGAATAGGGGATAAAATAAACCTAAGTCAAATCAAATTCAAAAATATGTAAATATTATCATACATATAAATATATAATAAGTTGTGAAAAGGAACAAGTATTAGAATGCACTTTAAAATGTTAGCCTACATTATGTAGCATAACTATTCTAATCAAGGGACCCTCGCGCTATATGGGCCTAAATCTTTCCAAGTGAAAGGGCTTCAGTACATGTAGCCGCATGAAGCAGAGGATAAACATATGTCAAATGGCATATGGGAGACTCGAACCTTCCGACATAAAACAAAGGTGACTTAAGCACCAATTTATATAACAAAGGGGATCAAACCTCCTAATTATATAATAGTAATAAGAGGAACTCAAACTATCGAGGCATTTAGACCCCTACATTGGCAACTGTAATTTTTAATATTTGTCTTTTTAGGCCTGTACTTTCACGACTCAACTACATAATCATTATTTTAGGACAATAGAATCATTTATCACATATTCCTATTCATTGAACCATAATAGTCATTTATTCATGCGCTATTGGTATCGTCACCATACTTGTAAGGTAATATCAATATGCCAAGCCAACTATCATTACATAGGGGAAATTCAGAACCTCCTTAGTTTAATTATATATTAACTTAGGGAATTATACAACCCCATAAAGTCCAATTCATAATTTCCATATTTCATTAGTTTTTAACATTATGCAATAGTTTATGAGTAGTTCAATATACATACTTTTCATTTTCAAAACCAATTTCATAATATAGGGTTGAGGTCATCATCACTTCAAAGGTCAATATTTATAAATTTGGGGAAATCATAATCCCCTGGTTTATTTCCCATACCCATTCACCCAATAAGCTCAAAACACTTAATAAAGCATCAATAATCATATGTAAACCATGGGAAAATATTGTTTAAAAACAAATATTCCAAAGCCTCAACCCATGTTCAAAAACAAACATCAAAACTATATGAATAATACTTTAAAACAAATTCTTTTAACAAAGTAAGAATTGGGGAATAGTAACATGCCTGAAACACCAAGTTTTACTGAAAAAAAATTAACCCTTGAGCTCTTAGGATGATTAACTTCTAACAAACCCTAATTATATTACTTGAGGGAATTTGAAATAGTTTGAGAGAATGTTTTTGAAACACCCTGGTTTCTATACCATAGAAAATTTCCTAAAATTCTTGTCTCTATACCCAATATCAGTTATGGAAATGAGCCTTATGTTGGGGTATAATGGTATGGTCCATTCGTATGCAAACTGGTATTGCTTGTTGGGATGGATAGTGGTCAGCGAAATGGGTATGACTTGGTGGTACAATTCATATGGTTGGATATGGATCGTCTGGTTCCTTTACTTAAACTTCAACTTAGTAACTTAAGTTGGATCTAGGTATGAGTGGCTCACCAGGAGACATAATACATGGTACAAGTTGTACCCAGGACTTGTATAGTGGTCAGTGTTCAAACCGTCTATGATTCTATCTTTCTAGGGATACAGGTAAAGGGGATAGATCATATGATATCAATATGACTTGGGTAGGATTAGTCGTACACAGACAGTGTTGGGTCAATAGTTTGTTGCTTAGTATATGAGTGGTGGTTACCACTCTATCGAAAGGAATGATTCATGAGGGTCGGTCGTACCCCAGTGACAGTATTTTGTGAAACTTAAGTAGGGATATTTTGGATATTTCCCTACTAATCCTATTAAGGTCGTATGACCTTTAACTCACTTGGAAGGATATTTAGCCTATTATTCTATTCACTAACACTTATAAAACTCTTCTTAAACACTGTATAATTATCTCAAAAGCTTTTGGGTAAGGAGAGTTAGGGTTTAAACTAGAGGACTCAATTGGAGATCTTGTTGGTGTATTATCTCCATCAAATTTGTCAATAAAGGCATGTTCTCTTCCCTTATTATTAGTTCTAATCAAAGGAATGGTTTTATACAATGTTTTTATGATTTGAATATTGTAGGATTTTGGGTTTTCACATATGATTTGGGGGTTTTTGTTATAAATGCTTGCTTATTATTTTCCTATATTTTAATAATGCTTTTGTATGCATTAATTATGGTTTTGGATAATTGGTTGCATGAGAATATATCTTTGGTAATGGACTTCGGTTTTATAAATACTATACCCCCAATGTTTTTGATACAAAGCTTTTTTAAAATGTTTTTATTATAATATCTATTTTTCAATGGAACTTATGTATAGTTTAAACCTTGTAATGGAACCCTAAATGGTGTGATTGGTTTAAATGGTTTTAAACAGATTATAAAGGCCTTAGTATGGTTTTTATTTATTGGAAATCATCAAGGGTACATAGAATTTTTAAACCTATATATGGTTGGATATGAACAAAACTTGCAATTATAGTCGGTATGATAATACCACTACTAATGGGATTAGTTAATAAATGGTTAATGGGTTGATTGGTTTCTTGGTAATGGTTTTAAATATGAAATAATGTCAGGGTGTGTAGCAAAGTCGTGGAAGGTGGACATCACCAAAACTAGAAACTCATATTTGTCGATCTGAGGTTTGGTCTTGGTGACCGTATACATGATGTCACACTTTATATTTGGGGGATGTAATAGTCATCCTAAGTTTTCTTTCCTGGTCATGCGGATTCATGCACTGGTCCCTTTCAGCATCGGAGTTGAACCCATATAGCCCGTAGGTAGTTTAGGATAGCAAAGCTACACAGCTCAAGTAAAGGTTTTAATGGCATGCTAAACTTGGTTCCTTTTTCTGGCATGGTAATA
>JAPEIP010000007.1:169003773-169074870 GCA_026120095.1 Capsicum chinense
ATGGTTATTTGTATATGGATGGTTTTACTTGGTTTTGTAAATGGCATTATTTTATCCTTATCTTGAGTTTATGCTAGCTATCACTTGCAAACCTATCTTCGGGCGGCTTTATACCTATGGTATGAAAGAACCAGTGTAATACCCCATACTTTTACCTAGCTTTGATTTATCTCTAAAACATCAAAGATATTGATTAATAGATGTTTTATTCACTATTGTATTTTCAAGATTTTGACTCTTTATCATGTGAGAAATTGAATAAACTTTCCGTTGATAACAAATTCACCCAAATCTGACACTCAGGCGAAGAGTTAGAGTCATTTTAGTAAGACAATATACTACCTGGTAATTTAGCGCGTTGTGGAGACAACCAAAATGGCAATTGTTAGAAACTAGTGAGCCTCTGTAATATTGGCACATCGCGCCAAGGCTTAGTTTCAGAATTGTCAAATTCCAGTGCATCAACGCGATTTCTACCACATCACGCCGGTATGAAAATTCATGATTTTCAGATTCTGTTATTTAATTCCAAGGACCAATTGGTAATTTTCTAAAGCCCTTAATCATCCTATATATCGGATTTAAACCCTTAATAGCCAAAATTGCTCATTTATTTTCACTTTTCCTCAAGAACAAAACATTCTCTCTCAAAAATAGAAAACCCTAGCCCCCAATTTTCAAAAGCAATCTCAAGAATCCGTCTTCAAGAACATCAAGAATCTAGATATCTAGGTATGTTAGATGTCGATTCTTTGGTTCCTTCCACCCAAGAAGTTCAAGAATCCTTTTGAAAATTATAAAGATTGTTATTTATGAGTTTTCATGATTTATGTGAATTGAGATTGAAATTTATGATGTTGTTGAGTTTTAATTCATGTTTTGGTTACAAATTTCCAAACTTTGGTCCTAGTATGAGGTGATTTTCATGATATTCATAATAAACCCTACAAGATACGTGTTGATTGATGTAACCATGTTAATCTGGTGTATTGAATATTGTATGACCAAAGTATTATCCCCATATGTTTGATAAAATGTTTATGTGAAGGAAATCATGTTATTATAGCATGTTGACAAGAAGTCCCAATTATGTATAAGTTCATGCATGCCAAGTGTTTGTTGAAAAGCCTTAAAGGATGAATTATGATATGTTACATGCATCCCTATACATGTGTATTCCTTATTAAATGAGTTATGTGACAAAAGCATGCTTCCCTATACAGTTATATATTTAAGACTTCCAAGTGCTTGAAGAGATGCCTCATTGACTATATTGTGAAAAATGGACTATTGCTATGTTATGTACGAGTTGTCCTGCCTTGTATTATTTATGTTATCGAGTCCTGGGGGTATTTAATACCCGACCACTTAGCTGATTATCTAGAGTCAGTGTCAGTTTCATGATAACCTCAGTCGTGCCATGATCAAGAGTACTCTCAGTCATTTACAGAACTTAGTAGAGCTTAGACAGTTATAGAACTGGGGAAATCCTAATAATCTCAGTATCAGTAGCATTACAGCTTCAGTTCAGTAATCAATTCAGAACTCAGTAGTATTCTATCAGTCAATGAAACTCAGTAACTCAATTTAGTTTAGTTAAGTCATACGATCAGTAACAACTCAGTTGAGCCTAGTATAAAGTAGGAACGTTTAGTGTCATTCAGTTGGGAGTAGGACTCAGCACCGAGCGAGCCTAGGGATGGGGGCTCACCCGTTTAATAGGACTGAGATCCCTAGAAGCAATCCCTAAGTTCCAGAACTACATAGCTAGTGTAGGTACGAGATGCCACTCATTAGACAGGACTGGCATACTCAAGGATCACCCATTAGATAGGACTGATCTCAGGGGTCACCCGTTTGATAGGGATGACTCCATAAAAATTGTCTTTACCCATGGAATGGTACTGATACCATTCCAACTGGGGTTATAGGATGTACCTTAAATTTAGCTAAAAGGGGCATGTCGGTTAGATGACTACTTCCCATAGTCTCAGTTTCAGAATTAGTCTCAGTATTAGAATTTAGTTCAATAGTACAGATTCAAGACTGTTATATACAGTTGATCAGTATTATTATCAATAGATTTAGAGATCACCTACTAGATAGGAATGATATTAGGCTTAATCAATTATCTACATTATTAATAGATTCAGAGATCACCCGCTAGATAGGACTGATCTCAGATTTAGTCAATTATTTCCATCATGATTATATTTAGAGATCACCCACTAGATAGAACTAATCTTAACCTCAGTCAATCAGATATCAGTATCAGTAGACTTAGTTATCAGAAGTCTAGTTAGTAGAATTCAGTATTTAGTATTTTCGTGACTTTAATTATAGTTTATGCATTCATACATGTATTCTCATTTAGTAGTCTCATGATATTTAGTCAGTATTGTTCATGCATGTAAACCCTTGCATTTAGACTCACCTCATCTAGCGTACCAATATATTCAAAGTAATGACGTATATTTTTCTCTTATGCTATGGTGTCTTATACCATAGGTTCAGAAGCACGAACTCCAGGGCATTCATAGCAGTTCAGACTCATCCAGCAGCAATAGACTTAGTAGTGAGTCCTCATCATTCTAGGATGTTCCTTATTTTAGTATTGCATTAGATTCAGTATTTTAATAGGTGTAGTTAGGTGGGGGTTTGTCCTATCAACTCCAAGTCCAGACAGTTTAGATGCTTTCAAACTAGAAGTTCAGATAGTTATTTTAGTTTTGGTACTAATATATTTTATACAGGTGTAATTTAGTTTGAACTTTATGGCAAGTTTTCTGCCAGTTTTCTGTATTTTTCTAGTATATTATTCAGTTATTGTAGTAAGTACTAAAAAAGGGTTAGCTTATGGTCCTTAAGGATTATGAGCACTGTGTAGTATCTGAGGTTCAGAATTTGAGGCATTGCAACCATCCATTCTACTCCTCCTATATTATGATTGACTTGGGGACTACTGTTGTATTGAAGTGGTGAACTTCCATCTTTCTGAAAGGCTTTATTTCATGTCACAGATTTTTTTAGATATTTAATTTACTTATGGATATTGGTGTTGGCTATGGTTGGGGCCATATCCCAACTGAATATTCTTACTTTTTTGGTCTGACATTTTTTGATACTGCTATGGGTTGGAATGAATGGGATCAATAATGGTGTCGGCCTTAATATTAGAATTGTAATTTGGGCTAACATCATTGGACATAATTTCACACTATTTTATTATATTAAATTTTGGGATTAATCATATTATATTTTGGAACTCTTCTGGTTTTAACCTTATTTATGGCTCTTGTTTTGGTATTGGTTTAGCTTGGTAGTTTAGTTGGTATGGTTTGGTGTGATAGGATGACATGGTAGGGTTGGTATAAGAATAGACCTACCCTAAAGTCATTCCTTATCTAGTTAAGCTATCTTGCTATTTGTTTGGTACTCAGCCAACTCAAGGTATGCTAATAGTGGTAGAGTTGGCTTACAGGGGATGGACCCCAATCCTGGTTGAACTTGGGATGCTGAATATAAAAAGACCCCCATTTATGTCATTTCAAGTTTGTATCAGAGCCAGGTTCATGATTAATTAGGAGTCCACAAAGCAGTGTTGAGTAGAGCCTCTTTTAGGGATGTGTAACGCACCAGACTCATAAAAGAAAGGCCACAAGGCATTTAATAATGTTTCACTTTCTAGGTATTCTACTTTCAAGCTTGGATTCTAAGTCCGGGCTTTCTTCTCTAATACTTGGTTGTTCACTTTTCAGATTATGCCTCGATGATCTGGAACACTAGGAAACTCTTTTGTCCTGTTTGGGGACAATGTTGATGGAGTACATCCTACGTCTGGAGTTCATCTTTGATCTCGAGGTCCTATCACTGATAGTTATGGAGTTCCTCTGGTTGCTACTAGTCCTTCTTAATGTGAGGTGACTAATGTAAAATTTTGCCAGTCTATTCATACTATTTCTAAATTAGATGTTGCTTAAGCTGAGTGAGATGTATCTAGTCGGTTATTTGCTGATTCTACAAGGGTTGGTCAGATTTTGACATTAAATTCTTCTACTTTAATGGTATGAAGGTGGAGAAGGACCTTTAGAGTTTCTTAGATAAAATAGAGAATATATTCAAGTTAATATAGGCCGCTAATGTGGAAGCTGTAAACTTTGTAGCTTATCAACTCAAGGATGTTGCATACAAATTATACGAAGAGTGGGATAGGGATAGAGGAGATATAGAGGATTCATCCTTATTGGATGCTTTTTATGGATCTTTTCTAGATTGTTTCTATCCTCAAAAGCTAAGGGAAGCAAATATGGAGGAGTTTGTAAATCTTAAGCATCTGATAATGTCTGTCAAGGAATATGCCTTAAAGTTTCATCAACTATCAAGATATGCTTCTAATTTGATGGATGATATAAGAGAGAGAATGAGAAAGTTCACTTCTAGGTTCAATCAGAATTTGATCTTAGAAAGCAAGACTGCCTTGCTGATTAAAGATATGGATATTTCTAGGTTGACTATTCATATAAGGCAGGTAAAGAATAAGAAAAGAAAATAAGAGGAGGTTAGATATCGATAGGGGAAAAAGTAGGTTTTCTAATCAGAGAGGTGCTTAATCATACAGTGGTCAAGATGGCAGCAAATGGTAAAAAAAAGTGGGTGAGTTTTGGATCTTTCTTTGCTACTATCTGTCTTTAACTGAAGTAGTCAAATAATAGGCGTCAGTAGGGTGGTGATAATTTTCGGGCATAGGGTGCCCAATCTTAGGCGAGTGAGGGTACTTTGTTTTTTCATACCCTCCTTATCGGCTCTATTGTCATTCTCATCATGATTATTTTTATGAAAAAAGGGATAAATATTTCAAGTGTGGCAAGATAAGTAATTGCCTCAAGGATTATCCGGTAAATAAGGTTGCTACAGGAGAAAATAAGGTATGGGTCACTTTATCTTCTACCTCTACACTAGGTTGTGTTGCATCTACTTCTGTTACTACTCCTGATTCTATTGTTGGTTGAAATAAGTTGTATGCTTTGGCACCCCGATAGGAATTTGAGGCATCGCCTTATGCCGTTACTGGTACATTATAACTTTTTTCTCATGACGTGTATTGTCTGCTTGATCTTAGGTCTACTCTTTCTTATGTGGCCCTTATTTGTGGTTGTATGTATTGGTTTTGATCCTGAGGTTGTTTCAGATCCTTTTTCTATTTCTACCCCAGTAGTTGACTCAATTATTGTTGAGAGATAGGGGGTGTGTGGTATCTATTTATGATAGGAAAAATTTGGTGGATTTATTTGAACTTGATATGGTGGATTTTGATGTTATTCTAGGGATGGATTAGTTATACTCTGGTTACGTATCCTTGGATTATTAGACCTATGAGGTTATCTTTAGGTTCCATGGTAAATCGGTTATAGAGTGGAATGGTGGTTTCCTAGATCCTAGGGGGAGGTTTATTTCTTATCTCAGAGCCCATAGGTTAATCTTTAAAGGTTGTAGGTAACTTTTAGTCAGGGTTAAAGATTCTAACTCGGAAGGTCCTTCTTACAGTCAGTCTTGGTGGTAAATGAGTTTCTTGAGTTTTTTTTGGATGATCTTCCTGGTTTTTCTATGGATAAGGAAATAGAGTTTGGTATTGATTTAGTTCGGAAAACTCATCAAATATCTATTCCACCTTATAGAATGGCTCTGGCTGAGTAGAGAAAACTCAAGAAGAAATTTACAGATCTTCTGGATAAGGGGTTTATTCATCCTAATGTATCCCCATGGGGTGCACAGGTGTTACTTATGCGCAAGAAAGATAGTTCCCTTCAGATGTGCATTTACTACAGGCAGTTGAATAAGGTAACGGTCAAGAAAAAGTATCTTCTCCCAAGGATAGATGATCTATTTGATCAGTTGCAGGGTGCCATGTTTTTCTATAAGATAGATCTTCGGTTTGGGTATCATTAGTTAATTATTAGGGAGGTAGGTATCCCTAAGATTATTTTCCATACTTAGTATGGGAACGTCAAGTTTTTATAATATTGTTTGGATTAACTAATACCCCGGTTGTATTTATAGACTTGATGAACTGGGTTTTCAGACAGTTCTTGGATCTCTTCATCATTGTGTTTATTGATGAGATTCTGGTTTGTTCCCAAAGGGTGGTTGATCATGCTAATCACCTTTGTGTGGTATTGCAGAACTTGAAGGAACAAAAGGTGTATGCCAAGTTCTCCAAGTGTAAGTTTTGGTTGAACGTTGTGACTTTTTTTGGTCATATTATTTTTATCAAGGGGATCATGGTGGATCTATAAAAGGTGGTTGTGGTTAAAAGATGTCCTAAAACCATAACTCCAACTAACATTTGGAGTTTCTTGGTCTTAGTAGGGTATTATAGGCAGTTTGTTAAAATATTTTGATCAATAGATTTCCTTTGACTGTGTTGATTTAGAAGACGATTAAGTTCTCTTGGTCGGATACTTGTGAGGGGATTTTTGAGAAATTGAAAGATAAGCTATATTTGGCTCCAATTTTGACCATGTCAGAAGCCAATGATGGGTTTATGATCTATTATGATGCATCTCGGGTCGGTCTTGGTTGTGTGTTGATGTAATATGGGACAGAGTTGCCTACGTTTCTAGGTAGTTGAAAGGATATGAGAGAAACTATCCTACTAATAATTTAGAGCTGTTGGCGGTTATATATGTTTTTAAAATATGGCGGCGTTATTTGTATAGTGTACACATGGACATCTTTTCTGATCATAAGAGTCTACAGTATGTGTTCACTCAGAAGGAGCTCAATCTTAGACATAGGAGATAGTTGGAGTTCACAAAAACTTTGATATGAGTTTTCATTATCACATAGGTAAGGCTAATATGGTTTTTGATGCTCTTAGAAAGTTATCCATGGAGGGTTTGGCTCATGTGGAGAAAGAAAGGTGGGAGTTGGTGAAGTATATTCACCGTTTTGCTAATCTTGAAGTTTTCCTCTTTGATTCAAATGATAGAGATGTAATGGTAGAGGAATTGGTTCGATTATCTCTTGGTGTAAAGGTCAAGGAGAAGCAAGTGTCGGATCTTGTCTTGTTGAAAATCAATAATGATGTTGGTCGGCACAAGGTGATAGGGTTTGAGATCATTGATGATGATACTTTACGATACCAATAAAGGTTGTGTGTTCTTGATGTTGATGGTTAGCAGAAATATATTTTGTCTAAGGAGCATGAGTCACACTATGTTGTTCATCTTGGTTCCATAAAGATGTATTATGTCTCAAGGATATGTATTGGTGGAACTATATGAAAAGAGATATGCCTGATTTTATGGCCAAGTGCTTGGTGTGTCAATAAGTTAAGTTGAACACATGAGACCTGGTGGGTTGTATCAAGAGATTATTTTGCCAAAATAGAAATAGGAGATAATTAATATGGAACTTGTTTCTGGTTTTTCTCAATCTTGAAATCAATATGATTCAATTTGGGTCATCGTGGATAGGATGGCGAAATCTACACACCTTTTGCCAGTGAGGGTACCTTTATGGTGTAGGATTATGTGAGGTTACATCTTCAGGAGATTGTGACATTGCATGTAGTACTTGTTTCGATTACTCTTATCATGGTACATAGTTTATGTCTCATTTCTAGCAATCTTTTCAAAGAGGATTGGGTACTAAGGTGTGTCTTAGTACTGCTTTTCATCCACAGATGGATGGAAAAGTATATCAAACTATTCTTACATTGGAGGATATGCTTCGGGATTATGTGATTGATTATTGTGCCAATTGGGTTGAGCATCTACCTTTGGTAGTGTTTACTTACAAAAAAAACTATCATTCTAGTATTGATATGGATCCTTTTGAGGCATTGTATGGTAGGAGGTGTAGATCTCCTATTAGTTGGTTTGAGCTTTGGGAGGCAGATATGGATATGTTTGGTCCCGACTTGGTTTACTAGGCTATGGAGAAGGTGAACGTGATTTAAGATAGGCTTAAGGCTGCCCAAAGTTGCCTAAAGTCCTATGTGGATGTTAGAAATAGAGACTTGAAGTTTGAGGTTAGGGATAAGGTTTTTCTCATAGTATCTACCATGAAAGGAGTAGTACGATATGGTAAGAAGGGGAAACTCAGTCCCCGGTATATTGGTCCTTATGAGATTCTGTGGAGGTTTGGTAACGCTGCTTATGAGTTTGATTTACCTTCTAGCTTGCGCTTTGTTCATCTGATATTTCATGTCTCCATGCTAAGAATTTGTCTTAGTGATTCTTCTTTAATTATTCCTTTATAAGGATTGAGAATCTCGGACTCTCTGTATTATGAAGAGGTCCTGGTTGAGATCTTGGATAGGTAGGTTCATCAACTGCGGACCAATGTGTGACTTTGATTAAGGTTCTATGGCAGAACCATAAGGTGGAAGAAGCTACACGAGAAGTGAAGGAGGACATAAAGTCCAAGTATCCGCATCTATTTTCTGCTCTTGAGATTCGTCCAAAAGGTATGTGTCTTCAATACATCTTTATTTTCTAAGATTGCTAAAGAATAGATTAATATATTTGCCTCTTTGTTTTCAAACTATGTTAAAGAATATATTTTATAATGCAAATGACTCATGCATGTGGTTACCCCTACCTTGTCCATTGGTCGGTGATGAATGTTCCTAGTGGGGGAGACTGAAACACCCTGCTTTCCATACCTTAGAAAATTTCCTGGAATTCTGGTCTCTGGACTTAGTACGACTCCTGGGTATGGGTCGTATGTTGGGGTATGAATGGTATGGTCCAGTCTTATGCAGACCAGCGGTTATTGGTGAGATGGATTTTTGTCACTCGAATGGGTATGACTTGGTCGTACTAGTCGTATAGTTGGATACAAATCATTTTTTCCTTTACTTATCCTTAGACTTGGTAACTTAACTTGGATTTGAATACAAGTGGCACACCAGGAGCCATAAGCAAAAGTATAAGTCGTACTCAGGACTCGTATGGTGGTCAGTGTTCAAACATTTTGTAATTTTATCTTGCTGGGGATATGAGTGAAGGGTATGGATTATATGCTGTCAATATGACTTGGGAAGGATGAGTCGTACACTGGACAGTGTTGGGTCTAAGGTTAGAGGATTAGGATACAAGTGGTTGGTCTCACTCATATCGAAGGGTATGAATCGTGAGGGTCAGTCATACCCAAGTGGAGGGATTTTGTACAACTTAAGTGGGGATATTTTGAATATTTTGCCACTTATCCTAATAAGGTCCCACAACTTTTAACTCACTTGGTAGGCTATTTTCCCTATTATTCTATTCACTAGTACTTAGAAACTTTTCCTGAACACTCTTTAATTCTCTCAAAATTTTTTGGGCAAGGAGAGCTAGAGTTTCAGCTAGAGGACTAATTTGGGATCTTGTTGGTGGTTTCTCTTCGTCTAATTTGTCAGTTAAGGCATGTTCTCTTCCCTCATTTTTAGTTCCAATCAAAGGCATGGTTTTATACATTGCTTTTATGATTTGAATATTGTATGATTTTAGGCTTTCAAATTTGATTTGGGGGTTTTGGTTATAAATGCTTGGTTAAGGTTTTCCCATATTTTAATTGTGATTTTGTATGCATTAATGGTGGTTTTGGATAATTGTTGCATGGGAATGGTTCTTTAGTAATGGACTTTGATCTTTGAAATACTATGCTCAGCAAATGGTAACACAATACCGCCGTTAACTCGCTCGCTTCTCCAAACAACATATTCTGGGGCTCGTTTTAAAGCGTTGAAGAGAGAGATAGGACATTCTAAAGATAGTTGTTGAGGAAGCAATTTCTAAATACGAGCCCGTTTTCAAGCTAACTGAATGCCTATCTGCTGCTAGTTCTGTTCCACTTTCTAAATAGAAAGGAAGAGGTCAGTCACCAACAGGAGGAGGATATAAAAGAGAGTACCAACCGAACAACCGCTGGGGTTTCAGCAGTGATAGCTAAACTAATCAGATGGGCCACCCCAAACCTGGAGCTGATATTTAAATCGGAAATCGACATCGGGTCTCGGTGCGCACAGCTTCCGCAACAGATTAAGAGATCAGGAAAAGAGCCAATGCGTCGATAGCAGGTTTTGCTTTGAAAGCCTGATTCAACAAAGATTTGATTGGACTGGAAAGACGTGAAACACGAACCGCCAATGCTGTAACCTATTATATTAGATATATTAGTATATTAGATATATTAGACTATTATATTAGATTGATATCCCTTCAACATAGGTCATCGAAAGGTCTATATGTTTAATAAAATTCCTTTATCAATGTTTATATTATAATATTGGGTTTTCTATGAAACTTATACATGGCTTAAACTTGGTAATGGAACCCTAAATGGGGTGAATGGTTTAAATGGTTTTACATGGATACCTTTCCAGTTTATGATTAATTTCATTGTAGATAGTGTATTTGTGGTTAGACACTTTGACTATAGGCCTTGCTCATGCTAGCATTTACTTCCGTACTTATTTCGGATTCCCTAGAGAAGTTTGGTTGGCTACCTTAGTTTGTTTCCTTTGAGTTAGTCTTGTATACCTATATGCATATACATATATATAGCTATGGTATTGTGATATATCCCTCTCTTTCCTTGTTTATTCATGTTGTATATGTATTCTTTGGCCTTGTATACTACTACATACCCTTCTTCTACTCTTTATTGTTATATTAGCCTGTGATAAACGATATAGTACTTAAGTTCCTTAATACTACTAGAATAGGATAGTTTATTCTTACAACCTCTTTAGTTTTGTTCTGTTAGCTTCCTAGATAGTGTTCCAAAGTTTATATTCCTGCTTTATATGTTATTTATACTTACATTTTCTTTGGCGCTAAATCAATAGTTGCCATTTGAGTACACATATTTGGTACTCATACTGCACTTTTGGATCATGTTGATTATAGTATGAGTCCTCCCCTTTGTGTGTGCATCGTGCAGAGTAGTTATGGATTAGAGATACGGGCTGAGATTTGATGTTTGGAGCCTTACTATTTTCCGTCTTATGGATTAGATGGATCTTTATGTTGTATTTTGAGATAAGTTGTACATGTATAATTATTCAGCATTTCACTTTGTGCCTAACTGTATTAGAAGCTTTTCTACTAACTCCACTACGTATTGGGGTTGCTTTATATATATTTTCCTCTTATTATATTTATTCCATTGTTTTATTTAATTTCTCTTGATAGTGTATTACTAACAATTTCAAACTATAGGTTTGCGTACCTACTCGAGTGTTATAGAAGGTTCTATCATGAACTAAGATTTGGATCGTGAAAATTTTGTATCAGGACCTAGGTTTAATGGTTTATTGGTACAAGAGATAAATGTCTAGTAGAGTTCTACTGATTGTCGTGGAAATATCTGTATCCTATCTTCAAGAGGCTGCAGGACATTCTTAGGGAACTCTATTCTTGACTCCTTGTCATTTGTCTCTTTGAACCCTTAGTACAATCATTGACTCTATTCTATTCTAGATAAATGATATGAGGATATTGATAGATGCGGATAAGACTTTTGTAGATATTTTAGAGCTTTAGCTCAATATTAGGATAGGGAGTTAGAGTTTAATATAAAGGATCTTCAATGTTAGTTAGAGGGTTTAGGGCCAGCCCAGGCTCTAGTAGTATTTTTGATCACTTTAGTCTTTCAAGATCAAACATTGGGGTTTTCGAGCCTTTTTATGGATACCTCACAGCTTTAGGTAATATCTGATTCATCGAGGAGTTCCCAGGCTAGAGTTTGGTTTGTTGACGTTCACAGGACTCTTTATTTATTTTTGAGTATGATATTGGGTTACTTGAATGGGTTGGATAGATTCATATGTTATTCACTTTAAAGCATGATATGGTACGCGAATTTATTGAAGGATTAGATTTGCCACTCATTTTGGCATTGGAGCATTTGTTAGAGCATTTGATAGAAGCGGGTTCTTTTTTTTCTCAAGTTGTTGATTATACAAGGATCACAAAGAGAGCATGTATTAGTATATATGGAGGTAGTAGTAGGAGAATAGTGTTATCAGTGCAGTGTTATGGGTACTCAATCTAGGATTGAGGATCCTCTTAGCGAAAATCATCTTCACTTTCTACTTGTTAGTTCCACACAAATAGCATCTCAGACAACAGGTGGCTCTCAGATTACTTGTAGTGGTTATGATGGGAAAAGATCTCATAGGACATTGCGGATTATTCAATATGAGTTATTAGGCCATGGTGGTAATTCCGGATCAGTGAGTGCATTACAATATAGTATTTTGGGAGCTTTCTTTGGTTGTGGCACAATTGGTTATTTGTTTAAAGAGTACCCCAGACATTATTTTGTTGGTCAGATAGGGTCAGCATATGTTCTTCACAGTCCTAGAGCTCTTGATGTATTTTAATATTGCAGGGAGAATGGTCATTTTATTAGGGAGTGTCCCCGACATCAGTTGTTCAGTTGGTTAGGGTCAACTCATGTTTTTCACTAGGTTAGGACATCAGTGGTTTGTTACAACTGCAGAGAGATCAGTAACTAGTCTAGAGAGTTTCTGCAATATGGGATTATTAGTCATTTAGCTCATCCAGATCAGTTTCATAGAGATGTGGCACCCTCGGTTAGAGGTAGTGCACTTAGTGCCTCAGTTGGTGATTCAAAAGCTCAGTTTGAGCTTGGATCCACTTTGATTATCACTCTCTCAGGCATATTATGCTTTGAATTTGAATCTCCACCATGATAAGTGCACCTTTTATTTCCTGCCTTTTCTTTCTATTTGATTTGAATTGAGGTTTAGATGCCCTTTGATGCTTATATCCCTTGGTATTTTATATTGGCTGATGTGTGCCTTGATGTTGAGTTCATGATTATGTAACTGGCCCCATAAATGATCTCTTTTAGCTGTAGATAGAGTGGATCAGTACTGATATTTCCCTAGGGGTGTAGTATTTGATCGCGACTTCCATGGTAGTCCACCCAGATGCGACTATAGTGTTCTCTAGGTCGCGATCATGAGGCTCTGGTAGTGATGGCGACAGCTGAGCACTTAGGAACGGTATAAAAAGCCCCTTTCATCCCCCTTTTGCCCATTCTTCATCCATTCTATGAGACATAAAACCCTATAAAGTGTGATAGCTTGGGATTTAATCTTATGGGTGATTTGGGAAGCTAGATTAACGCTTTTTTCTTGATTCCCCTTCAGATTTGAGGTAAGATTCCTCTAACTTCATGCTTTATTTTCCCTTTTCTTGTCCAAAATTCCTAGAACTTGCGGGTTTCATTTTAGACCAATGTAGCATGAATGTCACCCATTTTTAAAGGTAATTACTCCTTGACCATTAAGGAATGTTATGTTGACTTCGAAAATATGATTTTCATAAATGAGACCCACACGAGATTTTGGTGTGAAATTGGACCAAGAATACAATGGTGAATTATGTGTATCATTATTCTCGTGTTGATAAGCAGATTGTAATTTTGATAGGTTTGCATCTTCCGGAAGCTTCTCAAAAGGGAAAGTCGGTGATTTAGTGGATTTTCAAGCTTTCTTTGGCATCCGGGTAGGCTAGGTTTCCCTTTTCCTTAAATTGAGATATTTCATAGTATTTTTATGATATTATGTTAGATTTTGGATGGATTTTAGGTGTTATGGCAGTTTTTCATTACTAGTTTAGTTGGACCTCTTAGGCCATCCGAAAATTGTAATTTCAGCATAGTTAGCTTTGTTGTTTAGTTGATAGATAGAATTTCTATCTTGGGACAAATTGACACTTGTTTAACATCTAAAAGTAGATTTAGATACCTTAATGTAATAGAATTTCCATGAAATAGAATCCGGGGATAAGATGTGGGTTCCGTTGACCAACCTTAGTTCAAGAATTGAAATAGTAAAGATAGACCTTTTAAAAATAGTTGTTATGTGATTCTAAATCTTACATTGAGACTTGATGCTACTACATACTTACTGATCATGGGGGTTGGATATTGGAGGTTGATGATGATCTTAACAAATTTTGGCCCTTGATGGTTGTGATGGTTTGATAGTGAGAATTGATGATTATGGGTTATACTAGTGATTATGTTATTGATTATGACATTGAGGGTAATATTGATAATATATGTATATATATATATATATGTTGATCAGTTCAAGTTCGGATATTGATGATGACATTGCTGCCATACATACCAAATTAAATCCTAGAAGATTATTATGCTACTGATTATTAAACTACGAGTTCAAGTTCAGGAATTTTATAGGACGAGACATTGACGATATTCCTCATGATATTAATTATATGATTACCAATTTAAGTCCAGCTATTACTTATTATATTGATTATATGGCACCCCTACGAACCCGGCAATAGGGTATGATGTTGATTAGTTGTGTATTGATAAGTCCGAATATGAAGGGAATGGGTTATAGTGTGGAATTATGTAACGACCCAAACCAGGGCCTAGCTGTGACAGGTATCTCCAATCTATAGTGGATCGGAGATCACTCTCTGTACCTAATCAAACACCACACACCGGCTAATAATGGCTAAATTCCAAACATATAACAAGATAGCATAAGATAATATGAAAGAATTTTAGACCATATCTATAACCAATAACCTCTAACCGACCAAAAAGAACAACCAACATCACCAACCAAGCCCACAGTAATCCAACAAAGCCTCTATGCAAAAGAAACAAAAATCAGCCTAAGTCGGGACATGTCCCTAACTCTAACAGTGGCAATGAAAATAATAATGTTGATGATAATGTAAATCTATCAAATTTAGTATCTACAAGGAACTGATGAAATGTCTAAGTATTCTAGAGAATGGACTCTCACCACTTCACCCCAACAAACTAACAAACCAAATCGATCCATCTAACTCTGCACATGAAAAGTAGAAGTATCTCAAGTGCCTACATCGTAAGGGGATACAACATCTGGAGACGGTTACTGAGGTGAACACTAATATTGAAACGTAGAGGGTTGCACCAAACTATGAGGGACCAGGTCCCTAAGAGTTACACAAAGGCAATAATAGTAAAGTAGTAGGAAACAATAACTTTGCTAGAAATTAAAGAACACAATGGTTTAAAATGGAAACTTCCTTGATCAAGAGAGAAAAAAACACCCTTCCCTCACAGGAACTCAAAAATCCACTATAATTAAACTCATGATCACAGACTCCAATTGGGACCTAACTCTAAGCTTCATTAATTTGTAACAACTCTATTACAAACTCTCCTTGACAACTTTTCCAAGATGTCACCTCATTATTTATTAACTCTAACTAATATCAACTAAGGTAACTCTATGTAAGAACTAAACAAACACAAGAAAGGAATTACTCTTATATGACGAATAATTTAATTATAGGCCAAGACTTTCCTCAAGAACAAAACACTCTCTTAGCACACAAAAGCTTGGATCTTGAGCAATATTTGAGTTTTTGCCAACTTCTCTCTTTTAATTAAAAAAATTGCAAGAACTAGTGAATTTGAAGAGCATTCTTTTCTATTTATAGTTTGGTAATGATTAGGGTAGAATTTTGATTGGGATAGGTGTCTTGATCGGTGCAAGGTCACTTGCATAATTTGTTACACTAACAGACAAAACTGACTAGTGTACTGAATTTATGAATACACAGGGACTTGGTCCATTGTTGTCAGTTGATCATCATAAAAACAAGATATAGTAATTTTTCCCCTTTTTGAAAATGACAAACGAACCACAGATTTTTTAGCATCAAAGTTCATTCATATTTATTAATGTTCCCCCTATCACTATGCACCGGAATACTTACCAACAATCATCCTCCTGTCAATGTGCACTATGCTTCCCAAACATTCAACATATCATCCACCTTTCCCTCTGCCAATGTACTGGCACATCAACATATCATCCCTTAAATATGTCACAATTGATAACATTTCCCTAACATATGAATTCACATAAATTCAGAAGTATTCCCTCTTTTGGCATTATTGAAAAGTGAGAATAGTAAACCAAGAGAAAAATAAGCCCAAGTTAGTTAACTCATGGCCACTAGGATAACACCAACATGAAGAACAACTTTAAATGTAAGGAAGAGACAGATGAAACACACAAACAAGGATTTAGTCATATTAAAAATTTAAGTATCATTTTAGTGCAAGATTTAAATGTTCCATAGAAAAAGCCACAAGAATTAAGAAAATTTAAATTGGTAAAGGGCTTGGGAAGAGTGTTTGGATAAGTAGAGCCATCTTATTGTGTTCTTCAGAATGATAGTGTAACAATTCCTTGATTAGCTACTTTATCTCTGCATTCAAGCTAAGAACCTTATCAAAGACTAGAGAAATGGTTCCTGCCATAAGATGGATCTATTTCTAATGTTCAAAAAGATAAAATAAGTCCATCATTCTTGGATTTGTTAATATACTAGTGTAAAAAACCCTCCTAATTAGTACTTTTTGATTTTTGAAGAACCTGTTTCTAACTTCCTTGGGCATAGGCTTACTTTTTTCGTCCTCTTTCCTTGTAGTAGAAGCAATGATACATTCCTTTTCAGTCATTTTCTTCTTTTTGGGATAGATCCCTCTTAATTATGCTACTTCATAGTAGGAATCCTAGATTTCACTCCAGAACTTATTATTTTCAAACTGATATCTTGTTTCTTAGGACAAAACAAACACTGAATTTTTAAAGACGTGGCTATTTCAGATTAGGTACTCTTTTGAAAGGAAAAAGGCCACAAATCTTGAAATGAAATTAGGGTAACATATGCATACAAGGATGAGTATTTGAAGGAGTAAGAACATTAGGATAATATTAATTTTTGAAACATGGAGAGATGACACAACTTTTTTGTCAGAACAAAAAGAATGCACCATTTTAGTACTAATTTGAGAGATGGGACTAGGTCCCTTTCATTCTTGAGTGAATCCTCAAGTTTGTCCGTGTCACATTTGTGTTCATCCAAAGTCATTCCCATGCATGTATACATGTAAATGTATGATAAAAAGTTAGACTAACAAGTACATAATTTATCAAGGATATTAATTTTCTAATCATAGCCATGTTTTGGGAGAAAAACTTATTCATCTAGTAGGTCAGGTTATTTTGATTATCCCTAGCCACAACCCATTCTTCACAAATTATGTCTGCTATCTGACCTTTAATTTTACCAAACTTCATGCAAATATCTCCCTTCACAACATTGTCACTCAAATAATAATGTCTTACATTTATATGATTGGTCATCTTAGGCTGCACTAGACTCTTAGACATGTTAAGAGCAACTGTGTTGTCACACATCAGAGGGATAGTGTCTGAGACAATCCCAAAATTCTTTAATTGTTGTCTGATCCATAACATGTAAGCATAATAAGAATCTGGAGCCACATACTCAGCTTCAGCAGTAGATAAAGCAGTTGAGTTATTCTTTTCCAAACCCCTTGAGATTAAGGAAGAACCCAAAAAATGTGACATTCCAAATATGCTTTTTTAATACACCAAGTATCCAGCATAATCAGCATCAGCATAGCCTACCAGATAAAAATAGTCTCCGAATGGATAGTTGATAACGCTCAAACTACACCTCTCTAATGAGAATGTAAGCGATCATTGTCAATATATAACCCAACTAGGTTGGAGTCGAATCCCACAGAGAATATGGTGTGAACTTAAGTTATTTACAATTTAATCAATTGATAGTTGGATATTTCCTGAAATGGGGGTTTTGCAGATTAGCAAATAATTGTTGGTCACTTTAGTTTCAGTGTTTGAAATCAAGAGTTTATGAAAAACTAGAATTATGTTCACTATGGGTTTTAGTACTTGACAGATTCTAATAGTGATTCAAGATTCTCACAGTAGGTAGGACAACAGATTATCTCTATCGAATTTATGCCTAAATATCTCTTGACCTACTTAAGCATTTAATTACCTAATCCTCTCGGACTTACAAAATTTATATTTACTAACCAGACTTTACCACAGGTTAATCAACCTAGTTATGACGTCGATTATTAAATGGCAGTTTAGCGTTTCTATGTCCCTGTTAAGAATTTGCTTCCTACTATATTTGATTTCTTATCTCAAGAAAATCAAAGTAGGTGCTATCTATCATTTGAAACCAATAGACAATAATTACAATCTCGAAATTTTCAAGGAGTCCTATTGCCTTTAGAATAAAAAATATAGAGCATCTTACCAAGACTTAACCGATAGATCCCATAATTAGGGTCAAAGGGATTTAGCCACTCATAATGTAATAAGCGAAACCACTAGACGTATTCATAATTTGAAAGATGAACTTACCACAAGATGAATAATAACTAGTGATTCTCAAATTAGATCACAATAGAAATCCCAAAATACTGATGAAAATCTCCTCAAAGTTAATTGTTTTTTTTCGAAACAAGAAAACTAGAGAGAAAAATAATAAAATATGTGTGCTCCAAAATTATGTCCAGAACTCCCCTAGAAAACCCTAAACAATAATTTTTATAATTCAGCTTACACAAGGAAACAAAAGCACAGAGTTTAACAATTTCTCAAATTAGACGACGACATTCGTGATACCTTATCAGGAGTCTGACGACTTATCACAAATGTCATCAGCTCCTTCTTCAGTTTTAGCACTTACTACTTAAGGATGATGATGAATCCTGACAACTTATCAGAAATGTGACAACATATCATACAATGTCATCACTTTTCCACCTCATCTTACATGCTCTGCCTAAGGCTGATGGCGACTCTGGCGACTTATCAACTCTTTGATGACTTATCAGGAAATGTCGTCACAACTTCCAGGTGAGGTCCATTCTCTGTCTAAGGTTGATGTTATATCTAATAAGTTATCATAAGGCTGATGACATATTAGGAATTTCGTCATCCACACTTCTCTTTTATTTGCTTCAGATTTCAGCTATTTTCCTTCCATCACTATTGGTTCTCTTGTATCTTAGCTTCTATTGCAAAATCAACGATAAAAAAATCAAAAAAGAAAAAAGTTGCTTAAGTGCTTTCAATTATTCTCAGTTAAAAGTCTCAAATATGTTAGCTTCTGCTCTCACATCAAAACCCTTAACTTAAAATAATTGCTTATCCTCAAGAAACTCAAACATATCCAAGAGGATACAAAGTATATTTGGCAGTCAATCATTCATATTATCTCAAAACATATTCACAATCTCTAAGGTCAGTTAATTCAAGACAACTATTTTTATTATTAAAAAACAACAATGCAACACAGGAATCAAGATACCACATTAATTTAGCTATAACAACTATGCATCGACCAGTATTATACTATTCAAACACATTAGAAATTAGCAATATATCTAGTGTGCCCTCATAGTAAATAAATCCCTCTTTTCTTATATCAGTAATCATATATGTAACTATAGGGAAAATAAAAAAACAATCACTCTCAGAATGAAGTTCCAATCAATATATGCCGAATACTATAGGCTTGCCCTTATTTTTACTACCAATATTGTTAGACATGTCAGCTAAGGTAACTATAGGTCTTTTCTTTGGCTTGTAATGCAAGCTAGGGGTTGGTATGATACTTGATGGTATTTAAAATGACTACGCCTCCTTGACACTACACTAGCTTTTGGGGTTTCACTTATTAACCTTTTTCTATTCTTTTCTTTTCTTGATCACACTTATTTAGGATGGGTGCGGTCTTTTCCACAATCACTTATTCTTTTTCACAACTTTTCTTTTTCTTGCTTATTTCCACCATACCCCACTTTTTATTCTTTTTTTTACTCTACCTTTCTTCACACTCATTCTGTATCACGCACCACTATGATAGCCACCCTCAACTTAGGTCATTTGCTTAAGTTAAGGTACACATTGTCCAGGGGGACTAGAGCTAAAATAGGTTCACTGTGATATAAATAGGAAGGTGACAGGTGTCATAAGAAGAAATACTCTAAGAAGGCTCGAAGCAGGGATCAAGGGATATGTTACATGTAGGTAAAGTCATTTCGGCTAAAAGTGGGCTAATATCAAAATGGACTATGATCCTTTCCTAACCCCTACCCTTCAACCTAGGTAAGAATAACCGGGCAAGTTCTAAATCTAACATACAGAGGGAGCTGAATAAAATCTCACACATACATGGCACATCGATATATCACCAATTACTACTTATCAAGTTTATGCAGCTATTTAGCAATGATTATTGTGTCACTAGAACTAATGCCATACAAAGATGCACAGTGGTAACACTTAGATGCAAAACACACATTTAAACCTTCAAACCAGTGAAGAGGTTCTCAAAAATTACAAAAACAAGTTAGCTGCCTTAGTTACTTGTATTTCTCCTAGTTAGTTACAATATTTTACAACAATAATTTACCCTACACTCTTAACTTAAAATCATAGAAAAATTGAACTAAGGGTTAGGGTATACCTGGAGTATATCAAACACGGGGATCATGGGTTGTCTCCCATGTAACACCTGATTTAACATCGCGACATGACTTAGGCATCTCGATTAGTTCAGACTTTGTCCAGATAGCCTACTGACACCTTTTTACCCTCTTCCTAGAATATATCCATGATTGATAAAACACTCATCTCCTTTTATTGTGTCATGGATAAGTGTATTTTGAATCTTGCTTCTTTGTCATTGAGCCTGAACTTCAGCTTTTTCAGCTCCATGTCCGCTATTACTCTCCCAGTTGAAAGGAATGGTCTACCCAGGATGATGGGTACTTTTAAGTCCACCTCACAGTCTACGACTACAAAATCAGAAGGTAGTATAAAGTTGGCCACCTTTACCAATACATCATGTAATATGCCCACTAGTTGCTTTATAGACCTATCTGCCATCACCAATCGCATGTTCGTTGGGGTAGGATCCCCCACACCCAGCTTCTTATACAAAAAGAGTGACATTAGGTTTATACTGGCCCCTAGATCACGTTGGGCCTTAGCAAAGCTTAGAGACCCAATTACATATAGAACAGTGAACGCTCTAGGGTTGGCCTTCTTCTGCACTAAGGATTATATAGAAATGGAACTACAATGGCGGAGATTATCCACCGGTTCATAGCATACTGACTGCTTCTTTGTTACCAGGTTCCTTATGAATTTGTAATATCTTGGGATTTGCTCTAGTGTTTCAACCAATGGCACATGCACTGTCAATTGTTTGAGCATTGCCATGAACTTGCTGAATTTTGCATCATCAGTTTTTTCATTCAATCTTTGAGGAAAGGGATGTGGTGGTCTTGGGAGAGTTTTCCATTCTACCTCATTCTCTTTCTTTTTCTCTTTTTCCAGAGCATCATTAAAACCATCCAGCTTCTCAGACTCTACTGGACATTTTTGTTTGGGTTCGTCTTCTGCCTCTATCATATCTTCAACCAAACTCTTTCCTATAAAAAATCCAGGCCACATCTTACCACTCCTAGTGGTAATCTCTATACACGATCCATTATTCCATGAATTCTGGACCATATCACTTGGTAATAATCCACCCTTGCTCTCGTTAAATGTTATGGAGAGTTGGCTCATCTGCTGCTCCAACTATTTAATTATAGTAGAGTACGAGTTTACCAACTGACTAATAGATGACAGATCAGTCTTCATGGTAGTCAAACCAGAGTTGGTAGCCTCCACTCCCTTCAGTAACTTAGCGAGCATGTCCTCCATGGACATCTTTTCAGAACTTGCTGTAGCAGCCTCACGATTTCTAGGAGGGACATTTAGCCCGCTCCTATCATTATTACTTCTCTAGTTTCCTTACTCAGTATCTTTATAACCACGCTTATCATAATAGTTTTGACCTTGATTCCCTTGGCTATTGCCTTAGAAACCCCCTTGATTATTAACATAGGTCACTTCTTTCTCTGCATTAATATAAACTCTATCTTGAGATCCCAAAGCTTTTACCTTCTCAGTCTTGCATGATAGCAAGTGCTTGGATAGCAGGTCCACCTGGATTTTTATTTGATCCATGTCTTGGTGACACTCCTCATCTCTTCTGTGTTGTTCCTTAGTTCTACGATAGAAATAGTGGGGCTTGCTACCACAGAGTCTCTAGTATGCTATGCTTGACTTTCTTTGGTCACTCTCTCTAGTATTTCTGAAGCCTCTGGGAAAGTAAGATCAACAAATGAACCACTAGCAGAATTATCTACAATTGCTTTTGTTACAGAGTTAAGAGCCCTATACAAAGTCTCGATGAAGTGTATGTCCATCATATTGTGGTTCGGACACTGTGTCAGCTTCTTCTTGAATCTCTCCTAGGTTTTATGCAAGGTTTTAGTTGGGAGCTGCCTAAAGTTGCTGATCTCATCCCTAAACTATACCCTCCTGGAAGGCGAAAAGAACCTTTATAGGAAAGCTCCTTTCAACTACCTCCAGTTAGTTATGGAATCGGGTGTCAGCTTATTATGACACATTATGGCCTCCCCAGATAGATACAGTGGAAATAATCTTAATTAGATAGCATTCTGAGCCACTCCTGGGTTATCAAAAGATCTGCGGATGGTGACAAAGTTCATCAGATGCAAGTTGGGGTTATCCCTAGGAAGGCAACCAAATAACCTCTTCAGATTAAGGAGTTGAATCATAAAACTTGTAATGTTAAATTATGCTCTAGGTGCCAATGGTGGAGGAATAATTGCACCCGTTTCACCTACTCTATCCATTCCATCATCATCATCATTGAGGTTATATTGGACTAGTTGGTAATCTTTTCTTCTTCAGATCGAACGATTCCTGTTAGCATTATATTGTACTAGTGCAGCTATTTGCTTTGCACGCCTTGGGTTACTAGGGTTTAACAACTCCTCATCTCCCAAATATTTATCCTCAGCATTTAGATGTTGTACTTTTTGACTGACATTCTACATATTCACATGAGCTCTAGCTAAGGCTGCTAACCTATCAGCCTTCTGCTGGTCTACCATTCTTCTAATTCGGTAGAGTTTTGGGTTAAATGGTAATAATAGTTCTCCAAAACTTCTGGTTCTTGGCATACACTATAAAGGTCCTGCAATAAACAGAAACAACAAATAAATGTAAAACTAGGAAACTTAACTAACAGTCAATTAGCGCACACAAACTTTATTTTACAACCGTATTCCCCAGCAACGGTGCCATTTTTTATAACTCTTAAACTACATCTCTCAAATGAGAATATAAATGATATTTTTCAATATATAATCCAACTAGGTTGGGGTCAAATCCCACGGGGAATATGGTGTGAACTTAAGTTATTTGCGATTTAATTAGTTGATAGTTGGATGTTTCCTGAAATGGGAGTTTTGCAGATTAGCAAATAATTGTTGGTCACTTTTGTTTAAGTGTTTCAAATCAAGAGTTTATGGAAAACTATATTATGTTCACTATGGGTTTTAGTACTTGATAGATACTAATAGTGATTCAAGATTCACACAGTAGGTAGGACAACAGATTATCTCTACTGATGTTATGCCTAAATGTCTCTCGATCTACTTAAGCATTTAATTACCTAATCCTCTCAGACTTAGGGAATTTATATTTACTAACTAGACTTTACCTCAGGTTAATCAACCTAGTTATGACATCGATTATTAAATGGCAGTTTAGCGTTTCTATGTCCCTGTCAAGAATTTGCTTCCTACTATATTTGATTTTTTTATCTCAACCAAACAAAAGTAGGTGTTATCTATTGTTTGCAACCAATAGACAATAAATACAATATCGAAATTATCAAGGAGTCCTATTACCTTTAGAATTGAAAATATAGAGCATCTTACCAAGACTTAACCCATAGATCCCATAATTTGGGTCAAAGAGATCTAGCACTCATAATGTAATAAGCGAAACAACTAGACATATTCATAATTTGAAAGATAAAATTACCACAAGATGAATAATAACTAGTGATTCTCAGATTAGATCATAATAGAAATCCCAAAATATTGATGAAAATCTCCTCAAAGTTAATTGTTTTTTCAAACCAAGAAAACTAGAGAGAAAAATAACAAAATATGTGTGTTCCAAAATTATGTTCAGAACTCCCCTAGAAAACCCTAAACAATACTTTTTATTGTTCAACCTAAATAAGGAAAAAATCACATAGTTTAATAATTCCTTGAATTAGGCGATGACATTCGTGATACCTTATCAGGAATCTGACGACTTATCACAAATGTCGTCAGCTCTCTCTTCTGTTTTAGCACTTCCTACTTAAGGATGATGATGAATCCTGACAACTTATCAGAAAGGTGACAACATATCATACAACGTTGTCACTTCTACACCTCAGCTCACATGTTCTGCCTAAGGCTGACGATGACTCTAACAACTTATCATCTCTTTGACGGCTTATCAGGAAATATTTTCACAAATTTCAGTTGAGGTCCATTCTCTGTCTAAGGCTTTCAGTATACTTGATAACTTATCACAGGACTAATGACTTAACTGGAATGTCTTCAGTCATACTTCTCTTCTATTTTCTTTAGATTTCAACTCATTTGCTTCCATCCCTGTTGGTACTCTTGCATCTTGGCTTCTACTGCAAAAACAAAGATAAAACAATCAAAAACGACAAAATTTTCTTAAGACATTACAATTATTCTCAGTTAAAAGCCTTAAATGTGTTAGCATCTTCTCACACATCAATAGTAAGGACCAGTTCCCTTGTCCCATTCAGATGCTTGAAAATTATATTTTCAGCTTTTAAATAAGACTCATTTGGGCAAGCCTAAAATTAGGCACATATTCCCATACTGAATTCAATATCTTGCCTAATTGAAGTGAGTATAGTAAGGATCCAATAATCCTTCTATACATGGTCTCATTAACTAAGGGACCAATTGAACTAGTTCCGATTGGAGTTTTAATCGGCTTGGCATCTCCCATATTATATCTTTTTAGAAGCTCATTGATATAGTTCTCTTTACAAATCTTTGTCCCTTGAGAAGTTTGCATGATCTGTAGGACTAGGAAGAAACTTAATTCACCCATCATGCTTATTTCAAATTTACTCCCCATTAGTTTTGCAAACATTTCACATAGTGATTAAGAAGTAGCTCCAAAGATTATGTTATCAACATATATCTGGACAATTAGTATGTTTCTACCTCTGGACATTAAGATGTGAGTATTAACAATTTTTTATATTTTAAAGCCATTTTCTAGAAGAAACTTTGAAAGATCTCATACCAAGCCCTTGGTGCTTGCTTCACACCATGGAGAGATTTGTCTGATTTAAGCACATGATGAGGAAAATCTAGATCTTCAAAACTTGGAGGTTGCATAACATAGACTTCTTCTTTCAAGTTTCCATTTAGAAATGCACTTTTGACATCCATTGGGAATAGTTTGAACCCCATGTAGGCAACAATTACAATGATAATTCTAATAATCTCTAACCTTGATACAGGGGAAGATGTCTCATCACAGTTAATTCCTTCCTCCTAGTTATAACCTTTAAAAACCCATCTAGCTTTATTTGTATTGATAGATCCATGCTCATCCTACAATTTTTGGTACACCCATTTGGTCCCAAAAAATTTTCTATCAATGGGTCTAGTGACGAGGACTTTACTTCCTTCAAATTGTTGAAGCTCTTCCTACAATATATTTATCCATTCAATATCTTTGAAAGCGGCTTTCATATTTTTATACTAAATTTGGGATAAGAATGATGAGAATTATATGAAATTTCTAGCTTGAGATCTTGTTTAGACTCCAGAGTCCGAAGGTGTGGTCAGATTCTCAAATGGGTGAGAAGATTTGTGCCTCCAGTTTAACCTTTTTAGATAAGTTCCATTGGGACGAGGACCTTAAGGATTTTGACTTGACCTTACTTAACATTCGTCAACTAGAACAAGGGCCTATAATTGATATCCTTAAGCACCATCTCCTGCATCAATATCATCTGTTTGAACAAGAATGAGTTCTTTAATATCAGAATTTTCACCATTACCTGGATTTATTATCTTTCCCTACTCATCAAAGACCCAACAATTTATGAGTATACATGCCAACTTCAGGTAGACATGAAATAACTGATACGCGGCTTATCGAACTCCCTAAGACTCTTTAAACCTCAGGCTCTGATACCAAGTTTGTAACATCTCGATATAAGAAAAAGACCTATATTTCCTTGTGAATCAGAGAGGAGAATCAATATGATAGATCAAAGATTTTAAGGAGCAAGGTTCTTAGTCTTTTTATAAAATAAAACATTTGAATTAGCGTCTAGGATAGAGATATACCTAGATTTCTGTATAGTTGTAACAAACCCTCGAAGCTCTAACCCAATGATAAATATGAGCTGACCTCAACTAGATAACTAACTAACATTGGGGACATTTTTTACTGAAATGACCATTCTCCCCAAAATTATAACACACCTCAGGGGCTTTAGGATAGATAGCGAGAAATATATGCTAACTCTGTCTAAACAACTAACTCAAATGTAGGGAATTTTCTTGACTACAAAATCAATTCAAAAATCACAATTCATTACAAATATTTTAAAAAAATCGGTCAAACATGGATGATAAAAATATACAAGTTTCGTAGGTTGTTTTGATAGTTATGATGTGTTTTTGGTTGTACTTTGATGAATCTTTAGACCTGATTGTTTGAGAGATGAAGCTTTGGAGATCCTTATAAAAAATTCTACCCAGTTTCCATACTTTGATGAATCTTCAACCTTGATTTGTAAGAGAGATATTATTTTGTGACATTTTTGAGATTTTTCTCAAAAATTCTCCCCAGTTTCCCATTTCCTGAGTAATATGAATAAGATAGGGGAGAAGACATAATTTCCCCTTAGGCATTTAATTTAATAACTAGAATGCAGATTGAATGGAGACTGTGATGCGATTGGTGTCTCATTGCTAGTCATTACACTTTATTCTAAATCTGCATTCTTTATTTGTTCTCAGAATTGTAACTAGATGAAAACATAAATTATCAACTTTCAGGATATATTCTTTAATCTTATTAAATTTAGGATGTTGATGTCATATTCCTCAGGCCTTAGTTAAGTGTCAAGTTTGGTATAATGCCATTCATACTTCAGGTCCTCATGTTTTAACCTTCAGTGAACTCTCCTTATGAAATGATGTAGCAATGATATAGAGACATAATATGAAAGAATTTATTTGAAATTCATTTTTGTAATCATTTCATTAAACACTTGATAAGCATAGTGCAAGCTAGTTATGGGAATAGTTTGTCCAGTTGATCAGAGAAAGACTCCAGGATGCTCATAGCCGAAAAAAGTCTTATGTAGAGGTGCGCAAAAAGGATCTCGAGTTCAAGATTGGTTATTATGTCTATCTAAATATCTCTCCGATGAAGGGAGTGAAGTGGTTTGGCAAGAAGGGAAAGCTCAGTCCTCGATATGTCAATCCCTTTAAGAGTCTCAGCAGATTTGACAGGGAGAAATGAAGTCCCTCACTTGAAGTCCAATAAGTGCTAAGTTCGCTATTTAGCCAGTGGTTTATTGATGTTCTCACTAATAACCAACGAGCCTACTCATAAGTTTGATGTGAAGTTGGATGTATGAATGTCCAACTGCTACCTTGAATAATCTGAAGGTTCTTTAAAATCAACTAATCTGAGGCACACCCGAACCTAAAGCTGCATCAAAATGGTGAAGTAGAAGTGATTACAGTCCACTTGTACTTAGTAGGTATCATAGTCCGATCATTGGTCAACGATGATTATGTGGTTGGCCATTTGCATCACCATTTTCATGATTGTTTGCGCGTTAATAGTCTATTTTTTCCAATGATTATTTAAGTTCTTGAAAACTTGTATTGAATGATAAGAAAAAAATGATGAGGCTGGCTTGTGTTATATATCATCAAAACCATGAAACCCAAAAGTGACCTTCTAAAAGTTGCATCCAATTAACACGACTCTTCAATTAATCATGAATGTAATAATGAAAAAGAAAAGGTAGATGGATTAAGCCAATAAATCACTAGGTTTAAACTTGATTTGGAAAGGGAAAATAGATGGACAAAATCAACAATTAAATTCATCATTCAAAGTAACTAAACTTACAAAATATGAAGTCTGAAGTTGATTCTCTTCTAAGTTCAAGAGAAAATTCCCACAACCAAATCAAAGAGTTGAAAAAATTGAATTCTAAGTTAAGAGAACCAAAAAGAGGCAAACTCGTCTTTGGAATGAGTTCCATCCATTTCACGATGTCCAAGATGATGCCCCTTAATGAACCCTAAAAGTTGCTATTTATATCTGTGACTTAAGAAAAATCCGAAATTAAGAATTCAGAATTTTTCTTTTTGGTGACGACATGTCTGATAACTTATCACAAATCTAATAAGTTATCAAAGAATGTCATCAAGTCCTCTTCAAGTAAATTTTCAATAATCATTTATGCACGCATCAACAATTTCAAGCAAGTCCAACTATCAATCAACAAAAATCCAATTTAGAAGCATACACACAATTAAGTCGAGTGGGACGGACCTCATCTGTCTAGGCATTCAGATCGATAGTACGATGAGGATGCATGATTGTTTTTCTGAAACACAAGAGATCATCGATTAGGGGACAACTCAGACTCTGAAGCACCACCCAAGTAAAGCTAATATGGTTGTAGATGCTCTTAGTAGGTTATCCATAGGTAGTGTAGCTCATGAGGATAAGGAAAAGTAGGAGTTAGTGAAGGACATTCCAGGCTATATAGCATAAAATAGAATATAAGAAAGGGAAAGATTCGTAAATTCCTTATCGCCTCCCCTTTACAAGTGTGGCATACTATTATGGAGATATGTGGCTATGCTCCCATAACTAGGGTTATGGGAACCTTGATGTGAAAAGCTAAATTAGGTTGTGAATCTAGTAGAGTCCCATGAATAATTGATATTGCATATCTTTTCATATCATTTGTTTGAATTCAACTTATAGCTATAGTTTCAAATTAGTTTAATCGCCACTCATATTGTTCCATGTGGATTCGACCTCTACTCCAAAATTGGGTAAATATATTGATGACGACCGCCTTGCACTAAATTGACGTGTAAGTTGAGCATTATCAAAAATAGCGCCATTGCTGGGGAACAATTTGGCGTATTGAGTTTGTTTGGAATTACCAATCCAACATATACATATCTATACTGGCATGGTACCCAATCCAACATATATATATTTTTACCTGCATGTTATAATACCCGGTGAAGTTGGAATACCATATTTAAGAATCATCTAAGAAGCAGGAGAAACATGAATGACTAATAAAGAATGGGTCTGTGATTTAAAATCTCAAAATTTAAAACTGGAAATTAACTAAAATACAAACAAGTTCGAGTATGTCCCAGTCTTTTCGTGTATATGATAAAGAAATAGAGCTTGGGCCTATAATCAATCTCGATAGCTAGCTCATAATGGGTGGATTTTCCAAGACCATATAAAGAGAAAAAGGACCCTTTAACACACCAATTTGGGACTCCAACATTCCCCGCATGCCCAGGTTTGGACATCTTGGGGAATCCATATTCGTCTACTAGTGCACCCTATCTTAATTCTTTGGGCAAACATCATTCTCGGGCTAGTAGTGGTGTTGAGGCACAGGGTACTCAGTCTCAGGCAAGTAAAGCTTAGTTAACCCCACCTTATCCTTTTTTTTTGTGGGAAGCTTCACCTAGGATGTCATCTATGAAGACAATGATAAACATATAGAGATATTTCTTGAATACTCGATTCATGAGGTCCATAAAAGCTGTCGGGGCATTAGTTAGCCCAAATGACATGACTAGAAACTCAAAATGACCATAGCGGTTCAAAAAGCTGTCTTTGGGTGACACCCTAGTCCTTCAGGACATGGTTTGCATGTCTGCCTTTGCTTCCCAAGTATCTTCCTCAACAGACTAATTCCACCAAAGAACTTTGACAAAGGGAACTTCTTTGTTCCTAAGTTTGTAAATCTGATGATCAAGGATTTCGACTGGAACTTCCTAATAAAAATGGAACCTAAGCAACCTTAAATAGTGTGTCTCCATGATATGTGCACTTCACATACCCTAGCTCCCGCTATGAGCTTCGTGACATGGACCTTAGGTCAATTTTGATAGTTTTGTCCTTCTTTGCATCTTAGTTCCCAAAAGTTGGTTTCCAAAGGATGCCTCTAACACTTAGTGCATGTTAAGGATTCTAGATCCAAAGGTCTTTCCTTGCAGACTATACCTGTGGTCTGTGAGTTCTCTGGTTTTTTAATACGGACTTACTGATGACTGGGTCTACTAATACTAATATCTGAGTTTACTAACTCTGGAATACTGAATAACTAAATCTACTTATATCAATAACTGAGTTCTAAGATTGCTACTATCCTCAAAATACTAAAGCAGTGAGAAACTAGCCTAGACCCATTTCTCCATCAATTATCAAGAGCTTCTTGGTTTTAGCTGGCTAAAAAATATCTAATGAATTTTTAAGCCTATGACGAATAGATCCAGAAACTGATGGAATACATGGTTCATGAGATCCATAAATGCAGCCCGAGTATTTGTTTAACACAAAATACATAAGAAAAACCTCATAATGACTATACTAAGTATGGAAAGTAGTCTTAGGGATATCTACCTCCATAATCTTAAACTAATGATAGCTCAATCGAAGATCAATCTTAGTAAAGTACTAAAGCTAGTCAAAGAGATCATCTATCCTAGCTTTAAGGGTAGTTGGGATGACCACTTGCCTTTGATTGAGCTCCTGAGAAATTTGATGAAAGTCAGAGAGGAGATGGAGTATACATGCCAACTCCACTAGAAAAGCTGATGATTGAGGCAATGGTGGATAAGAGTGGGTTTCACATTTATCTTCATCCAAAGTCATTCCCATAAATGTATGCATGTAAGTGTATGATACAAAATTAGACTAAAAAGTACATAATTTATCAAGGATATTGATTTTCTAATCATAGCCAAGTTTTGGGAGAAAAACTTATTCATCTAGTCGGTAAGGTTATTTTGATTAGCCCTAGCCTTAACCCGTTCTTCACAAATTATTTCTGCTATCTGATATTTAATTTTGCAAAACATCATGCAAATATTTCCCTTCACAATATTGTCTATCAAATAATACTGTCTTACATTAATATGATTGGTTCTCTTAGGCTGAACTAGACTCTTAGCCATGTTAAGAGCACCTTTGTTGTCACACATCAGAGAGATAGTGTCCGAGACAATCCCAGAATCCTTTAATTATCTGATCCATAATAGTTGAGCACAATAAGAATCTCCAGCCACATACTCATCTTTAGAAGTAGATAAAGCAACTTAATTCTTGTTTTCCAAACCCCTGGAGATTAAGAGAGAACCCAAAAAATGAGCTATTCGTAAGATGCTTTTTTAATCGACCAAGTATCTAGCATAATAAGCATAAGCATATCCTATCATATAAAAATGGTCTCCGGATGGATAGTAAGGACCAGTTCCCTTGTCCCATTCAGATACTTGAAAATTATATTTTCATCTTTCAAATTAGACTCCTTTGGGCAAGCCTAAAATCAGGCACATATTCCCACACTGAATACAATATCTGGCCTACTTGCAGTGAGTATAGTAAGGATCCAATAATCCTTCGATACATGGTCTCCTTAACTAAGTGACCAAATTCATTATTGTCCCTCTTTGAACTAGTTCTAATTGGAGTTTCAATTGGTTTGGCATCTTTCATTTTGTATCTCTTCAGAAACCCATTGATGTAGTTGTCTTTACTAATCTTTGTCCCTTGAGAAGTTTGCATGATCTGTAGGACTAGGAAGAAACTCAATTCACCCATCATGCTCATTTCAAATTTACTCCCCATTAGCTTTGAAAATATTTCATATAGTGATTAAAAAGTATCTCCAAAGATTATGTCATCAATATATATCTGAACAATTAGTTAGTTTCTACCTCTGGACATTAAAATGAGAGTATTGTCAATTTTCCATATTTTAAAGCCATTTTCTAGAAGAAACTTTGAAATATCTCAGAACAAGCCCTTGGTGGTTGCTTTAAACCATGGAGAGCTTTGTCTAATTTAAGCACATGATAGGAAAAGATGGATCTTCAAAACCTGGAGGTTGCATAACATAGACTATTTTCTTTTAAGTTTCCATTTAGAAATGCACTTTTGACATCCCATTTGGAATAGTTTGAACCCCATGTAGGCAACAAATGAAATAAGATTTCTAATAGTCTCTAACCTTGATATAGGGAAAAATGTCTCATCATAGTTAATTCCTTCCTCCTAGTTATAACCTTGAACAACCCATCTTGGTTTATTTGTATTGATAGATCCATGCTCATACTGCTTTTTTCTGTACACCCATTTGGTCCCAAAAATTATTTTGTCAATGGGTCTAGTGACTAGGTTCTAGACTTTACTTATTTAAAATTGTTGAGGCTCTTCCTCCAATATATTTATCCATTCAACATCTTTAAAATCTTCTTTCATATTTTCCTGCTCAATTTAGGATAAGAATGATGAGAATTACATGAAATTTCTAGCTTGAGATCTTGTTTAGACTCCAGAGTCCAAAGGTGTGGTCAAATTCTCAAATGGGTGAGAAGATTTGTGCCTCTAGTTAGACCTTTTTAGATAAGTTCCTTTGGGACCAGGACCTTGAGGATTTTGACTTGACCCTACTTAATGTTCTTTAACTAGAACAAGGGTCTGTAATTGATATCCTTGAGCACCATCTCCTTCATCAATATCATTTGTTTTAACAGGAATGAGTTCTTTAATGTTAGAATGTTTACCATTACCTGGATTCATTAGCATTCCTGACTCATCAAAGACCACATGAATTCGGCAATCTTATAATTCAACAATTAATGTCTGAATCTGGAAATCTTACAATTCAGCTTTATTTGAATTTTCTTGGATAAAGTGACCAAAAAATCATTCGTTTTATCCTTGGTTCTAACAACACTGTCTAGGTTAACCTAAAGAATTCATACACAATGAAAAATACTTATTTCTTTCCTCCTCTACTTTGTCTTTAACGGGACCGCATAGATTCATAAATAGCATTTCAAGGGGTTTAGACATACTCACCTGCTTTTTCAGCTTAAAAGAAGACCTGATTTGTTTTCCCTTAAGCATTACAAACCTTGTTATTTGGAAATTTCAACTTTGGCATGCCTCAGACTATGTCCTTTGAAATAACCTTGTTCAGCAAAGAGGAACTTACACGTCCTAGCCTTCTATGCCATAAATCAACATCTTCACTTTCAACACTAAAGCAAGTAAATTCCCAATCAACCACAGACTCTAAATCAAACACGTATATACTTTTGATCCTCTTGCCTTTGAGAATAATTGTCCCATACTTCAACCTTACACCTATCAGATGAGATTTTGACCTTATTACTTTTGTCACATATTAGAGAAATACTTAGAAGATTGTACTTTACGCCATTCATATAGTACACATCTTTTATTTTTGAACTAGTGATCTTTAAATCTTTATCAACCCATGAGTATAGCCCTCTTTACCATTCCCAAAAGAGACACCTCCACCTTGAAGTGTCTTGGGAGAAAGAAAGCAGTTAATCCTCCTAGTCATATACTTTGAACATCCACTATCCATGAACTTGTTCTGGCTGCATTCTCTTTCTTCTACCTGCAAACATATTTGTTAGATTTGTGAACACACTTGAGTTTGAGTTCCCAATAGGAAGACAAAGGTGTAATGAAGTCCTTATTTACACAACTAGGTAGAGAATTCTTTTTCATTTTTTTCAAGGGCATAAAACCCTTAGAATAATAGTTCTCCTATTGGATGTACCTAGTACTACTTATTCTAGCTCTAAGCCAATACAGACAGTTTTTCTTCAAGTTTCCATCTCTTCCATAATGAGTACATAGAGGTTTGTGAACCTTTTTTCCAATACCATGAACAACATTCCCTTGAGACCCATATGATTGGGTTTTATACTGATATCTAAGGCCTTTACCATTATTGGCACCCTAATAGTTAAATTAGAAAGGATTTGAGAGAATGTGGTCTATTTTAATAATTTTTTAAGTACTTCCTTTATACGAGCCGAGTCCCTTTCTAATTCTTCATTATTTTAGAGTGCAATCATAAGATAATTTTGAGAATCCTTCACCTCTTCTTCAAGATCAATTGTAAGCCTTGAGGCTTGTTTTTTCCCTTTACCATTAGAATTATCCAAAACAAAATATGGACAAACATAATGGGGAATTAGCTTCCCTTTGTTCTCAAACTACATCACACCCTTCATGGGTGACACCTTTAAGATCATTAAATCACCCATATTAAAAACCAAATCCATTCGTCTCAAATCAGCATAGGACTTTTGGCAACTTTGTGTGGTCTTAAGCCTATATCAAATAACATTCACCTTCTTTATGGCTTGGTGAGAAAATCAAGGCCAAATAACATATTTTTACAAACCTTAAACCACCCAATAGGACACCTACACCTCCTAACATACAAGGGCTCAAATGGAGCCACACCAATGCTAGAGTGATAACTATTATTGTAGGAAAATTATATGAGAGGTAAGTGGTCAACCCAACTACCAGCAAAGTCAATCACAAAAAATCTGAGCATATTCTCCACTGTTTTAATGGTTCTCTATGCCTACCTGTCCGCTTATGGTGGAAACCTATACTAAGGATCACTTTAATCCCCAAACATCTCTAAAAGGAATGTCAAAAGTGAGGTGAGAAAATAAGAACCTCAATTAGATATGATGGAAACTGCACTAGCATGCAACTTCACAATCTCCTCAATGAAAAGCTTGGTGTAATCCTTCGCCGAATAGTTAGTCCTCACTGGAAAGAAGTGAGTAGATTTCATCATCCTATACACGATAACTCAAATGGAATCAAACTGATGGCAAGAACGCGGAAGACTAGCAATAAAATCCATATTAACTATCTCCCTTTTTCCATCCAGGAAGCTTAATTTCTTAAAATAATATACCGAGCCTCTGGTGTTCAACCTTCATTTGCTCATACACCATGAACTTAGCCATACAACTAGACATATCTCTCTTCAATTTATTCCACAAGTTAATTTCTTTTAAGTCATGATACATATTCGCCGTACCAGGATGAAGAGTATAATGCAACTTATGAGCTTCAGCCAAAATTCTTCGTCACAACCCGTCAACACTGAGAAAAAATTATCTACCTTGGTACCTCAAGTTACTATCACCACCAATTTTAAAAGCCTTTACCTTCTGTCGACCTATATCCTCCTTGATTTGCATCAATATAGGGTCTAACACTTGCTTCTCCTTTCCCTCAGCACCAAGAGATGACTTTGCCACCTCTTTAACAATCATACCACCATCCTCAGAATCCAATAGATGGGCTACATGATTAGCCAAATGGAAAATATCCTTCACCAATACCTGCTACTCCCCGTCCACATGAGATAAGTTCACCATGGAAAACTAGATATGAACATCAACAACTATGTTAGCTTTACCTGGGTGATAGTTGAGACTGATGTCATAGTCCTTTAGAAACTCAAGTCACCTTCTTTGCCTGAGATTTAGCTCCTTTTAAATGAACATGTATTAAAGGCTCTTGTGATAAAAAAAATATCTACATGTACCCAATAAAGATAGTGCCACCAGATCTTCAATGCAAACACAACAACTAACAGTTCTAAATCATAAGTTAGATAATTCTTCTCATGGGCCTTCAACTATCTAGAAGCATATGCAATCACCTTGCTATGTTGCATCAACACATAAACCAGTGCCACCCAGGACACATCAAAAAAGACAACAAAACCATAAGTACCAATAGGTAGAGTCAAGACTGGAGCCAAAGTCAATATATCCTTCAACTTCTCGAAACTACCCTCAAAAGCATTAAACCACAAGAACTTCACCTTATTCTGACTCAACTTAGTTAATGGTGCAATAATGGAAGAGAAACTTTCCATAGACCTTCTATAATAACTAGCTAAACCCAAAAAGCTCAAAAAGTCGGTTGGATTCATAGGTCTAGATCACTTCTTAACCATTGCAACTTTCTGTAGATCCACTATGATCCCTTCATTATAAATAACTTTACCTAGATAAGTCACAACATATAGTAAGAATATAGAATTTGAGAACTTCACATGCAACTGTTGAACCTTTAAGTTTTGATACACAAGGCAGAGGTGATCGACATGATTTGCCTCACACTTAGAATACAACAAAATGTCATCAATAAATACAATTACAAAAAAATCCAAGAATTGATGAATTACCCAATTTACATGATCCATAAATGTTTTGTAGGCATTAGTCAAACCAAAATACATCACTAAAAAAATCTAAATGACTATCTTGCGTTCGAAAAATGGTCTTAGGGATATCTGCCTCCCTATTCTTCAATTGATGGTGTCCAGACCGAAGATTAATCTTAGAAAAGTAATTAGCACCTTAAAGATGATCAAAGTGATCATTAATCCTCGAAAGGGGATACTTATTCTTCACGTCCACCTTATTCAATTAGCAGTAATTTATACACATCTAAAAGGACCCATCCTTCTTTCACATGAATAGAACCGAAGTACCCTGAGGACAAACACTAGGGCTAATAAAACCCTTATCCTAAAAATGTTTCAACTAATCCTTGAGTTCTTTAAACTTATCTAGAGTTATTCTATGAAGAGGGATACAAATAGGATGAGTTTTCAAAAAAATCAATCCCAAAATAAATTTCCCTATCAAGATGAACATCAAGAAGATCAGTTTCCTTAGGAAATACACAAACAACTAGGACAAACTACGAATAACACCTCTTGGACTACAATCCTTAACATGTACTAAATAATAGAGACACCCCTTAAAATCTAATTTCTAAGATCTAATATATAAAATGAACTTTCCTTGAGGCACTAGGGAACTACCTTCCTACTTGATCACTGACTCATTAGGGAAGTTGAAACTAATCCTTTGAATTAACTAATCAAGACATGCATATCATGAATACAACCAACCCATCTCAAAAATCAAATCTAAGTCTATCATGTCCAACTGTATTAGATCTACTTAGGTCTCCTTACCACTAATTAACATCACACAACCCTTATAAATTCTTCTAACTATAATAGAGTCACCAACCAGGGTGGACACAGAAAAGACATCCATTATACACTCACGTTTAAAACCAAGATAGACAACCACATAAGCGGTCACATACGAGAAGGTAGACACAAGATCAAGTAGAAAATGTACATCATCAGAGAAATGTTTTATCATACCAGTAACACCATTGAAGGATGCCTCAAAATCCTTGTAGGTGGCAAAAGCATACGGATGGTTCTATCCAATTTCGTAGCTAGAAGCAGAAGTAGCACCTTTTGGTGAAGGCGCTGATGAAGTAGCAACAGGAATCTTATTTACCCTAGAAGCAACCCTAGAATGATAATCCCATTACATAACAAATTTGACCATATTTAAAGAAGTTGTTTCTCCCCTTTACACAAACACAACAATGCACCTGACCATAAAATCCATAAGAAGGATACGATAGACCTGACTGAGCCTCACTAGCTTGAGGATGGCACCCTATACTCTAGGAAAAATACTATTCTAGAAACGATGATCACCTGAGGGCTTTGGATAAGAAGCACTAACCATAAAAGTGAAACAAGAAGTACCCAAATTCCTCTTAGACCATTTTTTATCATCTCTGCCATTCTTTTGCTGACCTCCATCTTGATCAAAACACCAAAACTTCTTACTCTTCCTTTCACTCATCTCTGCATACTTCCGTTTTTCATCTTCTATTTATTGCATATACATCAAAAGTTTAGAGATATACATATCTTTATTCAACTAGGAAGCCTTGATTTCTAAGATCAGATCACGAGACAACTCAAAAGCAAACTTGCTCATTCTAGACCATATACTAGATACTAATTCCAGAGAATATCATGATAGCTGATTAGAATTCAATGCATACTTATTTAATGTCGTCCTGCCTTGCTTCAAAATTATGAATTCCTTAGCCTTCGCCTCCCTTAACTTCTATGGAATAAAGCAATTTAGAAAATCACTAAAGAAGTCATCCAAGAAAGTTAATTCAACATCATCACCATAGACTGATCCTATTCCTTATACTACTAATATGCCACATCCTTTAACTGATAAGCAGTGAACTCTACACCCTTTATATCAGTAGTATACATCACATAGAAAATCTTTTCCATCTCATCAATAAAATTTTAAAGATTTTTCTCAACTTTAGAACTAGTGAAGGTAGTAGGATGAAGCCTCATAAATTGGAAAAATCTAGCAACCTCCAAGGATGGAGCAAAATAAGCAACATGCTCAGTCTAAGAGGCCACAAACTAGGTAACTAAATGGAAAAATTGGAAAACCTCAGCTTTACACATGCTATCTTGAGGTGCCCAAGGAGCACTAAGGGGAATCAGAAAAACTCCTGTAAAGTAGTCAGAAGTAGCGACCCTATCTAGGTCTAAACTCCTTGAGTAGGATGAGCTCCATTCACATTGTCCTTGGAAGCAATAGAAGAGTTTCCATGAGCTTCAGATCTTCTGGAGGGATAAAATAAAAAGAGAACATATGGGGATTAGAAAATACTTTAAATGACACAAAACATAGGCTTTGATACTAACTTTATCATGACCCAAACTAGGACCTGACCGTAATGGTTATCTTTAACCGATCAAGGATTGGATACCACCCTCTGTACCTAACAAAATATAATGCACCGCTCAATAATAGTTAAATTCCAAATATATAACAAGATAGCATAAGATAATCTCAAAGAAGGTAAGTTCATGTCTATAATCAAAATAGTAACCAACCGAAAAAAACAAACCAACATCACCACCCAAGTCCACAGTAATCCAACAAAGCCTCTATGCAAAAGAATCAAAAACCAACCTAGGTTTGAACATGTCCCCAACTCTAATAATGAAAATGACAATGATAATGTAAATGATAATGTAAAACTCCAAAATCTAGTCTATGCAAGGAACTGATAAAATATTTAAGTCTTTTGGAGAATGGAAGCTCACTACTTCACCATAACAAAACAATTAACTAAGCCGATCCACCAAACTCTATGCAGGAAAAATAAAAGCATCTCGGGTGCCTGCATCACATGGGAATACAACATCCAAATATAGTTAGTGGGTTGACCACTAGTATAAAATTCAAGGATAATGGAAAAAATAATATTATGTCAAACCATTTCAAATACCAGATGAACCACATATATTAATAATATGCCAGGATAGGGAACAAGTCTTACCATGCACTTTAAAACTTTAACCTAGATTGTGTTGCTCAACCATCAGAACTTAAGAAGGCACCCACAAGCTAAATGGGCCCAACTCTTACCCAAGCAAAAAAGCCCTACTGTATGTATCTACACAAACCTGAGGATATAGGTATGCACTAAACTATAGGGGACTCAAACCTCCCAACGTACAAAGGTGACAGAAGCGTCAAATCATGTAATATAATATTGGGGACTCAAAGCTACAAATTATGTGATAATAATAAGGAGGACTCAAACCACTCGATTATGTAGACCCCCACGTTGGCAATCACAGTTTCTAGTATTGGTCCCTCATGACCTCTACTTTCAGAGCTCAGCTACACAATCCTTCTTAAATCCCAATTAAAATATTTAACACATATTCCCATTCATTGAACCAATGATACACATCGAGACATACACTATTGGTATTGTCATACCAACTATACTTTTAAGGTAACATCAATATGCCAAAGTATTTATCATCACTTTGGGGAAATATACAACCTTCTTAGTTCAATTATACATTAGCTTATAGAATTCCACAACCCCATAAGGTTCAATTAAAAATCATTATACTTCATTAAATTTTTACATTATGCGATATTTTAAGAGTATTTCAATTTGCATACTTTTCATAATCAAAACCAATTTCTCAATTGGGTTAAGGTTTTCACATTAGGTATGGATGCTTGAAAGACTTGAGAGAGAGAAAAACCATTGGAGTATGTTATCAATTAAAATAAGGCCCCAAGAATATTTATAGGTTGTGGGTTATTATTGGGATTAAAGGGAAATGTCTAAAATACCCTATTAAAAAGATGGAAAATAAACTATCAGTCTTTATGGGTCATTTAACGACTTATCAGAAATAATTACAACTATCTTCATGAGTTGTTGCCAAGATAGTGTCACTAGGCACATATATTATTGATCTTACAGATCATCTACCATGGCTTATAATGATACTTTACTACTTATAGGGTCCAGTCGCAGTTAATATAGAAACCATTTGGGCTTCATATTGGTTACCCAATGATTTTCACACAATGACTCATAATGAGTCCATATGACTCATAATAAGCCACTCGAACTCATAATACAAAACTTAGCCACATACACTGGTTAGGCTACGACTAGGTCTAATGACTTGTCAAGACTTCCTAGGACTCATAGGGTAAGTCAAAGTTAGGACAGTGAGGATAGAATTTTAAAAATTTTTTAGACATCAACACCTAGGGTATTTAATATTATAGGGTTAGTTGTAGTTATATCATGGGAGATAGAAAGTAATCACAAGTTTGGGGCTGTTGTCATGTGAGTGCAAGGGAAGACTCGACTGCATATGATGTGCAACCAAATCTGAGCTTTCAAAGTAAATTCATTCTTGGAGATATAACTCTTAGTTTTCATCAAAGAGACTTCCTTTCCAGGATACAATCTTTCCACCGACCAACTTTTTGACTCACACCCTTTTTCTTTAAACTCACCCATGTCAGTATGTTGCAGCCTATAGATATTATTTATTTGTTCTACCCCAAAGTTCACCATTTTCTCCCAGATCTTAATAGTCATGTTAAACTGATTTGATAAAGGCACTTCGCCAATGTTGACATAGAATTCACCGATCCATTTCTAATTTTGTACGCATGGATCTGGGGTGAGACACGGCCACCCTATGGCCCTAAGCATTTCATAAAATGCCAGATGTTCTTTTGGCATATTATCCAAGCAAATTCATCTCTCCGAAACCCTCTTTATCTTTGGAAGATCTCTATAGTAGTGCCAGTGGCACTCAGGTGCCATGAATCGGATGTGGTCAAAGCACTTGGAACATGCGATATTAACTATTGACATTTTCATGCACAAACTATGCCACGTTGTCTCCTAAAGCTCATTGAATGGATACTTATTAGTGTGTGGCTAAAAATCTGAATTGTAGGATTTTTAGCATGGCAAGAAACTACCATTGGTTATTGGTATCACGGTCCCTAGCTACATTACTATTGTTGTGATCACAGTCCCTGTGGCCGCGATCGTGGTTACTAACACCAGTTCCACACCATCTTTCCATGTTCAACATTTCCTAATTCTTTTAGGCCACAAACATGTTCTACAACAAGGATTCATATTAAGACCAATGAACAAGACTACTAGGTGCTCGATATTGCCCTTAAAAATTGCAAAAAACATTATTGAACACTCATTTGGACAATAAATTATGTACTTAGTATGCACTCTTATTTGTCTCAATTTCACACATATTTTTGGGTACTCAAGACTCCCCCACTTATGTGCACACCATAATCTAGAAGCTGAACACCACACAATTATAAAGTATGAAAATATGTAAGCATGAAAATTAAAGATTCAGGCCTCTCTACATCATGCATTCTATGGACTATTTTCAAGAATCAAAGAATATATTCATAGCACCTACCGGATACGTGATACAAGAATGATGCAAGGATGTTGTTGGAGAGCTCATAATCTTCTCCAGAATTTGGTCTAATTAGTGACTAAGACTTGAAAAAGGGGAGTGGGAAATAGGGGAAATCAGCTAGTTATATAGCTGAAGTGACTACAATCGCGGTCAGGTGGCCGCAGTCGCGGATAAGAGGATGATTGTTATTACTGCCTAAGGCTTGTGATCGCAATAACTAAGGGCATTTCTACTCCCCTATTTTCCCCTATTCGACTCACCTCATGAATTGATAGATTTTCCCCTATTTAGTTTTTAATTCAACAATTTTACACTTTCCCCTTTTTAAGCTTATCCAATGCACTATTTAGTGTCATAAATGCTGGAGTTATTAAGATCCAAAAACTAAAATCTGCACTATAAGATCATAAATAAGGGATACGAGCCACTTTTGTGTCATTTGTGGGTTGCCTCACACATAGCACCTTAGTTATCACCGTGGAAAGATGTCTTCCTTTTTTTTTCTTAAGGTGGGTCTTCAATCCCCCTTTCACTCACCTCACCAAGCTCAACATCAACCACGACTGTCACTTAAAGTTATGCGGGTTGTTTCCTTGTCTTGCAAACTTTAAAAGTGACCTCAAGCTTTTACACTCTAAATATCATCTCCCCCATTTCTAAGTCAACAATAGCCCTTCCTATGGCTAAGAAGGGATGGCTAAGAATGATGGTTACCTCTTGGTCTATTTCATAATCTAGAACAATAAAGTCTGTCGATAGTGTAAATTTGACCACTTTGACTAAGACTTCAAATAAAATTCCAATCGGCATCTTAATAAATGGATTCACCATTAATAGTCTTATAGATATTGGGGTTGGGGCATCCAATCCAAGCTTCTTATAGATTAGAAAGGGAATGAGGTTGATACTAATACCAAGGTCGCATAGATCTTTTGCAAACATATGTGTTATGATGGTACAAATAATAGTGAAAGCTCTGGGGTCATCCTTCTTCTCTGTAATCTTGTTACTCATGATAGCACTCCAACCATGGGTGACTTCAATGGTATCATGTTTAGTGAGCTTATTCTTGGACAACAAATTTTTCATTATCTTAGCATATCACGAGATCTCTTGGATTGCCTTAAGCAATTGAATATTGGTTGATAGATTGCTAAGCTTGACCATATAATTCTTAAGTTATCACCCTCCACTTTTATATAAAATCTTTGAGGAAATGGGGAAGGGACTTAGATTGTAGAACTTGCTTCATCTTGTAGCTTTTCAACGTCAATTACTTCCTCATAACTTCCATCAACTATTTTTTCATCTTCTTCTTCTTGATTTTTAGGTAACACCTCCTTTGGTTAAGCCTTAGGAATCTTTCCCATTATGTCTTCCTTTAAGTGTTAATCAAGTGTCTTCCCAATCCTATTGACTATTACTAAGACTTAAGCTTCAACCTTTCAATTTGTAATAGTGTCACTAGGGAGACCACCTCTAGGCCTAGCATTCATTTGAGTGGAGATTTTCCCAATTTAAGTCTCTAATTTCTTGGTGGAGGCGAAGTGACACACAACAGTTTGGGAGAGTTGTGAGAAATCTCCTTTTATTTTGTGTATCATCTTGTAAGTTTCTTCCATCTTTAGGTAAATATTTTCCAAAATATTATTGGATTTGTGCTTATTGAGGTTTGTGGAACTTGGCTCTTTGTTCTTTTCCTGATCATAGGAAGGTACATAGCAGTCCTAAGCACATTTCTATCTCTCCAATCCCTATTATGATCATGATCCATCAAACCTTGATTCCCATTTTGCCTCCTATAAGTGGGGCGGGAACCCCCTGAGTAGTCTGCCAAGTATCAAATTTTCTTAACTAATTTCTTATCCTCCTCATAATATTCATAGGCTTTTGATGTCACAGCATTCACTGCTTTAGTGGGAGAACCCATCACGTGTTTTCTCAAAAGCTCTAGTTGCGTCATCATATTAGTGATATTCATCTCTTTTTCTTCATCTCGCTTCCTTTGTTCCTTGTAAACCAAGGGTGTGGTGGGAGAACTCTTTGGAACCTTGTCATCTCGAGTATGCCATCCCTGATTTTTCTTGGTCACTTCTTCAAGCAAATTCATTACCGCATGATAATGAAACTTCACAAGAGAGCCTCCCGCCATATTGCCCATCATGGTATCGTTGAGTGGGTCAAGAGCATGGTAGAGGATTTGAGAAGAATCTTCCCTGGGACCTCGTGGTTCTGACATTGCATTAGTTTTCCATTGAATCTTTCCCATACTTCATACAAAGGCTCTCCATCCAATTTCCTAAAGTTGATAATTCCATCCCTCAATTGGAGTTTTTTGGATGTTGGGAAATACCAATCAAGGGAGACCATATTGAGTTTATCCTATGAAGTGATAGACCCATTCGAAAGAGATCGAAGCCATAATACTGGTTCTTCTTGGGTTATGTGAGCAATATAAAAGGGTGCACACACCTCTAAAAAATTCTTCAAATAAATGTTGGGGTCCTCATATGTTTGCCCCCCAAAAAGTCCCTTCATTTTCAACATGTGCAACATGATGCTCGTGACATGAAAGATACTATTCCCATGAGTAGGTGGGATACAAATAGAACTTAAATAACCAACATCGTTGAGTTGCCCATCATAATCAACAAGGGCATCAAAGGGCCATGTAACTAGTGTTGTTACTTATTGTTCTGTTTACACAATGATCAACTACAGAATAAAAAATAACGAAAAGTAAATCAAAACCACTTCGGGTATACCTAAGTAAAAATCACACCGCATAGGTGAAATCTAGATTTCACTCCCGACAACAATGCCATTTTGAAAATGCTCAAATTACTCTCGAATTTTAGAGGCAAGGCAATAGTTTTCAATAGACCAACTCTCATTGAATTCTAATACACAAAGAGTGAAATATAAACTTCAAGTCTTACAGGTTCTGTAGTTACTAAAAGGGATACCTAAAGTGAATGCAAAAAGAAACATGTAATGTAAATTTGGGGGTTGGTTATGATTTGGGCTGTATCAATTTTAGGTCACACGACAAACCACAATAACACTTTTGTTTTAACATCAAAGTTGGAGAAAATCTTGGGATTATGTAGACCTAAAGGAAACGCGTACATGGGATCATGATAGTTTAGCATGAAACCTAGTTGTTGAATACAAGATAGGCTAGGTCAAAAGTCTATGTGGTTAGTTTATCAACGAAACCTCAAAGATTTCATCCGTTGGCTCTTTCAAGAACCTAAAAAGTGTTTCTACGATAATCACCAAAACCTTCTCTTGGAGATCCCTATTTCTAGAAAAATGCCCTTGACATGACCTTCTTTCTATTTATACTTATTTCTAAGATTACAAAATATAGTAAATCATATGCTCAATTGTTCACCATTGCCTTGTCCCCCTATGACCCATTTTAAAGTATGCCATGGGTTCCCTTAGGTTTACCCTAATCCCTCTTTCAAGGATGATGAAGGTTTTAAAGAGATAGGGGTTTTCACCCATCAAACCCATTGGGAAAATTGGGGTTTTCACCCACAAAGTCCAACCATTAGGCTCAGGCAATGGTGGAATCCATAATCAACAACTAGAAATTGTGTAAATCCATCAACACCAATAGCACTTTAGTTCAAAATAATCCTAATACTAAAATAATTATGTACTCCTAAAGAAATTAGATAAATATAAACCATCATATGGATTGTTTAGAGCATTCATCCTTCACAATTACTAAAAATTTGACTCTCTAAAATTAATTACAAATTTTTCCCAATTTAGGGTTTTTGTTTTGAATTCAAAAGTGTAAGTTGTAAGAAATTCCTAATGATGAATGGGTTTTAGACTATTAAGGGATTTGAATTCAGCCAAGTGAATTGACAGAATAGCCCTGAGAAATATTCCTACTTAACCACGATCGCATAAGATTGTCTACAATCGCGGCCAATGCAACCATGTTAAGGCTTCTGCAATTGCATCCTCTTGACCTTTTTATTGATTACGATTACGGCCTACAAACCACAATTTTGGTAACTGAGGATGATGATTTCTCCAGGTCATTTAGCTACATTTCTTTTCTTTCTTTGATCTGTTTTAGTTCAAATCCACAGCTTTCACTCATCTAGCTTGTATACCTGCGGAATATGGAGTTTAGTGCATTTAATTACAAACTTTTCACCTTGATATCTTCAAATCATAGTAGTTCACACTATTAGCAAGTTCAAATGAGTGGTAAAATCACCACTCAGCAATATTGCAGTGTAACACCCCTAGTTTTTATCCCTAAAAATTTCTAAGTTTTGCGATTACTGCCCAGTGTATGATAAAGATAATGATTTCTGAGGGCTATATATGAGTCGTATAATGTCATCCATATCCAAAATAGTGTAGGTTCCCTAAGTTTCTATCATGAGTATGATTGGTACCTAACAATTCATAAAGATTCATTACAAATCGTGGTGTACAAGACGTAGGCAAACTAGTATAAGGGCCTAAGGAAACTATTATGTTGATGATTATGATTGAACGAGTCTTATGATTTGATCACTTGTTGTAGGGTGTTACCTATGACCAAACTAGTGAAGGATGCCCAAGAGTGTACCCAGATAATTAGTCCAAGCAAAGACACATACCTAGTCGTCACGGGTCATAATGGCTGGGCTTTTTTTTGCACTTTTAAGTAAGGGAATTCTTGTTATTTACCTAATTCCCAATTAAAACCCATGACTATAACATACATAAAGAGGATTATTTTTATCACTTTTAAAATTATAAACTACTCTCTTCTCTCTCAAATCCCCAACTTAAGAACAACTATGGTTTCTTAATGTTGGTCATCTAGGTCTTAAAGATTTTTTTTTACCCATAACTCTTAATATTTTAGGCATTTATCTATCTCTTAAACTTTTATTTTCATTATGGCATGCAATGGCTTGATATTTTCATGGTTTCAATGTTTGATTTTAAATGAAAGGTTAAGGGTTTTAGTTGATAGTGGTTTAAATGCTTTACCCATGGTTTTGAATTGGTTATCTATGATTTATAATGTGGTTTTAAACTGAGTATATGCATGGGAATGGTAATTGAAAAAGGGAACATGGGTATCCCTAATCTTATAGTTTAAATGGTTTGGAATTGTCTTCAACCCAAACCCAGCTTATGTAATTGGTTTTGGAAACATGGATACTTGCATAATTAAACTCATTTTTGGAAAATTACATTGCTTAAAAGGTTCATGAAACTTAAAATAGTTTTTGAAAGTCCTTGTTCACCATGAATTGGTTTTCAATTGGAAAAGTTTGGAGTTATTTTAGCTAAATGGATTTGGAATGACATAATGGAATTGGCTTGCAATCTTAATAATTGGTATGAGGTTACCAATGGTAACTTCCTAATTAGATGATTTTTTAGTTAATGGATGGGAATTTGTAAATGGATTTAATTTGGGCTTAAAAAGGGTTGTGTAGCTCTTTGTAAAAAGTGGAGTTCCTGGGGTGGACTAATAATGGAAACCATATTTACTGATGTGAGGTCCTTGGTGGTCGTGTGCATTATTCTCCCTTTATATATCTATATTTTTTGAATGGGTCGAGCATTTATATCTTTTTCTTTTCTATGGACTTCTCTGATTAATGTGGCTAACACGCACTGGGGCCCTTCTGGTAGTGCAACCGAACCTATATAGCCCATGGGTATTATTTAGACAAATAGAAATACAGTCTAGGTTAATGGTTTTGAAGATCATGCTTAAACCTCGTACCCTATCCCAACACTATGTATATATTTATATTTGCATGTATTTGAACATTTATATTGAATTTGTATTAACTTTGAAATGGCATCATTTTATCCCTTATCCTGAGTTACATGCTAGTGCTCACCCCACTAACCATCATAGGACACTACATTAATTCATAATGAAGAGTTCGAAGACATTTATTTTACCCCTGTGCAACGTTAGGTGGTCTTATTAGTTCGCGATAAAATGGTGTGCTTCCATCCTATGAAAATCTTGGTCATTCCATCAATTTTATTCCATATTTTGGAATTGAAGAGTTCACATTAACATTGTCATTGTCACCATTATGGTCAGGGAATGTCCCAAATTAGGTTAACGTTTGGTTTTCATAGAGGCAATTGTAGACAATAATGTAAAGGTGGATTTTGTAATCTGGATGCTTAGATACTATTCTATTGATTTATTTATATTTTTATTTATTTATAACAGAGCTCTATCTTCTTATATGTTAGAAATTCATCAGCTGTTAGTTGTATTATATTTCAATTGGCTATGTTAATGAAGGTGGTCTCTGATCCTTGGTAGACTTGAGATATTTGTCATGACTAGGCCCTAGTTTGGGTTGTGACAAGCTTGGTATTAGAAGTTTAATATCCATGGGTTTCCACAAAGCTGTGTCAAGTAGAGTCTCTTTTATGGTATTTAGTATGCCACACTTATAAGGGAGTGACTATGAGGCTTTTAGGAATGTTTTCCTTTCTTATGTTCTATTTTGGGCTACCAAGTCTTGTTTCTTGAAATTCCCCTAACTTCTTGTTTGCTCACATTTCAGATCATACCTCCCCAAAGATCTGATATTTTTAAAAAACTCTTCTAGCACTTCTGCCCTACTCGACGGGAATGTGGAGTGGACTAACCCCACCTGTGGAAAGCAAACTAAGTGTAGGGTCTCTGCTCATGATTGTGTTGCTCCACCTGGGGTTCTAACGGTCCCCATTGATCCTTCTCCAATAGGTGACACGCATTCTCAATCGCCATAAAAAGATATCTTTTATGCGATGTTTCGTCATTCTATTCATCTATTCACCCAGTTGGTGACTTCTTAGTCTCATCAGCCTGACTGTGTGGATTCTATTACTCCTTTTTATGAGGTCACTAGAGTTTGTTAGATTATGATATTTAACCAACCAACCTTTACTGGTTGTAAGGTTAAGGAGGATCCTCAAGGTTTTATGAATGAGTAGAGAAGATATTTTGAGTTATGTATGCTACTGATTTTAAGGGTGTGGAGTTTGATGCATTTTAGTTAAAGCTTAGTATAAGGAATAGGAGCAGTCAAGGGGTGAGGATGCGGAGTCGACATTATGGGATGAGTTTTTTCGTGCCTTCCTTGATCATTTCTTTCCTCTAGAGTTGAGGAAGACTAATGATGAGGAGTTTAAGAACTTAAAGTAGGGTAAGATGACTATGAAGAAGTATGCTTTGAAGTTCCACAAGCTGTAATGTTATGCCCATGAGATTGTGTCTTGATTGAGGGCAAGGATGATGAAATTTTCTTTGGTTTGTTCTGAGACTTAGTACTAGAGTGTAAGTCAACGATGTTAAATAATGACATGGATATCTCTAGGCTTGTAGTATATGCAGTAGGTTGCATATAAAAAGAAAAAGTAAGGAGAGAAAAAAAAGAGACAGAATAAAAAATTCATGTATTCAGAACAAGGCGAGGGTCAACCATCTAATGGTAGAGATGGTAGCCAGTAGAGCAAGAAGAGGTCTTGGGGGAACTCGTGTTCATAATCTATGATAGTGCCCTATGTCATAACCCATCTGCCGATCGTTGCTCTTAGGTTGATAGTGGATTTAAGACCTAGGGTGTCCAAACTCAAGCTAGTAGAGCTCAGTCAGCTCTATTATATCCTTCTTTCAGATTTTATGGATAGTTGCATCCTGGTCAATGTGATGGTGGGAGGAATAGGTATTATAATTATGGTCAGCAGCGGCATCTACATTATCCAACTAAGGCTTCTGGCTTCTTATAGAGTTAATAAGGTTTTGGTTACTACTTCTAGTACATACTCTCATCAAAATCATTTTTATGCTCTTGCTAGCCATAAAAAAATTAAGGCATCTCCTGATGTTATCATTAGTACGTTGAAACTTTTCTCTCGTGATGTATATTTTTTGCTTAAACAGGTTTAACCTTTTTTTATATGACCCCTTGCATAGCTTTTTATTTTGGTTTTGGTCTTGAGTATATCTTTTATCCTTTCTTTGTGTCTACCTCAGTTAGGTGATTCCATTACGGATAGAAAACTCTATAGGGTTTGTATGGTATCCATCTTGTATATGGAGACATTGATGGATTTGATAGACATGTACATGGTGGATTTTGATGTGATCTTGGTGATAGACTATCTCTATTTGCTCTACGTTTTTATAAATTATAAACCCCATAAAATTTATTTATTCCTTAATGAACCATTGATTAAGTGGAAAGGGACATCCCTAGTACCTAAGGAAAGGTTTATTTCTTATCTTAGAACCCAAAAGTTTATTTCTAAGAAATTTAAATATCATATAGTTTGGGTTAAGGATTTAAATTTTGAGGGACCCTCTTTGCAATTTTTCCCTGTTGTTAACAAATTTCACAAGGTGTTTCTTGATGATTTTCCTGGTGTTCCTCTCGATAGGAAAATAGAATATGGGATTGATCTTCTACTAGACACACGTTCTATCTCTATCCCTCTATGTAGAATGGCTCCAGCTGAGTTGAAAGAACTTAAGGAGTAGTTATAGGATCTTCTTAATAAGGGTTTCATTCATCCTAGTGTGTCCCTATGGGGTTCTCTTGTGTTTTTCATATTTAAGAAGGATAGTTCCCTTTGGATATGTATAGATTATCGGCAGTTGAATAAGCTGACGGTGAAGAATAAGTATCCTCTTCTAAGGATAGATGATCTCTTTGACCAGCTTCAAAGAACTGGATGTTTTTCAAGATTAATCTTCACTCAAGTTTTCATCAGTTAAAGATTAGGGAGATAGATATCCCTAAGACTGTCTTCCAAACCCTATATGCTCAGTATGAGTTTTTGGTTATGTTCTTTGATTTGGCTAATGCTCCAGCTGCATTTATGGACCTAATGAAATAGGTATTTAGATAGTTCTTGGATTTGTTCCTGATCATGTCTATTGACAATATCTTGGTATATTCAAAGACTTAGGACGATCATTCTAATCACCGTCGAGTAGCATTATGGACTCTAAAGATCAGCTATTGAATGCCAAGTTTTCAAAGTGTGAGATTTGGTTTCATATTATGACCTTTATTGTTCATGTTATTACTAGTGAGGGGATAATAGTGGATCCACAGAAAGTTGAGATGGTAAAGAAGTGGCCTAGACCTATGACTCCAACCAACATTTGGAGCTTCTTAGGTTTAGTAGGGTATTATAGGTGGTTTGTAGAGAAAGTCTCTTCCATTGTTGTTCTATTGACTATATGACCTAGAAAAAGGTAAAGTTTCTTTGGTCCAATCCTTGTGAGGGAAGCTTCAAGAAGCAGAAGAATAAGTTGACATTTGCTTTAATTTTAACACTACCTGAAGGAACTGATGGTTTTGTGTTTTACTGCAATGTGTCTCATCTGGAACTTGGTTGTGTGTTGATGCAACATGGTAAGGTTGTGGGATATGCTTGTAGACAACTTAAGTTTCATGAAAGGAATTATCCGACCCATAATCTATAGTTAGCGGATGTGGTGTTTGTGTTGAAGATCTAGCGCCATTATCTCTATAGGGTGCATGTTGATATTTTGATATTTATTCTAATCATAAAAGCTTGTAGTATATGTTCACTGAGAACGAGTTAAATCTCAAGAAAAGAAGATAGCTTAAGTTCTTAAGGATTATGACATGAGTTTTCACAACCATCCAGCTAAAGCTAATATAGTTATTGATGCTCTTTGTAGGTTGTCCATCGGTAGGTTATCTCATATTGAGGAGGAGAAGCAAGGATTGGTGAAGGATATTCGCCGATTGGCTAATCTTGGAGTTTATCTTTTGGAATTCAAGGATAGATAGGTGATTGATCAAGAAGTGGTTACATCATCTCTGGGTGTTGAGGTAAAGGAGAAGCAGTTTTTGGATCGTATCTTGATACAGATTAAGAATAATGTGGGTTAGCAAAATGTCATGGTATTTGTGATTGGTGGAGATGGTATCTTGAGGTACCAAGGTAGATTGTGTGTTCCTGATATTGATGGGCTGCAAGAAAGGGTTTTGACAGTGGATCATGAATCGAGGTATACGATTCATCTTGGTTCAATAAAGTTATATCATGACTTGAAGGAATTTTATCGGTGGAACATTATGAATAGGAATATAGATAACTTTATGGCTAAGTGCATGACGTGTCAGCAAGTAAAGGTTGAGCAATTGAGGCCCGGTGGGTTGTCTAAAGATATGGAGTTGCCCATATGGAAATGGGAAGTTGTCAATATGGATTTTATTACTGGTCTTCCGCGGTCTCGGAATCAGAATGACTCAATATGGGTCATCGTGGATAGAATGACTAAGTATTCTCACTTCTTGCTTCGGTAGACTACCTATTCTAGAGAGAATTTTGCTAAGTTGTTTGTTCAGGAGATTCTCAAGTTTCATGGCGCTCTAGTTTACATTATTTAAGACAGAGATATAAAGTTTTCATCTCACTTTTGGTGTTCGTATCAGAGAGGTTTGGGGACTAAGGGGAACCTTAGCACCGCTTTCTATCCTCAAATAGATGGACACGCGGAGAAGACCCTTTAGACTTTGGAATATATGATACGGGCTTGTGTGATGGATTTTGGTTGCATTAGGGTAGATTATTTGCCTCTCATTGATGGACAAGCTATCACTCTTGTATTGGATGGCTTTATTTGAATCTTTGTATGGTAGGAGGTGTAGATCTCCTATTGGGTGGTTTAAGGTTAGTGAGACTAGGTTGTTCTCCTTGGACATAGTTCACTAAGCCATGGAAAATGCAAAGTTCATTCGGGATAGACTTAAACTTAAGACCACTCAGAGTTTCCAAAAGTCTTATGCGGAGTGACGAAAAACGAGTTTGAGTTTGAGGTTGGTGATTGTGTGCTCTTAAAGGTATTTCTTAAGATGGGAGTGATTAGGTTTGGGAAAAATAGTAGCTTAGCCCCCAATGTGTAGGCCCATACTTTATTTTGAGGAGAGTGAGAAATTTTTCTTATGAACTGGATTTGCCTTCAAGTTTGGGTTCCATTCACCCAATTTTCCATATGTCGATATTGAGGAAGTATGTGGGTGATGCTATTTTTTGTTGTGCCTATCGACGGTGTTGGTATTTTCATTTCATTGTCTTCTAAAGAGATTCCTATTGAGATTTTGGTTTGGAAAATCCATCGTTTAAGCATGAAGGGTGTGGTTTTGGTGAAATTTCTTTAGAGGAACCATAGGGTAGAAGAAGTTATTGGGGAAGCTGAAGAGGACATAAACTCCAAGTATACATTTTTGTTCCCCGCACTAGGTAGTCATACTTAAGATATGTGTTTTCCTACTCTCTATGTTTTCTAACTTTGTTGAAGAAATTATGGTTGTGATTTTGTATTATAATCATGCTAATTGATGCCTTGACTCATCATTCGGAGATGAATGATCCTAGGGGGAGAATGTAACACCCTTAGTTTGTATCCCTTAAAATTTCTGAGTTTTGAGTTGACTGCCCATGGTAGACTAAGGTAATGAGTCGTGAAGACATTATACTAGTCGTATAGTGTCATCAATATCCAAACTAGTATAGGTTCCCTATATTTCTATCCATAGTATGATTGGTACCTAACGAGTAGTAAAGACTCATGATGAGCCATGATGTGCAAGTCGTAGGCAATCCAATATAAGTGACCAAAGCAACTCTTGTGACAATGATTAGGAATCTACAAGTTATATGGTTTAGTAATAGTTTTAGGGTGTGACTCGTGACCAAACTAGTAAAGGGTGACCAAGAGTCTGCCTAGACTACGATTCTAGGATAAGACTCGTACCCTGTTGACATTAGTCATGATGTGACCCTAACGAATGGGTGTCTTCTTTTGCACTTTTAAGTGGGTGCATTCTTGTCATTTCCTTCATTCCCCAATTAAAACCCATGACCATAAAACACCTAAAGAGGGTTATTTTCATCACTTTAACAATCATAAACTACTCTCTTCTCTTTCAAATCCCCAAGTTAAGAATAACTAGGGTTTCTCAAGGTTGGTCATCTAGGTTTTAAAGAATGGCTTCTTCTCCATAACTCTTGCTATTTCAGGCACGTATCTCCCTCTAAACTTATATTTTCATTATGTCATGCAATAACTTGATATTTCCATATTTTTAAGGTTTGATTTTAAATAAAGGGTTGAGGATTTTGGTTGGTAGTTGTATAAATTCTTTTCCCATGATTTTGAGTTGCTATATATGATTTATCATGGGGTTTTGAACTAAATATATGCATGGGCATGGGAATTGGAAAGAGGAAATTGGATTTTCCCAATTTTATAGTTTATATGGTTTGGAATTGGCTTTACCCCCAACCCAACTTGTGTAATTGGTTTAGGAAACATGGATACTAGCATAATTGAACAAACTTTTGGAACCTTACATTACATAAAAGGTTAATGAAACTTAAAACGATTTTTGAAAGGCCTTGGTGGCCATGGATTGGTTTTCAAATAGAAAATTTTGGAGTCATTTTGGCTAAATGGTTTTGGAATGGCATAATACCCAACGGCATATTGGGTGGATTTGTAGGGTGACTAGTGTCAAGCCATTACATGCTATTAACCCTACAGGTGTTACAATGACTCATAGCCTCTGGAAACGTGATGTATCTTGACTCGTAGGGTAGCCATCAACTATCAATATTGTAAGTTTTTACTTGTTTTTCTTATCTTTTGTTAGTACTAACTGAATTTTGTCTTCCCTCACATATAATGGCCCCAAATAAAGATGCCACAATGAGCACTAATTTGCTTTCAATGAAGCAGGATTATCCCACCACTCATCAACTTAGGGATGAGCCCACTTACAATGAATCCAGTAATTCCATAGAGGAATATCCCATCATGGAATTGGTGGAACCAAGTAGCAGTTTACCTCCAGGGGCAAAGGCACCACATTTGGGGTAATTGCCTCTAAATGCTAGGCCCAGGATGAATATGCCAAGTTAGTCACTATCACACTCACTTTCTAGTCTGAAGAGTGAGAGAAGTCTGAATTAGGCCCCAGGGGTGAAGATGATAAAGAAGATGCTACATCTGGTAATAGATCCGTTAGTGAATGTTCAGAGCCATATTCCAAGGTAATTGATGGTAGTCAGAAGGGAGAGTCTATTGATAGTACTGTAGTGGAGATACTTCATCTGCCACTATTCCAACCCACATTATAGATCGAGCCTATTGCGGTGCCCATCATTAACCGGTGGAGGTAAATTTTGATATAGGAATTACATGATCGGGACAGTGTTATTGTCCCCATCACATAGAGGATGAATAGAGGGTTATACCTTTCACCCAAGTTGAGCATAGTGGGCATGTTTGAGATACCATAGTTCGGGGTCAAATTTAAGAAATATCACTTTGAATGGATGATGAGAGCCTCCGATAGTTACAGCCCAGCACTAGTTTAGGAGTTTTATGCAGCATACATGATGGAGATGAGGTAAATGTTTTCGTAGGGTATGTTATAAAAGAAAAAGATCCCCTACACTCATTGATGATATGAGGTGTTCGGGGGAACATCTCCACTCAGACCATTTATCTAGATTTCTTAATGATGCAGAGTTTTAACTCTCTACGGATACATCAGAGAATAATCACTGCATTGAGGAAATGCAGAAGATGAAGACCAAGCAGATCTAGTCAGATGATAAGTTTGTGGACTTTAGATGGATCGCTGGTATTATTGTTGCAGTACAGGAAGAGACGCCTTGGGTTGTAGATCTGGCTAATCAGATTACCAAGGCTATCCTAAATTTTATGGCAAAGGCATGGTGTACTTTTATTTGGTATCAGCTAAGACTGACCATGAGATAACTATTGATTCTCGACAGATCCACATTAGTCACTAAAATTATGGAGGGTTGCGAGATTACTGTAGCCAAGATCCTTGTGAGGGAGATTCACGATCGGGTTGTGGGTAGGACTCCAACCTATCCTTTTCATTCTTATTGGTAGAGATTTATTTAGATGAGTGGGTGCCGATGGTCCCAGAGATTGATTAGTTTTTAATAGTTTAGAGTATCGTGCCCCATTTTTCTCGCAAAAATCAAGATTTGACGTGACAACTCTTTTTGGAATGATTTAAATGTGATGAGTCGTCACCTAACGAATTAAGGTATGTTAGCGGACCATTTGATTACGGACTAGTTTTATTCTTTAGTCTAGTTCACCAGAAAATCAAATAAGGATTCTGATTACCGTAAAAGAAAGTTGTTAGGCACCTTTGAAGGTCTACCAATGTGGTTCCCGACCAAATTCATATATTACATGGGAATTTTATGTGATAAACAAAGGTCACTTATTTTTTTTTATAAATTTCATGTTGCTAAGCGATAAAATAATAAATAAATAAATAAGACACGCAACTTGATTATATTTAAATTAATAATTATCTAAGTGGGAGAAATACATGAATAAAGATAAATCAGAAAAGAAGAGAGAGAGAGAAATGACACAATCAACATAAAAAAATATCTATAAAATAGTGGAACCTATACTACCACAAACAAGTAAACATACAAAATAAATAAAAGAGGCAACAAATCCGATTGGACAAAGGAGTTAAATATTTTTATTATTTGGATCAACACCTGGCTTATTAATGGATAACAATGTCAAATATCGCATTGTAAGATTATGATCGGGTTAAATTCCATTATTTCCGAGAGTCTACCCAGCCCCACCTAGTTTGGTTATTTAAGCCTAAATGCATACTAAAAATGACAAAAACTAATGTTTCATAAATGACTGTCTGACCTAAATTAATGTCCAAGGGGCATTGGACTTACTATTTTGGATTTAGGGTCTAGACGAAGAAAAGCTAGGTTACCTGATTACACTCAAGATTCACATCAAGCATAACACATTGGACTAGAAAGTAGCATGTGATGATCTCAAATAAGCCTATTCATTTATTAGAAATTAAATATTTGATTAACACGCTTAGAAATAAGTATCCATTTAAAAACTTATAGGCATTATATCTAAATGTCCAACGACTAATTACTATGCCAAAAACTAATTAATTAAATCCAACAACAGGATATCTAGGTGAATAGGGCTCACAATCATCTGGTTATTCATTATTAAACTAATGAAAAACCATAAACACAAACATCATTTTAGGTAAACTAAATAAGCTACTGTGACGAAATTTATATGACGAAAATTACACCGAAACGTTGAAATAATAATGAATGTTGTGGGTCGGTAGGAAACATATCCAGAAATATAGGATCGATGCTGAAAATACCTTTATACTTATAATAAATTAAACACTCTTCTAAAATTTGAAAAAATAAGTTGAATGTGATTTTCTTAATGTTGAACATTGACACAAAACATTTTATGATTGACAATTAGTTCTGAAAAATACTTTTAATGTTTGAAATTAGCAAAAATATATTCTGTCAGTTTAACTGCTAAAACTGATAAAAATATGTTAAAGCTAATTGCCAGAAATTAATATTCAAAAAAAATAGAAAAACAATTTTTAAATGTTGAAACAAATTTTGAAAATGTTGAAAACTATTTTTTTATCATTACTAAAAATTTATTATTGTAAAGGGTGGGATTTAATTGCTGAAAATATTATTTTTTATGCCAAAAAAATTCATCAAAAATATTTAAAGTTAAAATTAAATGCTGGAGGTAGTTTCAATGATTCCTATAATCGATATTTAATTCTGAAAATAGTTTCTTAAGTCTGAAAATTGACAAAATATGCTAAGTAGACATGATTAAGATATTGAAAATTAATTATCACACCTAAAATCAAGGGAACATGTTGAAATTAATTTTAGAACGAAAGTTAGTAAATAATCTCTAAAACATGATTTCAAAGCGACCATATAAGCTTATTATTGATCCTATTTTTTTTGGTCTGAGTATTTCATATAAGAACATAAACCCCTCCCCCACAAGCAGTCCCCATAATTTATTATTATATCAATGTTTATATAATAGATCATTATATACCCAAATTTTGATAAAAATACAAATGAATAATGCTAGACGTGACTAATGGCAACAACATTATAGCAAAATCCAATCATAGTACCTTCTTAAATGCAAACAAAATACATAAAAGCCTAAATCACCGAATTTGAAACTATACATGCATCCTTATGTCAATCAAATAAAATATGATAACAATCATTCATAGGCAGCATAACAAGCAATCAAACAGTCACAAAGGCTATAACAAGCTTAAGGAAATAAATAATAAAACTAATAGATTAAGCAAAGTAATATGACAATTACAGGAAGTAAAAAATTGGAACACCAATATTGCAGCCAAGTAGCAGGTAAAATCATAAAATTGAACCAAGTATTTTTGAAAGCCAAGAGCCAAATTCTTTTCGGAGAGTCGGAGATGTAAAAGTTTGCTTTTTCTATAGTATATGGTGGAGTAGAAGAGGATGATAAAGGGGTCTGTAAACACTAAAAGAAGATTGTTCATATAGGCCAAAGGATGTGAACAATAACCAAGAATAAAAGGAAGAAAAATATTTCACAAATGAGTTAAGGAGAAAATATTTTCCTTAAGCAAATGGAGAAATCAACTAAGAGAAGAAACCATGTCAATGTTACCATAATTAAACAAGAAATTATTTATCAAAGAAAAAGGAAAATAAATCAATTAAAGCATAAGGCAGATCCTATTTTATCATATATTTTACCATATCAGGTAGGGTATATTTACCATATATATAATCTCGTACGAAGCTATCCAAATTTCAAAATTAAAAATTCAAAAGGATGGTTGGTCCAGATTGCCATAAATATGCCAAATGGTCACCTTCCAATTAAAAATCAACCAAAGGCAGTAAAATATGCTAAAACGAACCAGTTAAATCACCATTTTTAAAGGAGAAGCAAGTGTAAGGAAGTTTTAAAAAAATAATGGATAAATAGGTCTAAAGCTAATAACTGATAACTGTGCTTTAAGGAAAATCAACCATGCTGCCTAGAATCGCCACAGGAACAATACAACATATCCTTCAATCAACATTCGAATGAAACAAAAATTTGATTCAAGATTTTCACCACTCGAACCAAGGCATAGTCGTAATGGGTATCTCAAGCACACCGTGAGTGGGAGACCACCCCCTTAGCCTACATCTAAAAAATAAAAATACAATGGAAGCCAACCAAACAGTAATAAGATGATAAATAGATAACTCAAATTAATACTAAGAGTCAAAACAACAACCAACATACACTTGTCTATAAAAGCCTCTAAAGTCAAAATATCAACTAAGTTGGGATATGCCCCTGACTACAACAAAAGTGTAGAAAGAAATTGTAAGTGAATAAAAAACCCAGTGAAATGATAGGTACATGTGAAAGAATGAAGGATCACCACTTCATAGAAGATCCACAGGAATACCGAGTCACCTAACGCTTCACAGGAGCAACAGAAGTCAGCACTTGCATGTAACTCAGGCAAAGTGATAAAATAATGTCAATGCAAAAAATCAATCAAAACACATATGCACACATTCATATATACATATATAGGATGTTAGGATAGGGACAAGGGCCATGGATATGAGAGTTTAACCCATTAACCTGAACTATGTAGCTCTCTTCGTCCTAAAGTTACCCATGGGCTATATAGTTTTAGCTTTCCCCAGGTGAAAGGGCCTAGAGTATTTTAACCGCACGAATCAAGGAATCTGAAGGAATGAATAAACACACCAAGGATTTAGCCATTCCAAAATAAAATGTGTAGACCAAGCACAATGTCATATAGACCCCCACACCGACAAACATGATTTCCAGTGTTAATACCCCACCCCCACCCGCCCAAAACTACACCTTCATGGTGAGCAACACAATTCCCTTTAAGCCCAAATTAAAATAGTTTGCACACATTCCCAATCATTAAACCATGAGTCTTATATTAAGGAATTTACCACTTAGTTTTTTCATACCAATTATTCTTGCAAGCTCATATAATCATGCCAAACTAATCCATGTAATCATTAGCATTCAAAGTTCTATTTTAAAACAAAAACCATAGCCATCAAGGGCCTTCCAAATCTATTTTAACCATTTATCCATTAATATCATGCAATGGATTTCATATATAAATTAAATTATGTAATTAACCATGTTCAAAAAACTAATTTACAAACTGGATTAGGATAAATGTCATTACCAAGCCAAAAAAACAATAATTTGAGAAAATCCATGTTCTCTATTCCAATTTCCATAACAATGCACTCATTTAGTGCAAAATCCATACATTTAAATAATATATCAACAATTTAAAATATGGGAAAGGTAATTCAACTAATACCAATCAAAACTCATCAACCCAATTTCAAATTGACAATTCAAAACACATGGATAATGATTAAATAAGTGCCATAATGTAAAATTGATGTTATGGAATGAGATACATGCCTGAAATACACAAGGAATTAAGGACAATTTGATGTTTGGAGATTAGAAGAAGAATTTACTATAAAACCCTTAAATGTTCTTAGATTTGAGTTAGAGAGAGAAAGAGAATGATCTGATCTTTGAAAACTGAAGGAGATGGGGTTGTTTTATGTTTAAATGTCATACAAGGGGTAAAAAGACAAAAATCTCCTCACTCCAAGTGAATAAAACAAAATTTAGGCAAAATTAGAACATCAGCGTGGTACGTTGTTATTGGGAGGGTAACCTTTGTGCCACGCTAATATCACGAAAGCTAACCTACGTGCAATGCCAATATCATAGTGCTCACTGCTCTGAGGTCCCAAAATGACCCTGAACCCCTTTAGAATATTTCAAAGCTTTCCCAAATTAACCTTCAACATTCTTAAACATAATTCAAGTAAAAAATTAACACTATGAATGAAGGAGAGTCAAAAATAAAATCATTGACATTTTTTGGGGTCTCATATTTTCCTCCCCTTAGGATCATTCATCCCCGAATGGTGAGCTAGGATATTTTTAGCACAAAAATTAAAAAATACACCAGAATAAAATAATAAACTTGGAAAGGGAATGAAATTCATAAATCAGGCATATTAGTCCAACATAGGAAACAAGAATGGATATTTGGCCTTTATATTTTCCTCGACTTCCCATGTAACTCCTTCCACCTTTTGGTTTCTGCAAAGAATTTTCACCAAAGCTATGTCCTTAGTCCTCAATCTATGAACAAGACCGTCCTATATCTTAACCAGGACTTTCACATATGACAAAGAATCCATAATGCCAACATTCTCAATAGGCACTATCAAAAAAGGATCACCCACACATTTTTCAGTATAGACACATAAAAAAATTAGATGAATAAAGGCCAGACTAGCTGGTAACTCTAAATCATAAGCGGCATTCCCACCTCTCCTTACAATATGGTATGGACTAACTTAACAAGTACTGATCTTTCCCTTCTTCCCAAACCTCATGCCTCCTTTCATAGAAGTCATCTTCAAGAATACCCAATCACTTACTTCAAATTCCAACTTTATTCATATCACATCCGTATAACACATTTAGCAACTTTGAACAGTATTAAGTCTTCCTCTAATTACTTTTACCTTCTTCCTGCCTTAACGAACCAAGTCATACCACAAAAGGTCATCTCACCTACGTCAAACCATACGGTAGGAGACCTAAAACTCCTACCATAAAGATCCTAAAAAAGTTATTTGAATGATAGAATGTTAACTATTATTATAAGAAATCTCAATAAGAGGGTTGAAAGTAGGTACTAAGTTTCTTCCCCCAATATATAAATAATACATTTTGCTTGTCCATCTATTTGAGGGTTGAAAGTAGGTACTAAGTTTCAACTGGGTACCCAAATCTTTCTAAAATAAATACTAAAAGTAAGAAGAAAATTACATTAAGAAGAAAATTATGTACCTCATTCTAAAATGATGGACAGAGGCACTCCATGCAACTTGACTATCTCCTAAATGAACAACTTAGCATAATTCGTTCCTGAGTAGTTAGTCCTCACAAGCAAAAAATAAGCAGACTTAGTCATTCTACCCAAATAAAATCATGCCAATTGCCCGACTATAGAAGACCCAAAGAAAAATCCATATTAATCATCTCTCACTTCCACATAGGCAACTTTAATTATTAAGACATACCACCAGGCCACAAGTGTTAAAACTTTACTTGCTGACAAACTATACATCTAGCCACTAAAAGGAGAACTGATCGTCGAATAAGAATTCCCCTAACTCTTCTTCTAATTCCATTATGTACAATCTCTCCCGTTGTTCTATTGACCTAAACCCGACTCTAAATATTTGAACTTCTTGTTCTGCCTCTCTCTTATCTCTATTTGCTTTTTTTTTATCCTTCACCTGTTGCACATAAACTACCATCTTGGAGATATCCATATCATTTTTAAGCATTGCATCCTTACACTCCAATACCAAATTATAGGACGAAACAAAAGAAAACTTCCACATTTTAGGTCTCATTTTAACCACTAACTCTAAAGCAAAATGGGACAACATCTGAAATGTCAGAGCATACTTCTTAACACTTATCTTCCCTTGATTCAAGTTCACAAACTCTTCAGCCTTAGCTTTTATTAACTCCTAAGGAAAGAAGTGATCAAGAAAAGCACTTAAAAATACATCCCAAAATGCTAGCTTAGCAAAATTACCTCTCTATTGTTTCCACTCTTCATACCATTGGTAAGCTACTTCTTTCAATTATTATGTAGGAAATTCTACACCATCAAAATTAGTAGCATGAATCATCTTGAAAATCTTCTTTATATCATCAATAAACCCCTGAGGATCCTTCTCAACCATAGAGCCTATAAAGGTTGGGGGATTCAATCTTTCATACTAGCCAACTCGACTGACCTCAAATGAATGAGCAACAGGAACAACATGATAAGACTGATGAAATAGTCATGCCACTAACTAAGTATAAAAATATTCTAACGTAATTTTGCATTAGAGATATCACCCTGAGGCATCTGATCATAAGTATCAATAGCCCCAGATGCTCTAGAAGGACTAGTAGGCACATGTAGAACTATACATGGGGCAATACAGTCAAGAGCAAAGACCCTATACTGGTTCTAAACTCCATAAGCAGTGCGAGTTCCCCCCATATTTTTCTTAGGTAGGTAAAAGTTTCTATGAATATCAGATCTTTGAGGAGGCATAGTATGAAATATGAATAAACCAGGAGTTAGAGAAGTTTTATAGCACTAGAATTTTACAACCCGAATAGAGCATAAGAAAAAAAAATATTCCTAAACGTCTTATATCCTCCCCTTTATAATTATCGCGCACAACACACCCATAAAATAAACTCTACTCGATATGGATTTGTGGACACCCAAAAACTCATAAATATTGTCTAACATAAATCTTGTTACATCCTGAACCAAGGCCTAGTTGTGATGGGTATCTCAAGGCTATAATGAGCTAGAGACCACACCCTTAGCCTAATATCCAAAACAAAATAAAATAATACAATGAAAGACAACCAAACAATAATAAGAAGATGAATAGATTACTCAAATAAAAACTAAGAGTTAAAACAACAACTAACCTACACTAGACCACAAAAGCCTCTAAAAATAGAATATTCACTAAATTAGGACAAGCCCCCGACTATGAAAAAAGTATCAAAAAAGAAGTACTAGGTGAATAAAAAAACCAGTGAAGTGACAAAGCTTTCCAAAAGAATAGAGGCTCACAACTTCACAACAGATCCTAAGGAATACCGAGCCACCTAATGCTTTACATAACTGACAGAACACCCATTGAACCTACATCATGAAACAATATAGTGTCTAGGATAGGTAGTGGGTTAAACACTAGCATATATCTCATGAAAAGTGATAAAATAATTCTAATACTAAAAACCAGGCAAAAACCACAAACACATATTCATATATACATATTTAGGATGTTCGGATAGGGAAAAGGATCATGAACATGAGAGTTTTAACCATTAGCCTAAACTATGTAGCTCGCTTCGTACTAAAAGCATCCATAGGCTATATAGGCTCAGTTTTCCCTACTAAAAAGGCCCCAGTGCATGTTAGCTACATGCACAAAGAAAGGGCTAAAGATACCAAGGCTCCAGCCATTCCTAAATAAAATATGTGATCAAAGCACATGGTCATAAACACCCTTATATTGGTAAATATGGTTTTCAGTGTTAGTCTCTTGAACTAGGGCTAGATGTGATGGGTATCTCAGCTACAAAGAACCGTAGATGACCTTTTTTGCTTAGCCAAACAAAACATAACACACCAAGCAGTGGTTGAATTTTGATTATATAAAAAGATAGAAAATAATAAGCTCAAATACATCTAAGAGTGTCAACATCAATACCCAATCCACAATAATATCCACCAAGCCTCTACTAATTAAAAAAATAATATATGTCAGGACATGGCCCCACAATAGCCAAAAAGAATCCAAAAATGAAATAGTCTATGACATAATAAATTGAGAAGTAACGGGCCTTCCAGAAGATAGAGGCTTACAAGTTCAAGCTGCTATGTGAACAATTCTGAGATCACCTATCACGATGTAGGAAAAGTTGAAGTACTTCCAGACCCTGCATCGTATATTGATACCGCATCTGGGATGGTTAAAGGGGTGAGCACTAACATGTAACTCAGTATAAATTAGTCTCATTCAAAAGTTTAATTTGAAACTCAATATGTATATTCATATTCATGCATACATATATATAATAGATTTTGGGTTTGAAAAAAGGTTTAGAATGATAGTAAAATATTATCCTGGACTATGTAGCTCAATCATCATAAATCAACACCCACAGCAATATAGGTTCAGCTCTACCTGTTGAAAGGGTCTAGTTCGTGTTAGTCGTATGAACCAGAGGTATCAAGGAAGACCAAGTAATGTTCCAACCCCACATAAATACTAGATACAAATATATAAATAGTGTGAACCATGCATAGATCATCAAGACCAACCTTCACGTCGGCAAACATAAGTTTCCAGTATCAGTCATTCAAGACCCATGCCTTTATAGCTACCTACATAACCCCTAGTCAGACCAATTAAAAAATGTTTCACATAAAAAATAAATTATACATTAAGGAACCCCATAAGTATCATAATATGATTTAGCTTGCTAGCTCATAAATATGCCGTTATAATTATATTAACTTGGGGGAATGCCTCAACCCCCTTTGTTCATTAAATAAAGGTGGAGGAGTGCCTCGACCTCCTTTAATTTATAAAATCATATTAGGAGAAGGCCTCAACCTATTTTGTTTATTAAATCAAAATATTGCCAATAAGGCTCTCAAAATCTAGTTTTAATGTCTAAACATCAATGCAATGCAATAGTATTGGTGAGTAAGTCGAACCAAGTGACCAATCTATAGTTTAAAGCAATTTACACAAGTGTGTTAAGGGAACACAATTTTTCAAAACCACTTCCAAGTTCAAAACATCAATTTTGGGGAATACCGTGTCCCTCACTCCAATTCCAACACCTATGTATCTCATTAGTTCAAAAATATTTAATTAAAAACATGAAAAACTTAGGAAAACTATGGGAAAATAATTCAAGGATCAATTATTGAAAATCCCTCAACCCATATCAAAACCAACATTCAAATCCATACAAATAAACCATTTAGAACATATATTTTGATAAACAAAGATTTGGGGAAGAGTAATGTAATACTTGTATTTTATAAGTTCAGTTCAGCTTATAGTGTATGTATAAGAGGCTTAGAACTTGAAAATTTGGTTGAGTGTTGGGGACATAGTCATATTTTTTGCTGCTAAACTTCGAAGATTTTTAAAGTGACTTTCCCAACCTCGAGACATAAATTTTTAAGTTAATTCATGTTTAGAGGTGTAAGTATCATGTCTCGGGGATGTTTTGAAATTTTTGGACGAGGTTTGAATCATGTTTGAATTTCATTCTAGTGGTCCACCATGATTTCACCGCATCGCGGTGACAGGGTAAACCACACTCATCCTTTCTTCAGTAAAGTATCATGATGGAGACACATCATGCCAAGTTGCAAAATCTCACTCGTCCATTTCCAATGATGCCACACAATAAGCTTGCATCAGGACAAACCCCAAAATCACACTTGTCCTTTGAATGGCAAATTCCAGTAGCTCAACGTAATTCCACTACATCGCGGTGAAGACGTATTTGCCATGTTCTTGATCCATAATTGGAAATGAATGTGTAATTGTAATGCCCCAGTTATTTAAACCGGAATGCTACATAATGCTTATGACCCCGAGGGACCATAAGCTAACTCATGACTGATATCTATATCTGTACACTGCATTATATAACGTAATAGTGCAGAAGCATGAACATGTAGGCCATAAGGTTCAACTGAACAAAAATCTATCAAAACATAATATACATATGGGTGAAAGATGCCCAAAATAACTAAAACTAAATCAAATCTGAACTAAATCTGAAAGACTCTATGTACTATCTGAATAAGGAGTTGAAGGAATATATCTCCAACTAACTCTGCCTAAGAAAACTGAGCTAAAATAATAAATGAAGTAAAATAATATCTTCCTCGAATGGATGATGACTCGCTGCAACTCTGTGGCTAGATGCTACTGCTGATCTGGAGCTCGTGTCTCAGAACCTATGGTGTAACATGAAAGAAAGCACCATAGCACAAATACGTTAGTACAACTGGAGTACTGAGTATACGAGTGATGTAGGCTAATGCAAAAGGGTTTACATGCATGAACAATGCTAACTGACTAACTTATATAAATGTGAGAGTGTAAACATACATACATAGAAACTGAGATCGTGAGTGTTTGATAGATTGATCTGTACGCTAATACATGATTTAATGATAACTGACATGGCTGAAATTGTAGTTTTTATAACATGGACGACTGTATCTGACAGACTTAAATCTCATGGAACTATCTGAGTTTCGTGCTATAATGGAATATGACTATATCTGACAGTCCTGGTATACTGATGACTGAAGAAATATCTGAGTTTTTTTACTGAGATTGAGTCTGAAACTATGGGAGGTAGTTGTTTAACTGATATTCCCCATATGTGCCACTATGGCTAAGATGGGGTCCAATCTCCGCCCTGACTAGAAGGGTGTTAATACCGCACCACTGGTAAGGAAAACATGTGAGCAATCCTTATATAATACATAACTCTAGTGAGAATGGTGGGAACCCTCATATAACAGGTTAAGCCACCTCATCTACCCTCATATAAGAGGCTACGATGTCTCAACCTATGTTAGCTACATAGTTCTGGAATGCAAGGATAACTGCTATGAATCACACCCTCATATATAAGTGAGTTCCCATATTTAGGTTCACTCGGTGCTAACTCCTACTCCCATTTGAGAAGACTGAACATGATTTAATTGACTGTACGTGAATGGAACTTACTGAATTTCGTTGACTGATGGAATGCTAGTTATATCTGATAACTGACTGAGACCATGAGGTTTCCTGAGTCACATGACTGACTAAATACTACTAAATCATGACTTGATTTTGTAAATCATGAAACATGACATGGCTCTAGGCACACAACTATAGTTTTTGGTTACAAATACCTCCATGACTCGATAGAAGGAAACTAACACAATATGACTGAATTGATCATAAGATCGGAGTCCATAATTCACATAATCATAAATAGAGGATACTATACATCATATAGTTCCTCAACATATTAAGCATGGTAGGGAGTGCAACACTATATTTCATGTGCAGATTGTATATCTCAATTATCATACATGCTTCATACCACAACATTAGCAACACATGAAAAGCATGGAATTAATATTAAAGTATATTGCTAATAGGAACTTTCCATTTAGACATCATGGAACCATATAAACATGAATTTCTACCATCCTAAGCATTTTATTGAACACCTTGCATGCACTATTTAAGGCATAGGTGTGTTTCATAACTTGTACCATTTTACACCACTTAAAGTTCATAGTTTTCAACTAACAAGCGGATATATTCCATGAAAACACCTCTAGATATCATCTTGAAACTTAAACAACAATCATCAACATGTACATGATCACATCACCAAAAAATATTCACAAAATAGTATTTAAAACATAGTTCTTGAGCTCTATGAATGGATTGGATCCATAGATGAGAACTACGCATACCTTAGAAGGAAGATTCTTGATGATTGACGGAGGAATTTCCTTGAAATTGGATCTTCATGCTTGATTGTGCAACCCTAGTTGTTTTTCTCCTATTGGGCTCTTTGATAATGAACTTTGAGATGTTAATAGTGTTATAGTGTGTTTAGAGGCTCTAAATTTTGTAAGTTTAAGTTTAGGGACATGTAAGGAGAGTTATAAAACTTAATTATTCTCAAAATAACTCAAAAACTAATTATTTTTGTGGTTGAAACCATAAGTGTGCATCGCATATGCTAAGATGTGCGCCGCACATCCTATCGTACAAGCTGAAGTGTGCGTCGCACATACTATCGTACAACTAAGGTTGTGCACCACACATGCCATTGTACACTTGGTCCTGTAGCAATGTCCGATTTGTTAGGCGTTGCACTTCTCTTTGCAAGGCCATAACTTCATGCTCAGGTGTTGGATTTTAGGTAAAATTGGTATTGTTGGAAAGATAATTCAATTATCTATAGTTTGGTGGGTCTAAATCTGCCAAAATATCACATATCAATCAAGTTATCAACGTTCAAAGGTTACCCTTGCGGAATCAGACACTAAAACTTGATGGATTCAAAAGCTATTGACTTGCATTACTCGAAGTGACTTATATGAGCATTCTTAACACATCATAAGCTATCTTATCACTAGGATACTCATTGTAAGTCATGCACTAAAATTTAAAATACATGATAGGAGGTTTCATACGTAGTAAAATTGGTCCACTTCCTAGCTTAGAAATATATGGGGTATTACAATATCTCCCCCTTGGGAACATTCATCCTCAAATGATAATTAACTGAGAGGGGATGAAAGATAAGTGGAACACGAACTAGACATGAATGACTAAAACATAATCTTATGGATGACATAATTTATAAACTAACTACATCATACTGGACATGCGTATTTGATACACGTGAAACTGACTCATGAATGCATAACTGAGGTTCTCGCAATGAGAATGCATATCTGATGCATGATTAAATACTTGACTGATACATAATTGCATGACTGAGTACGCAATGGTAGGTAATAGGTACAAAGTTTATAATGGGAACATGAGCATGAAACTGAATATTAAACATGAACTTCATAAGCTTAAGGAGGACTGTTACCTTGAGCTTGATCTGAATTGGCGGAGTGAAGGTGAGGATACTTGGTATGCATATCTACTTCTGCTTCCCAAGTAGCTCCCTCATGATACTGATTTCACCAAAGAAGTTTAACTAAAGGGACTTCTATGTTCCTCAATCTATGAGTCTAGTAGTCTAAGATTTTGACTGGACTCTCTTCATAAGAGAGGTTGTTCCGAATGTCAATGCTCGAAATAGGTACTACAACTACTGGGTCACCTATACATTTCTTGAGAAAAGAGACATAGAAGATTGGATGAATGGAGTCTAGATCTGAAGGCAATTTAAGCTGATAAGCTACCTTGCTGAAGCGACTGAGAATCCAAAAGGGAACGACATAGTGGGGACTGAGTTTCCCTTTCTTGCAAAACTTCTTCACTCCCTTCATAGGAGAGATATTAAGATAAATATAGTCATTGACCTCGAACTCGAGATCCTTCCTACGAACATACGTATATGAATTCTGTTGGCTCTGAGAAACCCAGAGTCTTTCTCTAATCAACTAAACTTTCTCTAAGGCATTGAACAATAAGTCAAGACCTATGATTGAGGCCTCACTAACTTCAAACCAATCAATTGAAGATTTAGACCTCCTACCATACAGAGCTTTGAATGGAGCCATCTAATACTGGAATGATAGCTATTGTTGTATGCAAACTCAATCAAGGGCAAGTGGTCATCCCAACTTCCCTTGAAATCAATTGCGCACGCCCTTAGCATTTCTTCAAGAGTCTGAATGGTCCTTGCTACTTTGCCATCTATCTATGGATGAAATGCTGTACTAAGATGGACTTTGGTACCAAGAACCTTTTGGACTAATTTCCAAAAATGAGAGGTGAACTGGGTACCTCTGTATAAGATGATAGATAATGGAACACAATGTAATCTAACCAACTCTGTGATATAGAGTTTGGCGTAGTCCTCGGCTGAATAAAAAGTATGAACTGAAAGAAATGGGCTGATTTGGTCATTCTATCTACAATGATCCAAACTGAATCATGCTGATGATGAGTTCTAGGTAAACCCATCATGAAGTCCATGTTCACTTCTTCCCACTTCTAAGTAGGAATGGTAAACTCCTGCATGGAACAACTAGGTTTCTGATGCTCTATCTTTACCTACTGATATGTAGAGCACTTAGCCACAAACTCTACAACATCTCCCTTCATCCCACTCCAGCAATAGATCTCCCGTAAGTCATGGTATATCTTAGTGGCCCCTAGATGAATAGAGTATCATGCACCATGCGCTTCTTCAAGAATTCGCTGCCACAGGTCATCAACACCTGGAACATACAGTCGACCCTAATGACAAAGAACACTATCTCTGCCTTGAGAGAAAACCTCTACCTTCTGATCCTGAACTGACTCTTTTAGCTTGACAAGGCTAGGATCCCTGTCTTGCTTCTCTTTAACCTCAAAAACTAGAGACGACTCTAAACAACTCTGTATATATACACCACCCTCTGAAGAGTTGAATAAGCAAATGCCTAGTCCGGCAAGATGATGGATTTCCTGGGATATCTTTTTCTTTCTATCCTCAACATGAGAAACACTACCCGTGTAGAGTCTACTGAGAGCATCGGGCATAACGTTGGCCTTGCCTGGGGTATAAAGGACATTCATATCATAATCCTTCAAGAGCTATAACCACCTTCTTTGATGAAGATTAAGATCTTTTTGAGAAAAGATATACTGGAGACTCTTATGATCTGTGAAGACATCTGCATGAACTCCGTGTAAATAATGCCTCCAAATCTTTAAGGCAAATACTATGGCTGCTAACTCAAGATCATGAGTAGGATATTTCTTCTTATGGGGCTTTAACTATCTGGAGGCGTAGGCTATGACCTTAGTATGCTGCATGAGGACACAACCTAAACCTACTCTGGATGCATCACAATATACTATGAACCCATCTAAACCACCTGGAAGAGCTAGAGCTGAAGCTGAAGTTAGTTGAGTTTTCAATTCTTGAAAACTTTTCTCGTAAGAATCTGTCCACTGAAACATGACCTTCTTCTGAGTCGATCTGTACATGGGAGATGCAATAGAATAAAATAACTCAACAAACCATCTATAATAGCCAGCCGAACCCAAGAAACTTTTGATATCTGATAGAAATATG
>JAPEIP010000007.1:169081709-169092547 GCA_026120095.1 Capsicum chinense
CCATCTAATAAAACTGAACTAAAATAATAAATGAAATAAAATAATATCTCCCTTTAATGGATGAGGACTCACTGCAACTCTGTGTCTGGATGCTAATGCTGATCTAGAGCTTGTGGTCTCTGAACCTATTTTGTAACATGGAAGAAAGCACCATAGCACAAATGTGTCTGTACAACTGAAGTATTTAGTATACGAGTGAGGTAAGCTAATGCAAAAGGGTTTACATTCATGAACAATGCTAACTGACTTACTTGTATGAACGTGAGAGTGCTAACATACATACATGGTAACTGAGATCGTGAGTACGTGATAGCTAGATCTGTACACTAATACATGGTTTACTGATAGCTGACATAGCTTAAACTGTAGTTCTAATAACATGGACGACTGTATCTAAAAGTCTTAAATCTGATGGAACAATTTAAGTTCTGCGCTATAATTGAATTTTACTGTATCTGACAGTCTTGATATACTGATGTCTGAAGAACTATCTGAGTTCTTTTACTGACACTGAGTTTGAAATTGTGGGAGGTAGTTTTTAACCGACATGCCCCATATGTGACATGATGGCTAAGTTGCGGTCCAATCTCTGCCCTAATTTAAAGGGTGTTAATACCGCACCACTGGTAAGGACAATATGTGAGTAACCCTCATATAATAGGTAACTCTAGTGAGAATGGTGGAAACCCTCATATAACAGGTTAAGCCACCTTATCTACCTTCATATAACAGGCTGTGATGTCTCAACCTATGTTGGCTACATAGTTTGGGAACGCAAGGATGACTATTAAGAATCACACCCTTATATATAAGTGAGTTCCCATCTTTGGGTTTACTCGGTGCTAACTCCTACTCCCATCTAAAGAGACTGAATATGATTTAACTGACTATACGTGAGTAGAACTTACTGAATTCCATTGACTCATGGCATACGAGAGCTATCTGATAACTGACTGAGACCTTGAGGTTTCCTGAGTCACATGACTGACTGAATTCTATTGAATCATAGCTTAATTTTTATATCGTGAAACATGACATGGCTCTAGACACATAGCTGTAGTTTTCTGGTACGAATACCTCCATGACTCGATGGAAGGAAACTAACACAATGCGACTGACTTTATCATAAGTTTGGAGTCCACAATTCACATTATCATAAATAGGGGATATTATACATCATGTAGTTTATCAATATATTAAGCATGGTAGGGAGTGAAAAACTGTATTTCATATGCATATTGAATATCTCGATTATCATACATGCTTCATACTATAATATTAGCAACACATGAAAAAGTATGGAATTCATATTAAAGTATATATCTAACATGGACTTGTCATTTAGACATCATGGAAATATATAAACATGAATTTATACCATCCTAAGCATTTTATCCAACAACTTGCATGCACTCTTTAAGGCATAGGTGTGTTTCATAACTTGTAGCATTTTACACCACCTAAAGTTCATAGTTTTCAACTAACAAGCATATATATTCCATGAAAACATCTCTAGATAACATCTTGAAACTTAAGCATCAATCATCAACTTGTACATGCGCATATAACCATAAAAAGTTCATAAAATAGTATTTAAAACATGGTTATTGAGATCTATGAATGGATTAGATCCATAGATGAACACTGCGCATACCTTAGAAGGAATATTCTTGATGATTGACGGAGGAATTTCCTTGAAATTGGATCTTCAAGCTTGATTGGCAACCCTAGTTGTTTTTCTCCTACTGTGCTCTTGGATAATGAACTTCGAGATATAAATAGGGTTGTAGTGTGTTTAGTGGCTATAAATTTCATGAGGTTAAGTTTAGGGACATGTCAGGAGTGTTAAAAGACTTAATTATCCTCAAAATAACTCAAAAAACTAAGTGTTTTCATGGCTGAAATCATAGGTGTGCATCGCATACCTCATCGTGCATGCTAAGATATGCACCGCATATCCTATCGCAAAAGCTGAGGTGTGTGTCACACATGCTATTGCACAAATGGGGTTGTGCACCGCACATACCATCGTACACTTGGTCAAGTAGCCATGTTGTATTTGTTTGGCGTCACACTTCTCTTTGCAAGGCCATAACTTCATGCTCGGGTGTAAGATTTTGGAAAAATTTGTACTGCTGGAAAGATAATTCGATTCTCTACAATTTGGTAGTTCTAAATCTGCATAAATATCACATATCAATCAAGTTATCCTCATTCAAATATTACTCTTGCGGAATCACACACTAAAACTTAATGGATTCAAAAGCTATTAACTTGCATTACTCTAAGTAACTCATATGAGCATGATTAACACATCATAAGCTATCTTATCGCTAGGATACTTATTGTAAGTCATGCACTAAAATGCAAAATACAGGACATGAGGTTTCATAAGTAGGAAAACTGGTTCACTTCCGAGCTTAGAAACATACGGGGTATTATAATAATGACCTTTATCCTCGTGTGTTAAGTGTTTATTAGGTGAATAATATTCCTAGAAATCACTTAGAGCCAAGTTGAGCTAAGAACCTTATATTTGTCCAAAGTTTGGGGTTTGATTCTACACGGGCCTACTTTAAACGTGTATAACTTTTTATATTAATGGAATTTTGCATCTTAAGACACACCAAATTGTAGATGATTGAATTAGATTCCCAGCAATACTAATATTTCCTTAATCTGATACATGAGCGAAATGATATAGCCATTTTAGTGAGAGGCAATAAGCTACCGCGATGGTACTGCACCGCGGTAAGGAGCAAAATCAGGATACAGGTTACGAATTTTAGCTTTAAATGATTGAGGGGAAATGGTGTATTTTTACACCTCAACTCAGGACGGAAATTCACAATCTTAAGACTCCATGGAGCCCAAAAATACTATTTTCTTTTAATTAAAGAATGAATTTTTCATTACTATGGTATTTTGTATGTTCAAGAAAGATTGAATTTCATGGTTTCATGGTTTTTTAATTTAAATCAGCCCATGTGTGATTCCGTGCATGATTTTTAATTCCTCATTCTATGAATTTGAATTTCCCATGCTTATTTCAAGTAAATTCCATTATAGATCCTAAATTCATGATGTTTTGCAATATTTTCATGTTTTAAATTCATGCCTTCCATGTGTTTGATGAAATTCCCATACCATGTTAAGTCAATTGCAAGATGAATCCCCAAGTTATGAATTTTGCCATGTAATTCTATTGTTCACCCATGTTTAAGACATTCTTATGTTCAAGCTATGATCTTCACATGTATGATTAAACGCTCATGCCCTATTTTAAGTGAATTTCATGGAAATTCCCTAATTCATATTTTAGTTATGTAATCATGCTATGCTCCCATGTTTAACATATTCCCAGGTCCGAATTCATAATCCCCATGTTTTGGGTGAATTGTCCCATGTTAAAGTTTTAATCTCCATGTGTTTGATGAAATGCACAAGTGATGAATTTCTTTAAATAATGCTTACTTATTATGGTCTCAAATCCTCTCATGTGTTCGTATTGTAATTGCTATGAGTACTGGGGGTTATGAATACCTAAAATTTATCTATTGTCTAGTTTTCTACTATCTATATAATGATTTAAGTTATACCATATGAAATATCATTCAGTTTGTAATATAGTCAGTTGTGAGTTCAATTAAGTTAGCGCTGTAAAGTTTCAGTCCCAGTATCAATTAACATATTAATAATTTCCTCAAAATCCATATGCAATATTATTTTTAGAATACCATACCCTGAGATTATCAATTATCAGTTATCAATGCATGTACCAGTTAGTATTTTTATATCTTTCAGTTGGGAGTAGTATTTAGCAACGAGCGAATATAGGGATGGTGTCTTCCCCGTCAGTTAGGCAGAGTCGTTAGTAGCAGTCTTTGCATTCCAAAACTACGTAGCAAGCGTAGGATATGAAGATTCACTCGTCAGCTCAAGCTTGACTACCTCGCAGGGGTCACCCATCTGTTTAGGATTAACACCCTTAGTCCTTCAGGATAGTACATCAGTATAGTGAATCGACACAGCTAATATTAGTACCCATGGCATGGTACTAACACCCTTCTAACTGAGGTTACTGGTTGGACACTGATTAGATCAGATCATGACATGTCGATTTGATGATACCTCCCACAGTGTCAGTTACAGTCTCAGTCCAGTAATCAATTAACTAATTCAGATTTAGTGTGCTTGTCTATACCATAAAAATATCAGTTATTTAGTTATTAGATTGCACTATTTCAATTTGTATACTATTTTAAAACCATTTTATATGCTTGGTCTTGCATTCTCAGATAATACATTTACATGCATTCATGCTCGGTTATCTCATGTTGCTTTGTCAGTCCTTATCTCATATGTATAGTACTTTACAGTTTTAGTCTATTTATTCATACTAAGTACAATTCAGTCTTATATGACAAGTATTCAGCTATCAGCTATTTAGTTAACTAGATACTTTAGTATGTTTAGGCATTCGTGCTCAATTCGAGTGTATATTTAGATCCTTGATTTATGTCAGTCTGTATCACATTGTTTCAGGCCTAGTATTCATACAGTAACTATGTTTTACCATATCCCAGCTTCAGTTCTACTTATATTATTAAAGTAAAGTTTTACATAAACTAAGTGTAGAGATTCACCATCTTATCAGAGTATATTTGTCACTCATGTATTAAGATATTTTTAGCTTTTAGTTTATTCTAGCCTATTGGTGAGTCTACTTACACTTAGCATGTATGTTTAAGATTACGCATAAAATTAGTTTTGCTTATTGTATTCACCCCGGCATACTTAGTACATTCCAGAAGTGTTGATCCAAAAATAATGCATTAACCCAAAGTCATATATGTGTTAAGATTCCTTCTCAGAATTTCTTTTATAGTATGTGATATAGAGTTAGAAGCATGAACCCAAAAGTTTAGCAATAGTAGAGTTGGGATAGTGTTATCCATATTGAGCAGATTATATTTTTATGGGGATAGTTGTATGAAAAGTGAATCAGTAGGCTTGAATAGTGTATGCAAGAATTTAAATTCTTTGATTCAAAATTAAGTATGAGGGTGTGGATATGAGTTAAGAGAGGTGATATTAGTAGTCTATGAAGAAATAAAAGAAGATGATGTATTTAGTAAGGCAAGTATAGGTCGAGAAAAGTGTAAGTATGTGATGATTATTTCAAAAACCAAAGAAACATAAGGGTAGCATATTCTAAAGGAGTTTAATATTTATGTGTATCATTATACCTCGGGCTCAAGAGTAAAGTGATTGTAGTTCAGTTTAGAGTTTAGTAAAGTGGTCCACAGACTTAAAGTGATGCCATAAACATAAGTGGGGAGATGATAGAAAAAGTAATAAAGTCAGACCCTCATATTTTAGCAGTGATGCTAGAGTACGGTAGAATATTAGTAAGGGAGGATGATTCCCAACCCATTCTTATTTCAGTGTTGTATTTTAGTCATCACGATATCTACTTGTCTTACATGTCATCTCCATCATCACAGCTCATATTCATGCACTTTATAGAAAATCATGTACTCTCCTAGTTCTTAGTATGAGGAGTTCCAGTTCGCTCAGTAGTACGAATCATGGTCCATGAAATTATGAAATCCAAACTCAGTCATGCAGCTCATGACTAATGTACTCATGTTTTATAGTATGTTCAGTTCCAGTACCCATGCAATATTCTTAATGATCAATGATATTCAATTTATGTAAAGTATATCCTTAGTTTTGATCTCTTTGATGAATCCATGATATTGATACTCTATTCCTTAGGCCTCAGTAAAGTGTCAAGTTATGCATAGTTAACCCTCCATACTTCAAGTCCTTATGTTCTAACTCTCCTTATGTCATGATTAGATGAAATTCTATGTGTGTTTTCTTGGGGTAGTGCATAGAAGATTTAAGGATAAAGATTTAGAGAATATGAGAAAAAAATACTTTTGTGGTTTTTTGCCTACAAATTCATGTGTGGTTATGAAAATAATCTTGAATTTCCTATTAGGGTGCAAGTAGAATGTATAGTTGAGTATAAGATTTTAGTATAATTTAGTCCGTATAGCTAGTAATTTAGTTTAGTGATCAGACAAAGTTCCTATGGTTTCCCATCTTTTCTATTCATGAGGTAATTCATTCACGATGATGCAAGTCATAAATTCAATTCAGTTCATGTGTCAGGCATCAAATTCAGATTCCAGATATTCAGTCATAGTTTAGTTTGTAAGTGTCCCATGCATTATCTAAGTCTTTCCTAAGTACTTCATCCAAGTCAGTATCATTCAGGGGATCAAGTATCCCAAGGGAGAGATGTTACCCTGAATTTTTATATCCCAAATCCCTCATATTTTCTTCAAAAAAAATAGATCTATCTTGAGGCAACGGATACTTATATGTTAACTCTCTCATTTCTATCTCAACCTTATAACCATTACTATGCCAGTGCATGTTTTCAAGAAATCAGCTCAGTCATGATATTCAGTTCGTGTATCATGCTCAGACTCAGTTATGTAATCATGTTCCAAGTCATGAATGTTCTGAATATGATCTCAGTTACATTTGTATAATACTTTCAGTCTAACAAGTCTCGTTTGAGGATGAATATTCCTAAGGGGGAGATATTGTAATACCCATACTTTTTTAAGTTCTATCCAACTCATAGTGCATGTATAATAGAATTAGAACTTGAAAATATGGCTAAGTGTTGGGGACTTATTCATATTTTTGACCTCTCAACTATGATAACTTTTAAAGTTACTTTTCCTACCTCGAGACATAAATTTTAAAATTAATTCATGTACAGGGGTGTAAGTAGCATGTCTCGGCGATGTTTTGAAATTTTAGATGAGGTTTGCACCGTGTTTGAATTTCATTTCCGTGGTCAATCGCGATTTAACTACACACAGTGACAGGACAAATCACTCATTTTTTCCAGTGAAACACCGCGATGGTGTTGCATCATTCCATGGTGCAAAATCACACTCTTACATTTCCATTAATGCAACACGATAATCTTGCGTTGCTCCAAACCCCAAAATCACATTCAACCTTTGAATGGAAAATTCCAGTAGCTCAACTAGATTTCACCGCATCGTGGTGAAGGCGTATTTGCCATGTTCTTTATCCATAATTTGAAATACATGTGTCATCACCTTTATCCTAGTTGTGAAGTGTTTATTAGGTGAATAATGTTCCTAGAAATCACTTACAGCCAAGTTGAGCTAAGAACCTTAGATTCGTCCAAAGTTTGGGGTTCGATTCTACAAGGGTTTACTTAAAATATGTATAAATTTATATATACATGGAATTTTTCATCTAAGAACCCTTCAAATTGTAGAAAATTTAATTAGGTTTTCCACGATACCAATTTTCCCTTAATCCGATACCCGAGCACAAAGTTCGAGCCATTTCAGTGTTACGCGGTAAGCTGCCGCGATAGGACCGCATCGGGGTAAGGAGCAATATTGTTATACGGGTTACGAATTTTTGGTTTAAATGATTGATGGGCAATGGATTCTTTTTCTACCTCAATCCAGGTCATAAATACACAATCTCAAGACTCAATTAAGGCATTATTTTCCCTCATTATCGTATTTTACTTTCAACAACAAACCCTAATCGATCCTCTTCAATAACAATCAATAATCAAGCTTCCCAATTCAAGAAAGCTTTCAAGATTTTATTTCTTCTTTAAGATTAAATATTTTAAGGTATGTGGGAGTTCGTCCATGTGTCCTCTTTCACCCATGGAGCGCAAAAAACTCTTTTCTTTTAATTAAAGAATGAATTTTTCATTACTAAGGTATTTTGTATGTTCAAGAAAGGTTGAATTTCATGTTTTCATTGTGTTTTTAATTTAAATCATCCCATGTGTGATTTTATGCATGATTTTAAATTCCTTATTTTATGAATTTCAATTTCCCATGCTTATTTTAAGTAAATTCCATGATAGATCCTAAATTAATGATGTTTAGCAATATTCCCATGTTTTAAATTCATGCCTTCCACATGTTTGATGAAATTTCCATACCATGTTAAGTCAACTTCAAGATGAATCCCCAAGATATGAATTTTTCCATGTAATTCTATTGATCACCCATGTGTAAGACATTCTTAGGTTCAATATATGATCTTTACATGTGTGATTAAATGACCATGTCCTATTTCAAGCGAATTTCATGTAAATACCCCAATTTGTAATTTTAGCTATGTAATCATACTATGCTCCCATGCTTGAGATAATCCCATGTCCAAGTTCATGATCTCCATTTGTTTGGTAAATTATCCCATGTTAAAGTATTAATCTCCATGTGTTTGATGAAATGCCCAAGTGATGGGTTTTTTTAAATAATGCTTACTTATTATGGTCTCAAATGCTCTCATGTGTTCGTATTGTCATTGCTATCGAGTCCTAGGATTATGAATACCTGAAATTCAGTTGTTGTCTAGTTTTTCAGTAACTATAGAATGATTTTAGTAATACCATAGGAAATATAATTTAATTAGTAATATGATCGTTGTGAGTCCAATTAAGTTAGCTCAGTCCAGTTTCAATCTCAGTAACAATTAACACATTAATAAGTACCTCAAAATCCATATGCACTATTATTTTCAGAATACCATAAGTTGAGTTTACCAATTACCAGTTATCAGTACATGCACCAGTTAGTATTTTAGTGTCTTTCAGTTAGGAGTAGGATTTAGCACCGAACAAATGCAGGGATGGAAGCTTCCCGGTCTATTGGGCAGAGTCATTAGTAGCAGTCCCTCTATTCCAGAACTATGTAGCCAACGTAGGATATGAGTAGTCACACATCAGCTCAGGCTTGACTACCTCGAAGGGGTCACTCATCTCTTTAGGCTTGACACCCTCAGTCCTTCAGGACAGTACATCAATATAGTGGATCCACACGACCAGCATTGGTACCCGTGGCATAGTACTAACACCCTTCCAACTAGGGTTACATGTTGGACGTTGATTAGCTCAGATTATGGTATGTTGGTTAGATGATACCTCCCATAATATCAGTTACAGTCCTTATCCATTAATCAGTTCAATGATTTAGATTAAATATTTCTTGTCCATAGCATACAAATATCTATTATTCAATTATCAAATTATAGTATTTCAGTTTATAGGCTATTTCAGAATTATGTTATACGCTTGGTCTTGCATTCTCAGATAATATAGTTTACAGGTATTCATGCTCAATTATCTTATGTTCCTTAGTAAGTCCTTACCTCATATGCATAGTACTCTATAGTTTCAGTCCAGTTATTCTAACTAAGTACAGTTCAATCTTACATGACCAGTATTCAGCTATCAGCCCTTTAGTTCATTAGATAAGTTAGTTTGCTTATACATTCGTGCTCAATGCGAGCATATATTCAGATCCTTGATTTATGTCACTCTCCATAACGTAGGTTCACACCTAGTATTCTTACAGTATCCATGTTTTACCATATCCCAGCTTTAGTTCTACGAATATCATTAAAGTAAAGTTTACAAAAACTAAGTGAAGAGATTCATAATCTTATCATAGTATGTTTGTCACTCATGAATTTAGATATTTTCAGCTTTCAGTTTATTCCAACCTATTGGTGAGTCTACTTACACTTAGCATGTATGTTTTATGATTACGTATGAAATCAGTTTTACTTATTGCATTCACCCCTTCATACTCAGTACATTCCAGAAGTGTTAATCCACATATACGTCTGTATGGCTACATTATTTAATAATGTAGGTACTATTTATAGCCTGCACATCATGATCAAACAATTGCAGATTCCAACCAGCCGGTGATGAGTTCTCCTACTTCAGAAACTCCAAACAGCTTTAGTTCATGTACAGTTTATTTATATTCCATATTTATTGATTAGTGGTAGTTGGAGGCATGTCCCAATAATCTATAGTTAGTATAGTAGAGGCTTCATAGATGTTAGTCAGAGTCAGTCATGTAAATCTCAGTTTCTTCCTTCATATTTATCTAATTGTAAAGCCTTATCAGTACTGTTTTTATTTCAGATTTTCAGTATGATTATGTTTTCGCTTAGCAGAATACTTAGTTATTATGTTATAATTCAGTTGCTTAATAGTATGACAGTTCATGGGTTAGCTTGAGATCACTTGTTGTTCCTAAGCACCGTGTAATAACTAGGTAGTAGTCTCGGGCCGTTACAAAAAACGTGCCTGAAAATATCATAACTCTGGAGAGAAATAACCCTTGAGATCCCTAACTGACCTACTTCTTGAAAACCCTAAGTGTTCTAGACCATAGCGATTTGAGTAAGTTTGAGAAGTTATTTTGATTATTTTTAGAGTAATATGATACCCTAAAGGAGTTTTAGGTTGTGGGTCACGATTAAGGATTAAGGGAAATGTCCAAAGTGCCCTTAATTAAAAGATAAAAAATGATCGCTATTGACCACGGATCAACCTACGACTTATGGGGACACATTACGACCATCACCATGAGTCGTTGTCTAGATCTTATCTAAGGGACCTTTATCTGGTTACCTACGACTCACACCATATGACTCGTGAAGAGACCTTATGACTTGTAGGGTCCTAGTCGTAACAAGGATAGAAGCTATTGGGGTACACATAGGTCACCGTACGATTGGTTCATTAAGACTTGTATAGATTAATTATAAGTAGTTGAGGTTAGTCACTATCCAGGCAGCAACTTAGGCAAAATTTACCGGTTATGCTACTATTGCAGTCCTTACAACTATGGAGGACATGCGACTCGTAACGAGAGTTGTGGGTTCGGCATTGAGCTCAGAGCTCAGGAATTTTTTAAGGACCAAAAATATGGGGTATTTCATTCTCT
>JAPEIP010000007.1:169092647-169125799 GCA_026120095.1 Capsicum chinense
CCCCCCCCCCCCCCCCAGGATCATTCATCTTTGTATGATGAGTCAAGGCAGTCATTAGCACGATTGAGCACAGAACATATTCACATTTCCTTTAACAAAGATAGAAAACAAATATATTAAAGAATACACATACCTTAAGCACGATTATCAAAAGTGGGAAACAAGAATGGATACTTAGACTTCATATACCCTTTGGCTTCCCTAGTAGATTCTTCAAACTTCTAGTTTCTCCATAGAATCTTCACCAAAGCCACATCTATATTCCTCAAATGACAGACTTGCCTATCAAAAATTTCCATTCGGACTTCCTACTATGACAAGGAATCTGAAAGACCAACACTCAGATTCCTCGAACATTCTCCAAAGGAACAACTAAGGAAGGATCACCCACACACTTATTCAATATCAAGACATACAAGACCAAGTGTATGGTACCCAAACTATAAGGAAAATCCAATTTATAAGCCACATGGCCCAATCACCTTACAACTAAAAAGGGCTTAACATATCGGGGACTGAGTTTCCCCTTCTTTCTAAATTGTATCACTCCCTTCATGGGAAATACCTCAAGATTACTAAAACATCCATATCATACTTCAAGTCCTCTTGCCTCACATCCTCATAAGACTTTGGGTGACTTTTGGCGGTCTTAAGTCTATCCCAAATCACCCTCACCTTATCCATGGCTTGGTGAACCAATTCAGGACCAAATAACTTTATCTCACCAACTTCGAACAACCCTAAAGGAGAACGACATCTCTCACCCTAAAGTGCCTCAAAAAGAGCCATCCCAAACTAGAGTGATAGCTATTATTATCTGAAAAATCAATAAAGGGATGATTAACCCAGCTACCACGAAAATCAAGAACACAAGAACTTAGCATATCTTCCAAAGTTTGAATCATTCTCTCTGCATGACCATCTGATTGAGGATAAAAAATGGTGCTAAGGTTCAATTTATTACCCAAAGATCTCTAAAATTAAAGCCAAAAGTAAGATAAGAACAACGTAATGTGATAAGATATAATGTTAACTGGAGAACCATGCAACTTTACGATCTCCTGAATGAAGAGCTTAGCGTAATCCTCTACTGAATAGCTAGTCTTCACTGGCAGGAGATAAGAGGACTTAGTCATCCTATCCATGATGACCCAGATTGAATCAAACAGATGGAAAGACCGCGGAAGACTAATAATGAAATCCATATTAATTACTTCCATTTTCACATAGACAACTCAATCTCTTGAGACAAACCACCAGACCTCAAGTGATCCACCTTCACTTGTTAACAAACCATACACTTGGCCATAAAATTAAACACATCCCTCTTTATGTTAGTCAACCAATAGAACTCTTTCAAATCATAGTACATCTTCATCGAACTAGGATGAACAGTGTAACTTGACTCATAGGCCTCAACCAAAAGTCTCTCTCGCATCCCATCATTATTCAGAATGCACAATCTACCATGGTACCTCAAGATACCATCACCACCAATCTCAAAATCCACCACCTTTTGGTGACACGCATCATCTTTGATTTAAAACATAATAAGGTCCAAACCTATTTCTCTTTTACCTCAGCACCAAGAGATGACTTCACCACCTCTTGAACAATTACACCACCCTCCTTATAATCTAAGAGATGAACTGTAAGATTAGATAGCTTGTGGATATCTTTCATCAAACCCTAATTTTCCTCATTAACATAAGAGAAGATCCACATGGACAATCTTCTAAGAGCTTCAACAACCGTATTAGCTTTACCTAAATGATAATGAAGACTCATATGATAGTCGTTGAGCAACTCAAGTTATCTCATTCTTCTGAGGTTCAACTCCTTCTAGGTGAAAATATACTATAAGCTGTTATGGTCCAAATATATATCAACACGAACCCTATAAAAGTAATGTTGCCAAGTATTAAAAGCAAAGACTACAGCCAATAACTCTAAGACATGAATCAAGTAGTTCTTTTATTAAACCTTTAACTGCCTAGATGCAAAGGCCATAACCTTGCCTCGCTGCACCAACACATAACCCTGTCCCACACGGGACGCATCATAATAAATAATAAAACTATCAGTACCCTTGGGCAAGGTCAAAATAGAGTAGAAGTCAACTTATCCTTTAAATTTTCAAAACTATCCTCACAAGCATCAGACTACAGAAACTTTACATTTTTTGAGTCGGTCTAGACAATGAAGTAGCAATACACGAGAATCTCTCCACAAATCTCCTGTAGTAACCAGCTAAACCTAAGAATTTCTAAATATCTATTAGAGTCATGGGTCTAGTCAACTTCTTAACCACCATAACTTTTTATGGGTCCGCTATGATCCCCTTTCTAGAAACAACATGACCCAAAAAATAATAGCATTCAACCAGAACTCACACTTCAAGACATAGCATAAAATGCTAAACCTGAAGGGTCCGCCAGACTATGACGAGGTGATTGAGATGATTCTCCTTACTTTTTGAATACACCAAAATGTCATTAATAAACATAAAAATGAATAGGTCCAAAAACAGATGAAATACCCAATTTATAAGATTTATAAATGCCACTAAAGCATTTGTCAATCCAAAAGATATGACCAAGAACTCATAATGGTCATACTGAGAACAAAAAATAGATTTAGGGATATCCACGTCTCTAATCTTCAACTGATGATAACCCGATTGAAGATCAATCTTGGAAAAGTACTTTGCACCCTAAAGCTAGTAAAAAAGGCTATCATTCCTAGGAAAAGTATACTTATTCTTTACTATTGTCTTATTCAACTAGTGGTAGTCTATGTACATTCGAAGGAATCCATCCTTCTTGTGTACAAAAGGTACCAGTGTGCCCCACGGAGGAATACTAGGACAAACAAAACACTTATCAGGAAGATCTTCCAACTGGTTCTTAAGTTATTTCAACTCAACTGGAGCTATTCTATATGGAGGGATAGAGATTAGATAGGTATCTGGTAGAAGGTCAATCCTAAAGACTATTTCTTTATCAGAAGGAACACCAGGACTATCATAAAAAAGACCTTAGAAAATTCACAGACCATAAAGACAGATTACAAAGAACAACCCTTCGAATTAAAATCTTTAACATGAAATAGATGCTATAGAAACCCCTTGGAAATCAATTTTCGAGCTCTTAAATAAGAATTGAACCTTCCATTATGAACTAAGGAACTCCCATCCACTTAATAATTGGTTCATTAGAGAATTGGAAACTAACTCTTTGAGTCCTAAATCAAGAGACGTATAGCACGAATGAAGAAAATCCATCCCGAAAATAGCATTAAAATCTAACATCTCCAACTCTATCAAATACACCAACGTCTCTCTATGATCGATAGCTATCACACAACCCCTATAGACTCTCCTAGCCTTAATAGAGTCACTCACTAGTGTAGACACAAACAAGGGATCAGTAATACACTTAGGACCTAAACCAAAAGGAAAAGCCACATAAGGTATCATATAAGGAAGGGTAGACTCTAGATCAAGCTAACAATATACATCATTAAAGAAAAGTTTTTGCATAGAAGTAACAACATCAAAAGATGCCTCAAAATCTTGATAGGTGGCAAGAGCACTAAGATGGTTCCAACCATTGCCAGAGCCAGAAGCATCCTTTGGTGGAGGATCTGAAGAAGTAGTAACTGAGACATTACTAGCCCCAGTAGGAATATCTCCAAAAGGACAACTCCTTTGAATAAGGCCATGATGGAAACGTCTGAAACACTTATATCGCTCATCATCATAAAAACCATAGTGCAACTGACCATAAAATCTGCAAGGTGGATATGATAGAGTTGATTGGGCCCCACTAGTCCTAGATTAGGGACATTGTGCCTCGAACCCACTGTTTCTCTAAAAGCGGCAATCACTGGATGACTTAGGATAGAGACAGTAGCTGTATAAGAAGAATAAGAGTTTCCCTACTTCTTAATAGACCACTGCCTACTATCTCTACAAATATTTTCCTAGCCTTTACCCTACTCGAAATACTACGACTTCTTACTTTGCCTCTCCCTTATTTCAACTTTTTTCTTTTATTTATCTTCAACCTGCAGCATCTACATCGCAAGCTAGAGATATCCACATCCCTATTCAGTAAGGTGTCCTTGCACTCTAGAATCAAGTCCTAAGACAAAACCAAAGCAAACTTCCTTATCCTTTCCATTATGATAGACACCAACTAAGGAGCATAATAGAATAACTGATGAAATTTTAAGGTATACTTTTATACAGTTATCCTACCCTATTTCAGATTCACAAAATCCACAAATTTAGCATACCTTAACTCTTCAGAAAAAAAATGATCTAGGAATGTACTACAAAACTCATTCCATAGTGTCAATATTGCATCATCACCCCTAAACTAATCCCTCTTTTTATACCACTAATATGCTACATCATTCCATTGGTAAGTAGTAAATTCCATACCCTCAGAGTCAAAACCATGTATACCTCTAAAGATCTATACTATTTCATCTACAAACCCTTGAGAATTCTCCTAAATCTTAGATCCAATAAAGGTTAGAAGATTTAGTATCATAAACTGGCCAATTCTAGTGACCTCAAAAGATAGAGCAATAAAACTAATATGAATAGGTTAATGAGACTGAGAAGTCACCAACTGATTTAGTAGATGGATAGATCGACAAAACCTAGTATTAGAAATATCTCCTTAGGCGGTGAGGCATGATCTTCACTAGCCTGAGAAGCCCAAAAAGGACTGGTATGGACTAATTACACTCCATATAAGCCAGTATAATCAGGATCTGGAGCCCTAGACTAGGACTGTACTCCATAGGTAGAACGAGTCCTATCCTTACTGTCATTAGGTGGGATAAAAAAGGTACCACGAGTATCAAATCCTCAGGGAGGCATGATCTAAAATTCTAGGAAATGGAGTTTGAGGATATTTCAACACCCTTGACTCTACAGCTCAAAATTAGAACAACAAGAAAGTGAAACATTACAAAAATATCTCATAGCCTCTCGCTCATAAGTGTGTCATGCTACACACCCATAAAAGATACTCTACTTGACACAACATTATGGATAACCAATTACCTAAAACCTAGGCTTGAATTCCAACTTTATCATAACCTAAACCAGGACCTAGTCCTGATGGGTATCTCAATCCATCGAGAATCAAAGACCACCCTCTTTGCTTAGCCAAACTAAACATAACACACCTAGAAGTGACTGAATTCTAAACATACAATAAGATAGAAAATAATAAGCTCAAAGACATCTAAGAGTGTCAACATCAATACCCAATCCACAGTTATATCTACAAAGCCATTACTAATCCAAAAATAATCTAAGTCAGGGCATGTCCCCGACAATAGCCAAAAAGAGTCCAAAAAAAGAAATAGTCTATGACATAGTAAACAAAGAAGTAATGGGCCTCCCGAATAAAGGAGGCACACCAATGCTAGATGATATGTAAACAACACTAAGATCATCTATCATTGTGCTAGAAAAGTAGAAGTTCCTCAGACCCTGCATTTCATGTAGATACACCTATCACTAACAAAACTAACTTATGATAAGGATAAAGTAGTGTCAGTCAAAAGTTTAATTTAAAACTCACTATAAATGTTCTCATTCATGTATATATATAATAGATGTTGGGGTAGGGAAAAAGGTTTATCCTAATGGTAAAATATTATCCTGGACTATGTGGCTTAACCATCATAAATAGGCACCCATGGGCTATATGGATTCAGCTCGTATGCTGAAAGGGCCTAATACATGTTTACCATATAAATCATAGAAATCAAGGAAGACCAGGGAATGCCCTGACCCCATTTCAATCCTTGATAAAAAATATACCAATAGTGTTAATCATGCACACGATCATTAAGACCAGCGCCTACATCGACATATATGAGTGTCCAGTATAAGTCATTCAAGACTCATACCTTTATGGAAAGTGCAATAAACCCTATTAATCCTAATTAAAATAAGTTTCACATAACCCATTCATTAACTAAGGAATTATACATTAAGGCACACCGCAGGTATCTTCATACCATATCTCTCGCATGCTCATAACTATGCCATTACAATTCCATTAACTTGGGAGAATTCCTTAACCCTCTTTGTTCATTAAATCAAGGTGAATCAAAGCATCAACCTCTTTTAGTTTATCAAATTAAATTGGGGGAATTCCTCAACCCCCTTTATTTATTAAATCAAAACATAGCCAACATGGCTTTCAAAACTGATGTTCGTTGTTTAACCATTTATGCAATGGAATAGCATAGGTGTGTAAGTAAAACCAAGTGACAAATCCATATTTTCAAGCCATTTAAATAAGTGGGTTTAGGGAAATAAATTTTTCAAAACCACTTCCAAGTTTGAAACATCAATTAGGGGGAATACCTCAACCCATACTCCATTTCCCACACCCATGCACCCTATTAGTTCAAAAAACCATAGGAAAACAATTCAAGGATAAACCGTTATAAAAACCTCAACCCATATCAAAACACACATTCAAATCCATTTATATAAACTATTTAAAACACATGTTTTTCATAAATTAAGATTTAGGTCAGAGTAACATTCCTACAAGTATCAAAATTTTAGAGAGAAATCACCCTTGAAAGCCCTAACTGACCAACTTCTTAGAAACCCTAAGTGTTCTTTACCTTAGGGATTTGAGAGAGTTTCAGAAGTTATTTTGATTAGTTTTAGGGTGATAATGATACATTAAAAGGGTTTTAAGTTATAGTTTATGATTATGAAAGAAGGGAAATGTCAAAAGTGTCCTTAATTAAAAGCTTAAAAATGATCGCCAGTGACCACGGGTCACTTTACGACTCACGGGGACACATTACTACTCGTCACCATGAGTTGTAGTCTGGAAAGTAGATAAGGACCTTTCTATGGTGATCCTATGACTCAAACGATAAGACTCATTAAGAGACACACGACTCGTAGGGGCCTAGTTGTAACTAGGAAAAGAGTACTTGGAGTACACACTCGCCAACCTACGATTGGTTCATTACATCACGTATAGAGTTAATATAATTCATTAAGTCTAGTCATGATCAAGGAAGTTAATTAGGCAATCATTATTGGTCAGGCAACGATTAGGGTCTATACAACTCGTATGGAGACCTTATGACTCATAGGGACAGTCATGGGTTTGGCAGTGAGCTTAAAGGTCATGAATTTTTCAAGGACCAAAAATCCAAGGTGTTTCAAAGAGAATGATTTAATCTTTTAAAAATGAAGAAAATGGGGTTACTTTATGTTTATAGGTCGTACATTGGGTAAAAACACCAAAAGCCCTTAACCCCAAGTGAATAAAATCAAAATTGGGCAAAATTAAAACATCAGTGTGGCACGTCATTATTGTAGAAGGTAGCCTATGCCAATATCATAGGCTAACCTCCATGTCTCACCAATATTGTGGACACTCACTATTTCGGGGTCATATAATGACCCAAACCCTTTTCATAAATTTCAAAACTTTCCCAAATTAGCCATTTCACATCCCTAAACATAATTAAAATAAACTCTTGTATTAAACTCATGCTAAATTAAGTCTCATCATCTATCCTATGGAAATCAAGAATCTAGATAGAATAATAATTAATGAAAATACCCAAAGATCATACCTAATATGGATTAATATCTTAGGAGTTTTTCTTAGACGAAATTCTTCTTGACATCTCTTAAATTTTGACTGGGGAGAACAAGTGGAACAGAGTATTCGGTGTTTATTGGTATCATTAATGGAGATCGTTTCTTGGATATGCCGGTGGTATAGTAGTGGTTTCTCATCTACTGGGATTTACGGTTGGTTGGGCTTCGCGATTGAGTTATTTTTGATAGTTGAAATTGTAGTTGGCTGCAGCTCTCAAAATTGCCAGAGCAGTCATTGGCTGGAGGCAGCTTTTAGTGGGGGCAACATTTTCCTGTGAAGCAGCATCAGATGTGGGTGGTTCTTCCAGCATTCCCTTGTTGGTGCCGGTGGACTGGTTGTTTAGAGATGTAATGGTGGGAAAAGAATGATTATGGAGAGAGAGTGAAGGGCTAAACCAAAGCTTTTGTTAGTCTACTGATGGTAGTCAGTGACTTTAGAAAGGGAGAGAAAGAGAGAGAAAAAAGCAAGAAGGGATTGAGGAAGCAGCTGGTATTCTAGAGAGGGAGTGAATTATTCTAATTTAGGATTTAGGGTATGCGTATGATTCATAAGGAAAAAATTAGGATATTTAATATCAATTGTTAGATCAATCTTGATCAATTGTTAGGATTAGAAATTATAATATGGGTCAATAGGGTCAAAAATGGGGACAAAATGACTAGAAATGACATCAAATGTGTATAAATATGACTAGAAATTAAATGACTTGGAAAAAATTGAATGAAATTTGGGTTGCTATGTAATAAACATAATGACTGAATAATAATAAGAAAAGTGCTAATATGTTGCAATTAATATAAATTAATGTGGAGTACAATATTATATAAAATTATCAGTAATAAATTTTAAATAAATTAGCTATAAATATAATAATAATAGTAATAATAAGTTTGTAAATTGTGGGTGTGGCATATTTGAGAAAATAATTTACTAAATATTAACAAAATCTTGTAAAATATTATATTTAAATTTTATATACTATAAAAATATATAAAATTACTTTATAAAATAAATTGTATACTTCAAAATCATGTGTGACACGTCAGTATTTTTTAATACCCACAATAATACATAAAAAATATTAATTATCCAAATTAATAATTTTTGTAAAATAGAAGCCTAGAGTAAGTATCGTTAAGTCAAAATTATGTGTCAACAGCTTCCCCTTGTTGCTCGAGAATTATAAAAGAATTATCGATCAACAAAAGTTGACGTAGTAGCCATTTTCATCTGTCAATGAGAATGATTTCCTAGGCTCAAAGTAACAAGTAGGTGATTGTTAAAATAAAATGGCTGAGACTTGGGATTTAAGATGCTTTCATATATCAAATTTTACAAGCATCAGACTATAAATAGTTTTAGATTTAGAAATGAATGATATTCATAAAGAAAATTGACGAATGTGCAGCACGAGTTTGCAAAATCAGAGAATGAGAGATTTTGAAAGGTGAAATACGAAGAGATTGAGATATTAGGACAAAAAATTATGTTTCAAAATTGGAAGGATAATAATTCTCAAATATTGTTCATTTTACCTACAACTTTTAAAATAGTTTGATAAAAATGGCTAGCCCAGATATATAGAAGTTTAAACAATATAGTGAAAACAACCATAATATGTAACAATAATGGTGAGGTTATGTAACAAAGTGTATCTGTTATGAATGAGCATTGCTTTTCTCATATAAATTTGAAGCGGTCGTGCTTAACCAATATGATGTCTAGTAAAGAAATAGCCTTAAATGACATTGAAGCAATTGTCTTAGCATGGTTAGTATCTAGAAAATAATATTTGTCTTTAAGTAATGCTTTACCCAATATACTTTTGAAGGACAATGCTTAGCCTTCGATAACCTTAAAGAATAGAGTAGTGCTTAACCCTATCAACTTACAAAGGATAATTCTTAGCCTCCGATGATTTTAATAGTAGGGTTGTTCTTAACCCAATTAACTTTTCTATGATAGTGCTCAGCCTCAAACAACTTCTTGATAGAGTCGTTCTTAAACCTATCAAATTTTAGAAAACAAAGTTTAGTTGTGGATTATTTCTCGAGAGAGGATAGTACTTAATCCAATTAAATTTCCAAGGAAAATGTTTAGCCTCTAAGAGTTTCTTCATAGAGTTGTGCTTAACCCCATAAAATTTTCAAAAACAATGCTTAGCTCCCGAGAGTTCCTTAAGAGAGGGTAGTGCTTAACCCTAATTAACTTTTCAAGGACAATGTTTTGCCTAAAAGTAGTGTTCATCCCTATCAAATTTGAAAAGTCAACGCTTAACTAAGAGAAATTTCTTGATATAGGATAGTGATCTTGGGCATATTTATATGTCTAAACACCGATATCTACCAATATTTTGGATTTTAATGAGAGCAAAAATGTGTTAATCCAATTGCATTTGAGCTAAATTGTATTTCGTAGCTTACTGACATGATTAGTGATTGAGGGTAAATTTCTAATGGATTTAGACAAAAATTGGACAAATATTATAAAGTAATTGGTGATTGATGGAGTGGAATTAATTGTGTTGATGTGGAAGACCATTTTACATTGATTCCCAGAGCACATGTAAATAAGATGGAGTAAGAAAAGAAGAAGGCACCTAAAAAGGAGTATATTTATGCGACTTAGACGAAGTTTAGGGATGAAATTTCAGTACCGCGATGCATCACGTCGGTTTTTGTGTTTTATGAATTAGTCAAATTTTTAGAAGGAAATTCCAATACACCGATGCAAAGTCGACGTGTCACGTCTTTTCTTATATTTAGAGACTTCGTTGAATTTTTGAATTGTAATTCTAGTATGTCGACACAACGCTTTGGTACTTTCAACTCGATACATTATCCGCCATGATGGACTTGGAAACACGATAAGCATCACGTCACATTAGTAGTCCAGATCTAAGAAAAAATTTTCCAAGTATACAAGGAATACGTGAGAAAGTTCAACATTCTCAATTTTAGGGTTCTTAGAATTTCTTTTGAACTTATTTACTTCAATATTAATGTTAGGTATAAGTAATTACTTATTTTTAATGTTGAATTCAATTATGAGTAGATAAACACCCTTGTTCGGGGGTTGAGCCCACAAACATGATTACTCTTTGATATTCATTATCGTAGTTTCTTTTTGGATTATTATCTAGGTTGTTCTTAATTTTTTGAGCTTACTATTTTGATGAGTGGCAACCATTAGAATAAATTTATATTTCTATGTAAATCTAGGAGGAGAATCATTGAATAGAATGAAGAAATTAAGGATCAAAGTTCTTATCCTTTTATGAAATAAGGGGCTTGAATTAGCATCTAGAATAGAGATATACCTAGTAGCCTTGTTAGGTTCAATTGCAAAAAGATAACTTTATGAATCTAGATGAATTATTGTATCTCTGTGGGAGTTGTAGTTGCAATATTCAACAGATAGAAGATTTGAGATTGGGAGACCAAGATCGAACTATAAACCTTGCGAATCAACAACCCGATAACCAACTAGAATGAGATAGGAATACAGAATTTTATGATTGTTCGGTGTGACTCAACCCTAGAATTCTAATCATTATTGTTTACAACCATTGCTTGCTTTGCTATTGTCACAAATTACTATTTTTTATTTATTTACAATTTTTATTCATAATTTCACAATTATCTAGATACTTTACAACACTTAATACCTCTTTGTATAAAACTAAAAGTTGGTTAAGTTTCTAGTTGCTTAGTACTCGTGGGAATGATATTTGGCTGTCTAAGTCATTATTTGACTTGTACAATCACATGAACTTGCATGTGCATTTGAGCTTCAATAAGTTTTTGGTGCCATTTTTGGGGACTAGTATAATTAGTACTTTGCTAAATTTTTGGTTTTTGATAAGAAGTTTAAGTGTTAATGATTTGATCTTAACGACTTTATTTTTGTAGGTATAGCTGAATACAGGATTGGAGAGAGATAAAGAGTTAGTAGAGCCATTTGCAGAACTAGAAATGATATTTCTACAAGGGCAAAAAGCTCAATATCCCGTTCAACAGGTCTAAATGGCTCATCCAGTTGATCCACACACTAGACATGTCCCAGGTCTGCTTATCCCAGCTACTCTTGATCATCTAGATACTAGACCTATTTGTGAGGTGGCAACCCACTCATGAACCATGCGACTAACAGTATTCGCAAGCTCGAGGTAGGTGGTCGATTTGACTTGAAGCAGAATATGGTACAATTACTGAATTCAGCAGGGCAATTTTCTAGCTTTTCATATGAAGACCCGCAGTAGCACATACAGACTTTCTAGGAAATAAGACATACTTACATTCCTGTAGGGGTGAATACTGATTAAGTCTTATTGACACGGTTCCCTTTTTCTTTAATTAGGGAACCAAAGAGGTGGTTGCATGATGAACCACCACTCTCTCTATGACTTCTTAGGAAGATCTAGTTGAGAAGTTCCTTATTTAATTCTTTATATCGGGGAAGACTGCACGTCTAAGAAGCGAGATTCTAAGATTCAGACAGAAAGAAAGAGAGAATCTCTACCAGGCTTGGGAGACATTTCAAAGTATGCTTAGAAATTTCTCTCACCGTCATTAATCTAATGATGTCCTTGTTCATACTTTTATTGAGGGACTAGATCCAAATACCAAGATTCTCTTGGATTCAATAGTAGGTGGGCAAGCTCTTAAGAAGACTTATGATGAATTATGCACATTGCTAAATTAGATTTCACAAGGGAATTCAAAATGGCATACTGATTTGGAGAGTGATCCCAAGAAAGTTGTCGGTATGTTAGAGGTAGATCAGTTCACAACATTATTAGCTTGGATCGCTGCAACACAAAATCATATGCTTACTCAATTGAGCAACATGAATTTTGGGGTTCTATAGGAAGCAACAACCGCTAATGCAGTACAATAGGTAAATTCTTAGTGTGACATTTTTGGAAGTAGTGAACACATGGCAGATGCTTCCGTTGTTAATCTGGATTCTATTAATTATGTGGGGAATGTAAATCCCCTAGGGCCACAAAATTTTTGTAACACATATAATCCCAACTGGAGAAACTATCCCAATTTCTCATGGGGTGAAAATCAGGCACCGAACACTAATCAGTATAAGGGGCCAGTGCAAAAGAATCAATAGAAAGTTTAGAATAATCAAGCTGCTACTCAAACAAATAATATGAAGGAGATAATGAAGTAGCTTTTAACTAATCAAGTGTCGTTTGTAGTAGAGGTGAAGAGTCAACAGTTGCAGTTTGCAGCAAAGTTAAAATGTTAAAACTTGATTACTAGAAATTTTGAGTTGCAACTCAGATAGATTGTGGGCGCATAAAATACAAGACTTCAAAGAGACGTACCTAGTGATACAAAAGCGAATCATAAATAGGTAAATGAAGTTACAACAAGGAGTGGTTGAAGTTAAAGGTGACGACATCTGATTAGGTTAGTCACATAGTCATTGATGATGATTCTAAAGACAAAGAGGAGAAAGAGTTCAAGGAAAAAGCCATAAGTAATGAAATTCTAGTGCAGAAGAAAACTTTACGTTTACCCTTTCCTCAGAGGCAAAGAAAGCATCAAGAGGAGGCTAGCTACAAGAAGTTCTTGGATCTTCTAAAGTAGGTTGATGTAAATCTCTTCCCCTTGTTGACATTCTATAGGTTGTTCCAAAATATGCAAAATATCTTAAGGACATTGTGTCAACCAAGAACTGGTTGATAGAATATGCTAAAGTTTCACTTAATAAGGAGTGCACATCCAAGAGGCAAAAAAAAACTATCCACAAAGCTGAAAGATCTAGGTAGTTTTACTATGAAGATCGCTATTGGGCAAACTATCAGTGCTCGTGGATTGTGTGACTTGGGGGCTAGAATAAACCTTATGCCCACGTTTTGGTAGCGAAACATGGGTCTTATAAGTCCTAAAACCATAAATAATATTTTGCAGTTGGCTTATAGGTCCCTTACTAGGCCAGATGGAATTATTGATGATGTTTTAGTGCAAGTGGGATCACGGATATTTCCTATAGACTTTCTAATTCTTGACTTTAAAGCTGATTTAGTTGTTCCATTTATTTTACGATAACCCTTCCTATCAACAATGTAGTCACTTATTGACATAGCAGCAAAGAATATGACAAAGAGAGCACATGATAAAGTGGAGGTTTTTGATTTATACAAGGCACTAAAATTGCCAGTTATATATGAGAAGTTGTCTGCTATATCTGGTATAGACCTTGAGTCTGATCATAAGTTGTGGTTGTCAGATGATCCATTAGAGAGAGATTTAGTGGTTCATGATCTGTATGGATATATAGAGGCATTGGCATTAGTTCAACTCATCAATTTTGTTGTTATTGAAACAAGAAAATTGCCTTTTGAGCCATTGAATAGGCTAATTGGCCCATCTCCCAAAGCTTTAATTAATGAAGCTCCAAAATTAGAGTTTAAAGTTCTTCCTGCTCCCTTGAAATATGTTTACCTTGGTGAAAATGATATATTTCTTGTTATTTTGTCTGTAGGTTTATCTGATATATAGGTAAAGGAAGCAATCAAAATTTTGAAACGAAGAAAGAAGGCGATCGGGTGGAAGATAAATGACATTAAAGGGATAAATCCTGATTTTTGCATGCACAAGATACATATGGAAGAAGGTTTTAAAACAAGTGTGGAATAACAAAGTAGGTTGAATCCAGTGATAAAAGACGTGGTGCGAAAAGAGGTCATTAAGTTGCTTGATAATGGGATTGTTTATCCAATTTTAGACAGCAAGCGGATAAGCCCAATACAATGTGTTCAAAAGAAAGGTGGGATGACTATGGTTACAAATGAAGAAAATGAGATAATTCCTACTCGCATGATGACTAGATTGAGTATTTGCATTGACTATCAAAAGCTAAAGAAAGCCACAAAAAAGTACCACTATCCTATCTTTTTCATTGATCAGATGTTTGATAGGTTTATGGGGCAGGAGTACTATTGTTTTCTTGATGGTTACTCTGTTTATAATCAGATCACCATTGCGCCTGAGGTCCAAGAGAAGACGAATTTTACTTTTCCATATGACATATATAAGCATTCAGACGCATGCCTTTTGGCCTCTGTAATGCACCTTCAACATTTTAGAGATGCATGATGGCAATCTTCTATGACATATTTGAAGAATTTGTTGAGGTAGTCATGGATGACTTCTCTATTTATGGTAATTCTTTTGATGTATGTTTCCAGAATCTAGATCGAGTCCTAGCTTATTGTGAAGAGACAAATTTGATACTGAATTACGAAAAGTGCCACTTTTTGGTTAAGGATGGAATAGTCCTTTTCTATAAAGTGTAAGGTGGAGGACTTGAAGTAGACAAAGCCAAAATTAAAGTGATTGAAAATTTTCCACATTCAATTACAATGAAGGAAGTGCAAAGTTTCTTGGGGCATCAAGGTGTCTACATGCATTTTATTCAAAAAATTTCAAAGATTGGAAGCCCGATGTGTAAATTTTTTGAATAAGAAGCCAATTTCAATTTTGAGGCTGATTGTCAAGAAGCTTTTGAGAAGTTGAAGAAGAAGCTGTCCGAAGCACCCATCTTGATTTCTTCATATTGGGAGTTACCATTTGAATTAATTTGTGATACAAGTGATGTGCCTGTGGGAACAATTTTGTGGAAGAGAAAAGACAAGGTATTTTGTTTTATTTATTACACTAATAAAGTCTTGAATAATTCCCAAATGAATTATATAGTCACTAAAAAGGAGATGTTAGCAGTGGTTTATGTATTCAATAAATTCAGAGCATGTTTGGTGGGTACCAAGGTTATTATTCACACTGATCATGCGGCCATCAAGTATCTCTTTTTGTAAAAAGAATGCAAATCCTCGATTGATCAGTTGGATTTTATTACTGCAAAAGTTTGACTTAGAGGTTCGTGATCAGAAAGGAGCAGATAAACAAGTTGTAGACCATTTGTCAAGATTGGAGACTCATGGTCATATTATTGATGACTCACTCTGCATTCAAGAATAGTTTTTGGATGAAAGGTTCTTGTCTCTTTACACATTGAAGCTTCCCTGGTATGCTGATACTGTGAACTTAGTCGCTTGCGAGATTGCAGGATTTATCCACCCAAAATTACCACTCAAAAAAAATTACTTCATTATTATTGTGCTTACATATAGGATGAGTCGTATCTTTTTAAGCAGGGTCCATATGGTACTATACGTAGAAGTGTTTCGAGAGAAAAATTTACATAAGTGCTACAAAAGTGCCATTCATCTCCTTATGGTGTCCATCATGGGGGTGAAAGAACAGCTAGAAAAGTGTTGCAATTCAGTTTCTTATGGCCAATATTGTTTAAAGATGTTGTGGCTTTTGTGAAGAGTTGTGAGCAATGCTAGAGGTTAGGTTCAATTTCAAGGCATCATGAGATGCCCGTAAATAATATTATTGAAGTGGAAGTATTCGATGTTTGGGGGATATACTTTATGGGACTATGCCCACCTCCCAATGGCAATTTGTATATCCTTGTGGCAGTTGATTACATTTCTAAATGGGTGGAAGTTGTATCTTTTCCCACCAATGATGATAGAGTGGTATTGAAACTTATAAAGAAGTACATATTCTCCCGGTTTGGCACTCTTAGAGCTATAATAAGTGATGGAGGTACGTATTTGATTAACACTTGGTTTAAGAATCTTTTAGCTAAATATGGTGTTAGGCATAAGGTGGCCACTTCGTATCATCCACAGACAAGTGGACAAGTTGAGGTATCCAATCGAGATATAAAGAAGATATTGTAGAAGACTGTTAATCATTAGCAAAAGGATTGAGCTAAAACGCTAGATGATTCATTATGGGCTTACAGGACAGCTTATGAGATTCTAATAGGGCCTTTCTCATATCACTTAGTCTATGATAATGCTAGTCATTTTCCAGTGGAGTTGAAACATCAAGCATATTGGACAGTAAAATAGCTAAATCTTGACATGAAGGCTATAGGAGAGAAGAGATTGTTATAGCTTACTGAACTTGATGAGTTTTGTCTCCACGCTTAAAAAAAGGCCATGTTTTACAAAGAAAAGACTAAAAAGTGGTATAACAAGAAAATTCAGGACAGGGTATTTGAATCCGGACAATTTTTTTGCTGGTCAACTCAAGGTTAAAGCTGTTTCTGGGTAAGCTGCGATCAAAGTGGTCTGGACTATTTGAGGTAGTTCTAATGATGCCTCAGGGAGTTGTTGAACTATGGAATAAAGAGAATACTGAAAAGTTTTTTGTGAATGGACAATATGTGAAGCGTTATTGGGTGAATCATGAAGATAAGAACAATGTGTCCATCACTTTTGTGGATGAGTGAGGTAGAGCAGAGACATGCCACAAAGTAAAATAAGGCTCTGCATTGGAGGCAACCCATTATGTAATATAATAGGATAGCTTCGTTCTTTTTTTAATTTTTAGAAAAGAAAAGTGAAAACACAAAAGAAATGAGTTATGCCATGACCAAAAATAAAGAGTTTGGTGAGAGGTAAACCTCTTTTTCTTATGTAGTTTTGTTGTTTTTGGTTGATGTGATAGAATGAGAAATTTGGTGAAAGAATTTGGTGGGTATAGAGAAAATAAAAAATAGGTGAACTATGGTCTTTGAGTAAGATAAATAGGTGCTAAGAGGTGAAATAGGTAAGGGGAAAGGAAAGATTCCCCAAAATGTGGAAATTTTTCCTTCAAAAACTTTTTGGATACAATTTCCAGTGATCCAGGCAATTTCCAGTGGATCGATCCTAAGTCGACGCATCTCATCAATATGCATGATTCCTACACTTAGAAAAATATTTGAAGGGAAGTTCCAATGAACCGATGCGATGTTGACGCATCGTGTCAGTCCTTCCAATGCGTTATCAATCACGCCACTTTGGTGGTCAACAAAGTAAAACTTAGAATAGATTTTAATGTAATTTCTAATGTAATGATGCGAACTCAACGCGTCATGTCGTTCATATCAACGCAATTGCTGACACGTTGGGTCGCTTACCCTTTGTTGATGTGAATTTAACCCTAAATAGATCCCTCATTTGCCTCCTCTATAAATACCCATTTCCTCTCATTCACCTTTCCTCCTAAAACCCTAGCCACCCACCGCCCTAAAATCCCCGAAGCTCTACATTATTTTCTCTCAATTGTGTCATCTCTTGGTACTAAGAACAAGATTCATCTTCATCTTCTTAACCAAGATTAAGGTAAGTCCTCAACTTCTTATTTGTTTGAATGCACTTTATGACAACATGAGTCGATATTTTAATAATTTCTGATATATGTGGGTGGCGTAGCTCTTCATTCATAGAAGTTAGATGTTCGGTGCATATGTACGTACATTAGTTGGAGTTATGGGCTTGATTAGGGACTAAAACTAACTTCTACCATTAAAATCCCTTTGGATAGCATTTGGGGTTTGGTCATTTGTTTGCCTTGGGGTCTAAAATGGTTGTATGTTACTATTGCTTTGTTGCACTATTAGTTCTTGTGTGTTCATTTGTGTAGTTAATGCCAATTTGGGATGGAATATGATTGCTTGTTTGCTTAATCTGGTTAAAATAATAAACTGCACTTTAAGTTGTTTGATATAGTAATAATGATCATACGTGTTATTCATTGATAAATAGATGAGTTATTTTACTGCACCATAAGACAAATTTAAATAAACTCAGGGTAATAAAATTCACTACATGATAGAACTAAGTTTGGGGTAGCTCTCGATCTCACACCACCTTAGTGGTCACTATGAACTACTAAATTGAGAATTAATGACGTAAGCCTATGTTTGACATGTTTAATGCACGTATGTGAAATTGTTGAAGAAGGGGAATGTGTTAGTGAATTGACTATGTGTTCTTTAGATATACTGAAGTTGTTAGTCCATTAAGTTATTGTGATGAGGCTTTGAATTGTCACTTCTTTGAGATTCTTTTTTTATGTTTGATATTGGTGGACCAATTATGGTAATTGTATGTTGAACAGGGGAAGTCTGAGTACCCTGGTTCACTTACCTGTGTACCAGTGCTAGAAACTAAGTATGAGGTAGATTCCATACTTAGTGGTTGCTAGTTCACCAAGGTGCTTGTTTGATGCGTATGTGGACTATTATGATTGATAGGTACAATGTCTAGCCAGCAATAAAAGAGCATAGGAAAGAATGTGGCTGGCTCTTCCAAGTTTTGTCAAATAAGAAGTAGAGATGCTGACCATGTGTTACCAGCCTCACCTATCCCCTAAGGTCAATCCCGGAGGAATGGGACCAAGGCTGTTATAGAAATTAGGAGAAAACGGTATTGCTAACACATAGAGTCCAAGTATTCGATGGACTAATTCATCGTTAGGGTCAACTTACTGAAGGAGTACCTGAGTATGGTGTGCCGAATTGAGGCACTGTACTTGCATTTCTTGTTCTACCAGCCAGCTGAGTGAAACTTGAGTCAAGTACGAGAATTTCATTCTAATTGGGACATGTGGAATAAGGATTCCAAAGATGAAATAAGGGGTAGGATGGTTACTTTTCCTGCCAACACTTTGAATAATCTATTAGGTACACTTGTGGTGGATGCTGAGCCATTGAAAACACTGAATATTGAGCCACCTTACAAACACCTTTGCCATCTCTTATGTGGTACTCGTTCAACTCCCCAGTGGATTTATCATAAGAACGGTGGCACTCACGTGTCACTTCTCTTTGCTTACATGAACAGGGAGGCTCGCTTGTGGGCCAAAATTATTATGCTTGCCTTGTCCATGGGATGCATATGATAGAAGTGACACATGATAGGGTGTGTATCATTTATGCCCTTATGCGCATAGATATTGAGTTGAATGTCGGCGTGATTATCTTTTTCGCCATAAGGTAAGCAAGGTTTTTGGGGCGTCATTGGTATGGTGTTGGTGGGTTGTTAACTCGATTTTTGTGGCAGCAGGGTGTACCTAAGGAGGATGTTGACTACATATCACCAGTTATTCTTAGACCGCTGGATTTCTCTTGAACTAAGGGGCCTTCCCCTTATGGTGCTACATTGACTATGCTAGAGCATCAGGCTCAAAATGATGAGGGCACTACCCAAATGTATGGGCTTATGATGCTACAGTTAAAGATTGGTTGGCGTCCATCCACCAAACAAGAGATTCATGATATAGAGTTGGACTATCCCCTCGGGTATGGTGCCCGAACCATGCTACGATTAGGCGCCAACTTTGTTGAGCTGGTTGATGATAATGTCCCAATAGATAAGGAGCGATAGTTACTCTATTCAGATGATGAGTTAGAATAGGAAGAAATTTCTAATGATGGGGATACAGGCGATGATTATGGTGATGATGAGAGTGCCCATAATGACATGACGGTAATGGTTCAATTTGACTGATCATAGAGTATGGCTCTACCTTTCCATATGCTTATTTGATAGCACTAGGACAGTGCTTCATTTTAAGTGTGGGGTGGTGGAATTTCTGATTCCTTCTTATTTCATTTGTTTTATGTTTTGGTTGGAGAATTTTATTTTTCTGTTTTGTTTGGATAATTTTCTATATATTTGGAATGTTATGTCTGTAATAGTTAGTAAGTTTACAGTTTAAAGTTTGGATTGTTGCAATTTACCCTCAAGGCATTTTTTGCGTGTAGCTTCTATTTAAAGTATTTATTTTTCGCCCTCTTTGGCAATTTCAGTCATAATTAGTTGCCTTCCCCTATGATAGATGGATGATGACTATCTTATGGGAAGGTAGTCTTTAGAAGCAGAACATTGATAAGAACCCAATTGCGACTGTTGAGAAATGCTTTGTGTTGGGCCATATTTTTTAAAGTGACTATAAATGAAGTTGTTTTGAAACAAAAGAAAAAGAATGAGTTAGTTTTAGATGTTAAATCTCAGTAAGTGTAACGTGATTTGATTGGCTTAATGTTGAATTTGACAAAGAACAAGATTGGTAACATTAAGTATCCGACTTGATTCTTAGCATGCACCGAGAGTGTGAGTATTTGTTTATATTCTACATATATAAGAATGTCTAGAACTTGCCCAGTGTGTTTTCAAAGCAAAATAAAGAGTGTTTGGAGTAGGAAGTGATTTAGGCATTTATGTTTAGTCGAATTGTAAAGACTTTATTTACCTACCCTTATGCATATCCCGAGTTATCCCCGTTGAGCCTATAGCCTAATTTTTTTGTAGCCTCATAAGTAGCCTAATCCTTTCTTTGATAGACCTTGATTCGATCCATAACTCCTAAGCACTTTAGCATAGATGATTAAATGAGTAGGGAGTGGGGAATTTAAGTAGGAGAAAGGTGAAAGTGAAGCTCTACAAAATTTGTTATTTGTATGTTTAATCATGTTGGTTAGGAAAGATTAAAGTGAAGCCCTACAAAAGTTGTTAGTTGTGTGTTTAATCCTGTTGGTTAGGAGGTATAGAAAATTTGAAAGAAATTTCTATTTTTGTAGCCCGATTTTTGTTACAATGAACCTATTTTAGCCCTAGTCTATTTCGAACATTGTGCACCTTAACTAAGGCGAATAGCTTTAGTAAAGGGTGGCTATGATAGGGGTGCATGACAATAAATGGGTGTGAAGAAGAGCTGAGAATTGAATCGTGATGTAAAAGAAAAATACTCGTACCATAGTTTTTGTTAATATGCTAAAATGAATGATGTGTGAAGGTAATGAAGTGGAAATTGAGTGGATAGAATATGAGTTCAATTAAATATTGACATTTATTAAAACACTTAGGGATATTATTCACTATTTCCTAAATAGTTCCTACCCATCACTTAGCCTACATTACAACCATAGAAGACCTAATTGATCTTAGGTTTCATCATTCGACTATTAGTGAAGTAGTACACTAAAGAAAATCTTATGGTTCATTATCTATCATGTATGATTTTTTTTTTTGAAAGTGAGTGATCGAATTTTGATATTCCCCTCATGAGAAATAATGAATTGTGACTGATATGGGGAAACTTTCTTATTGTGAGGGTGCATGCAGATGAAAGTCATGATTACTTATTGTGTTGTTTGATTAAGTTCTTTTATTAAGTTTGCCAACAGATTGGATGTAATTATTAAGATGATGAGGTTTGAAAAAAAAATTCATATGCAAAAGAGTATTCTTGAAATGTTTTGAGATGAAAAGTCATTGGTCGAAAGTATAAGTACCCAACGCTAACATAACTCTTAGGTTGTGATGAAAGATTGGTTGATTATGTTGCTTGAAATTGTTCAAGGATGAACAAAGTTTTAAGTATGGGGTGGTGACCTTGGGCATATTTATATGACCAAACACCGATATCTACCCATATTTTGGCTTGTTTTGAGAGAAAAATTGTGTTAATCCTATTGCATTTGAGCTAATTGTGTTTCATAGATAACCGACATGATTAGTGATGCAGGGTAAATTTCTAATGGATTTGGAAAAAAATATGAAGCATATTATAAAGCAATTGGTGATTGATGGTGTGGAATTAATTGTGTTGATGTGGAAGACCATTTTTCATTGAGTCCAAGAGATTATGTAGACTAGCTAGAGCTAAAATAGAAGAAAGCAGTTGAAAAGGAGTTGTTTTATGAGACATAGTCAAAGTTTTGGGGTGAAATTCCAGTGATGCGATATGATGTCGATGTATTGGATCGGTCCGTGAGTTTTGTGACTTAGTAAAATTTTCAGAAGGCAATTCCAGTACACTGACACAATGTTAACATGTTGCGTTGTTCCTTGTATTTAGAGACTTAGTCGAATTTTTAAAGTATAATTCCAGTACGTTGATGTAAAGTTGACGAGATGTGTTGGTACTTTCAACGTGATACATGACGCGACATGATAGCCTTGGCAACACGATAAGAGTCGCATTGTATCGGTAGTCCAGATTTGACAAAATTTTGTCCATGTATAAAAGGATAACGTGAGCACAATCCCAAATACTTTTGCAATCACAACAGTGGCGGAAAAGATAAAAATTCTCTCTTTTAGGGTTCTTAGAATTTCTTTTGAACTCCTTTACTTCAAAATTAATTTTGGCTATGATTAATTACTTATTTTTTATGTTGAATTCGAACATGAGTCTAAACACATTTGTTCTGGGGTTGAGGCTAAGAACATGACTACTCTTTGATATTCTTTATCATAGTTTCTTTTAGAATTATCTTCTGGATTGTTCTTATTTTCTTGAGCTTACTATTTTGATAAATGGCCAATATTAGAATAAATCTATATTTCTATGTGAATCCGGGAGGAGAATCATAGGATAGAACAAAGTAATTACGGAGTATGGTTCTTATTTTTTATGAAAGGAGTTTGAATTTGCATCTAGGATAGGGATATCCCTAGAAGCCTTGCTAGGTTCAATTGTAAGAAGATAACTTAATGAATCTAGATGAATTATTGTATCTCTGTGGGAGCTGTAGTTGCAACATTCAATAGATAGAAGATTTGAGGTTGGGAGACCAAGATAAAACTATAAACTTTGCGAATCAACAACCTGGTAACAAACTAGAATGCTATAGGAAGATAGAATTGTATGATTGTTCGATGTGCCTCATCCCTTGAATTCTCATCATTATTGGTTACAACCATTTCTTACTTTGATAATGTCACAAATTACTATTTCTTATTCATTTACAATTTTTATTGACAATTTCACAATTATCTGGATACTTTACAACACTTAATACCTCTTTGTCTAAAACTAAAAGTTGGTTAAATCTCTAGTTGCTTAGTACTCATGGGAATGATATCTGACTGTCTAATTCACTATATTACCTGTACGATCACGTGCACTTGCTTGTGCCTTTGATATTTAACAGGTAGTACCCAATCCAATTAACTTTTCAAGGACAATGCTTATCCTTACACAGTTTGTTGATAGATTCGTGTTTAACCCCATAAAGTTTTTGAAAACAATGCTTGGCTTTTGATAACTTCTTGAGAGAAGATAATGCTTAACTCAATCAAAATATAAAACGACAATACATAGCCTTGTATATCTCCTGATGGAGTATAGCATACTCAAGGTTTGTATATGTAACTCTATTCCTGCACTGAAAGAAAAATTAAGAGTTTTAAAATAGGAAAGATTGATTTATCTCTCTGTCAATCCTTTGCTTCAAGTCCTGAATCCATTCTATTTGGTCATAAACTCCATATTGCTCTCTTGAGATTCAATCCTTGATGAAATTTTTGTGGATTTCTTAAACATTTCTACCCCAGTTTCATGACCTTAATCTTGCTAGCCTTGTAGAAATGCTTCTTGATCGAATTTCTGAGATCCTCTCATAAATTTTCCCCCATTTATTTGTCTTGCCTGTCTTAAACTTGTAGAAAAGTTTCTCCGTAAAATTTTTGAGGTCCTCTCAAAATTATACCATGATTACATGCTCCAAGGAAAAATGTAAAAACTTCATTATGATAAGACCAAACTCAATAGGAGCGCCTACATATCCCGCATAAACGCGAATCGGGTCAAACATAGTTTGAATTACGTAAGAGGAAATTCAAAAAACTCATATCGTTCCAATTATACGTATGGATTAAAGTAATTTAAAGTTCTTGGAAGACTCGAATGAAGAAACAGTATGATACCTCCTAATCAATGTCAGACAGATGTAGTCATGCTCAAGAAATTAACCAACATCTAAATTTGGGACCGTCACATTTATTACTTTGGTATCAATCAATGCTTGAATTCTGTCCTTTAAAATATGACATTCTTCTATGGTATGCCCTTTAATACCACAATGATAAGTACATCTTTGAAATGATTAACACATTTTACACATGTATCCACTACAATTGCAGGGATTGAAGTGATATAGCCAGCAACCCTTAATCTCTCATGAAGTTGGTATATGGTCTTAATCAAAGGAGTGTACTATCTTGGTGGATTTTTCTTAAACTTAGCTCGAGGCCTGACAGATTGAATAGATTTTTGATTTATTGGTGGATTTTTATAAGATATTAATTGCTAGAATGTATCTAGAGGAATTTGGAAGTACACAGGTTGTGCAAGATTGTTGGTAGGATTATAAGATAGTACGGGGTAATTGTATGTCATTTCAGGATGTATATAGAGGTGCTTGATATATGGGTGTTTGGTATTAGGGTTGAGGAAGTGGTGTTTGGTAAATAAAAGGATTTTTAAGAGCTTGCGTAGTCAAGACAACATTTCCTTCATGTCATTGTTCTAACAAGCATGTAAAGTCTTAATCTCTTGCAGCTCCTCTAAATTTATTATCAAGCCTTTTTTAATGCCTTCTTTAATTATCCCATCAAATTTGATAATATCAACAAGCTTTCAATCTTCTATAATCATCAGATTTTTATAATATTATGGCTCTTGGGAATGTATAAAAAATTCTTTCATTTGATTTTTCTCTAAAGGAGGGCGCTTTTTAAGTGTTTCACATATCCATCTTATTCCATATTCTCAAAATGATTTTGTAGGTCTCTTCTTTAACTTCTGAATGTAGAACCAATCAGGTGCATTCTCAAAATAAATTCAAATGTTTCTATAAAATTAGATGCTATATCAATCCATTTTGACCATTTTCTTGCATCTTGTACGATATACCATAATAAAGCATCTCCAGTGAGACTCCTCATGAATTACTTCATAAGAATCTACTCATTTTTACCAACTCCTACTAGTTTGTCACAGTATACTTTCAAATAGGCTTTTGGGTCTTTAATCTCATTATACAATTTGAATTTAGGAGGTTTGTACCCCTTCAGCAGTTCAATATTGGGATGTATGCACAAGTCCTTATAACTTAGCCCTTTCAATCCCTTACTATATTCAAGTTGTTCCAATCAACCACAAATTGCATTAGTGAGTCTTTCTCTAAAAGTTTGGATTTGTATTGGTAGTGGATGAATGGGGTCATTTTGACATAAATTTGATCTAAAGTATGATTTCCTGGATAATGAGAATGAGACATATTTATGGTAAACGTTGGCGGAATATTGTGGGTATATAATGTTATTTGCGAATTTAGTGGAGTTGGGTATGTGTGGCATTATGCTGGACAAGAATATTGATATTGGTTGTTTTTAGGAAGCGTATATATATGACTTGGATTATTTGGTAGTTGCAAGATGGGAAGTGATGGCAAGGGTTGGATTTTAAGGATGTCATGGGATTTGGTAGTAATGTTACCCTCAGCCTGTAGCTGAAAAGGAGTATTCAAAGCAAGGGATAGATTAGACAAGTTACCGACTTCGAGCCTTCAAGCCTTTCTTTTGCAATGACATCACAAGCCTCAAACCATTCAAGTTTTTTTCCCTCCCTTGAACCCTAACCTCCTTGAACAAGAAAAATGAAAGTTGAGGCCAAATGCCTAAGTTGGGGGTGGTAAGTTTGACAGAGATGACCGTGGGCCATGGTAATGTAAGTGGAAACCTATCCGCTAAGCAACGAAAAAGGTGAAAAGGGAAGGAATAGTACAAAGCAATAAATACAATAACATATTAAGCAACATGAAAAGTAAATAAATATGGAAAATAAGACAACATATAGCTAAATAACAAAGGAAAAGAAGAAAAGGGAAAGACATGCAGAGAGATATAAAAACACATAAAGGAAACGAGAAATGACTACATGTAGAAAATAAATCATGATGTCAAAACAAACAATACAATGAAAAAACACAAATATCAAAAATAAAATTTATAAAAATAATAGAATCCCATATAAGATACAAATTCATAAAAGTTAGAACCTAAGTATACCCAACAGAGTCGTCATGTTGTTGCACCTTATTTTTCTCAACCAAAGCAAGATTTGACGTGAAATATCTTTTTGGAATGGTTTAAGATTGAAGATTCACCACCTAACAAATTATGGTGCGTTAGGGCACTATTCTATTATAAAATCATTTTATTCTTTAGTCTAGTTAACCAGAAATTAGAGTAAGGATTCATATTACATCGAAAGAAAGGTGTTGGCACCTTTCGAGGTCCACAAATGTCTTTTCTAATTGAATTCGTATATTACATTAGGATTCTATGTGATACACAAAGTTCACTTATTTTCTTTTTATAAACTTAATGTTGGTAAGTAATAACACAATAAATATTCAAGACATGCAACTTGATTATATTTAGATTACTAATTATTTTAGTGAGAGAAGACACATGAATAAAGATGAATCAAACAAGAAAGGAGAGAGAAGTGACAAAGTCAATATAACAAAATATTTATTGAATAAGGAAATCTTAACTACCCCAAAAAAATACACATGCAAAATAAATAAAAGAGACAACAAATTTGATTGGACAAAGAAGTTGATTATTTTTATATGTTTCACTGTTGGATTATGCTCGGGTCGACTACCATCACTTTCAAAAGTCTGCCCATCCCCACCTAGTGTGGTTATTTAAGCCTAAAGCCATTCTAAGAAATGAAAAAAACTAATGTTTCTTAAATGCCTACCCGACCCAACTTAATGTCCAAGAGGTGTTGGACTTACTAGTTTGAATTTGAAGATCTAAATGAAGAAAACCTAGGTTAACTAATTAGAATCAAGATTCGCATCAAGCAAAATACATTGGACGAAAAAGAAACTCATAATGATAGAGTTGTCAATATGGGTTAGGCCCGTTCAGCCAGACCAGTCCAGACTGTAATTTGATAAGGCTAGGTAATAATTTTTACAGACCATCTAAGAACAGGAATTTTAAGCCTGATCCATATAAGCCCGTTGACTCGTGAGGCTTGAGAAATATGTGATGGTCTGGCCCGTGGTCCAAACAAAAAATGATTAAAAAATAAAATGGAGTATTAAGAATTAAAAAAGAGTCAAAACTCAAAGTCTATTTGGACCGTCATAGATATTTAAATATTAAATATGTTTATGATATATATAAATAATTAAAATAATAAATTTTTTTAAGGAATTAAATATTTTTGATGAAGATAATGTAGCGATGTTGAACACGCTATAACTCATAAGTGCCAGGAGAATTTTCTTTTAAGGAGTTCATTTTCACTTTTAATGGACTAAATATTGACATTTCTTTGTGTTTTATTGTGATCAATTAAAACAAAAATAGGTTAATATTATTATTTATCTAATTATATTATTACTCATTAACCGTTTCATTTATATTTCGACATCTATATTTGGTTTGAATTTGGTGTCAAAAATTATTTAATTTCACAGGTTCTTAGAATTTTTTAAAAATTTTGAGGCTTGATTAGCAAGTAGTAACTTTATGTAATATTATATTAAACATATTTATGTAATTAACAATTTAAAATTCAAAGTAATATTAATAAAATAATATATTTTAAAAAGTGGGCTGTCCTATGAGGTCTGCAGCCTATAGTGTGATGAGTTGGGCTTTCTATTTTTTGGCCTGTCATGTTGATAGGTGATGTGTGGTGAATTTACCACTCATTGACATCCGATTTGTGCATACACTAATATATTTTGAAGGTATGAATGAGGAAAAAATTTCATGAAATTGCACTAATTCCCACGTGTTATAGGTACATAAATATTGAGACGAAAAAAGGCAAAATGAGCTGAAAGAGGATCAAAGTGGAAAGAGAAATGCAAAAGCTAAAAAAACTGTGTAGACTGGGACTCAGGTACCGCGATCGCAGATTGGCCATTGAGATCGTGGTAAGTCAAGAAGTCAGTAGGTTACAATCACTTGAAGAATTTAGTGATTGCCGAGTCGTGATTGCAGCAGATCCACATACGATCGTGGGGTAGTAGGATTTTTAGCTAGGGCCAAAGAAGTATAAGCACATAGCCGACCACAAATTCTCATAGAAAGAGCTCAAAACCCATATTCCATTCATTCATTGTACATTAAACCCTGCCTCCTATCCTTAGTTTAGGGTTTTGCAATTTCTTGGATCTTAAATTTGTACTAATCTTGAGCTAAGAAGACAATAGAGTGACATCTAAGTAATGAATTGGCAAATCCCATCGAGGATTCATTGAAACTTAATGTGTGGTTTGCATTCTTTTTATTTTTTATGAATCAATTTAATATAAATTTTGGTCATTTTTGTTTATTATCATCATGAGTAGCTAATTCTTTCTCTTGGTATTATGTTAGAATAGGGAATTGTCTGTGGGTTGTGATTTATTGGTGCATATGCTAGTTTGTTGGTGATAGGTTCTTCTATTGCTTGATTAAATTGATTGGGATTTTTAGTGAAGTCCTCAAATACTCAAATGGGTTTGATGGGTGAAAATCTCAAGCTCTTGAAAGCTCAAACTATCCTTTAAAGAGGAGTTTGGGTGAATTTTTGAAATACATATCATCCTTGAAAGAGGAATGTGGGAACCAAGGCAATTATAGATAATTTATGGGCATATTTAGCTAATTCTCACCATCTTATATGTAAGGGTGATTATCAAGTTGGCTATTCCATGGATATCATCCTAAAAATAGGGATACCCAATTAAGGAATTTGGGTGGCTTTAATTGACATACTCGTTAGTTACTCAAAAGGGCCAATAGGTGACATCTTTGAAGTTTTGTTGATGAACTAGCCTCAAGGACTTTAAACCTAGCCTACCACATTATCAATGATTAGATTTTGCACTGAATTATCATGTTCTCATACATAACTTGCCCCTAGGAAAGCATAATCCCAAGATTCACACCTAATTTAACAAGCTCTAATTATTCTCAGTCTCAAAATAGTCCCTTAGAAGCTTAAGAATTGTTTTCACATTCAAAAAGATTGAAAACCCCCAAACCATTTTATACCATAGTTTTGAACTTAGCACTTAGCTTTTATTTTGAACTTACTTAGCCGTTACTTGCATTGTTCCTCTTGGATTTGACCCCGACTCTTAATTGAGTAAATATATTGACAATGACCGCGTTGCACTTAGATATTGCACACATATTTTTCCCGGGAGAAAATCTACAATTTCACAGAAAGTGGGTTCCATTACAATATGGAGATGGATATCCAGATAGGATTTCCAACTACCAAAATGATATTTAATCAAGCATGCCATAGCAACAAGTAAACAAAAACAAAACTCTTTCTAACAAAATAAAATAACAATTAAATATTTACAAGTTTGAATCTAAGCAAGTAGGCTAGAATTTAAAACTATATCAATACGTCAAATTGTTCCCAAGTAACGATGTTCTTTTTTATAACTCTCATTATACGTCTATTTAAGTGCAATGAGGTCGTTGTCAATATATTTACACAACTAGGAGTCGGGCTTGAATCCATGAGAAACAATGTGTGTGGCGACTGAGTAAGTTTGAAATAAAAGTTGTGTGGTAAGTTCAAACCTATGGTACAACATAGTTTGAGGGTTTTCACTTTTTTCGAAAGTGAAAACAATCCTTGGGTTTCAAAAGGACTAATTTCAGACTGAGAATAATTAGAGCCTAATCAATTAGGTGTAGATCTTGGGATTATGCTTTCATAAGGGAAAGTTATGCATGAGAACATGATAATTCAGTGCAAAATTTAATCATTGACGATATGGTAGGATAGGTTTAAATTCTTTGAGTCTAGTTTTTCAACAAAAATCTCTAAGTTGTCACTCATTGACCCTTTCGAGTTCCTAAAAAGTTTGTCACTTAAAGTCACTAAAATACTCAATTGGGTATCCTTATTTGTAGGATGATACCCATAGAATAGCCAACCTCACGATCACCCTTATGTCTAAGATGGTGAGAATTAGAAAACTATGCCCATAAATTGTCTACTATTGTATTGGTTCCCACATCTCTTTTTAAGGATGATATGGATTCCAAAAGTTCACCCAAACTACTCTTTCAAGGATGGTTTGAGCTTTCAAGAGTGAGAGATTTTCACTCATTAAATCCATTTGGGTATTTGGGGATTTAACCTACAAATCCCAACCAATTTAATCAAGCAATAGAAGAACCTATCACCAACAAACTAGCATATGCATAAATGAATCACAACCCACACACTATTGCACCCTATTCTAACATAATCCCAAAAGAAAGAATTAGCTACTCATGATGATAATAAACAAAAATAGACCAAAATTTTCATTAAATTGATTCATGGAAAATAAAGATAACGCAAACCACAATTAAGTTTCAATGAATCTTCAATGGGATTTGCCAAATCATCACTTAGATGTCACTCTAATGTTTTCTTAGTTCAAGATTAGAACAAATTTAAATTCCAAGCTCCAAGAAATTACAAAACCATAAACTAAGGATGAGAGGTAGGGTTCAATGTACAATAAATGAATTGAATAAGGGTTTTGAGCTCTTTTTATGAGAATTTGGGGTCCGCTATTTGCTTTTCCAACCTTTTCCATGGCTAAAAATCTCATTATTGTGTGATCGTGTATAGATTTGCCAAGATCCTGAATTCTTCAAGAGATCGCAACCTACTAACTTCTTGACCTACCGTGACCACAGTGGCCAATCTACGATCGTGGTACCTGATGCTCGTCTGCATAGGTTTTCCAGCTTTTGCACTTCTCTTCCCGCTTTGATCCTCTTTTATTTCTTTTTTACTCAGCATTTGTGTACCCACAACATATGGGAATTAGTGAAATTTCATGACATTTTTGCCTCATTCATACCTTCAAAACATAGTAGCGTATGCACAAATCAAATGTCAATGAGTGGTAAATTCACCACTCATCAATGGGCCATCCCGACCTAGCCCATCAAACTCCAAAGCTCGCATAGGTTAGCCTGGATGGACAGAACTGACCCATATTGACAACTCTAATAGCGATCTCAAATAAGCCTCTTGATTAATTAGAAGTTAAATATGTGATTAACATGCTTAAATATAAATATTCATTAAAAACCTTATAGGCATTATATCTAAATGTCCAACGACTAATTAGTATATCAAAAATTAATTAATTAAATCTTATAGACAAAATATCTAGGTGAGTAGGGCAGCTTGTCATTGATTATTAACTTAATGAAAAGCCATTGAAACACAATTATCATTTTAGGTAAACTAAATAAGCTATATTGAAGAAATTTATATGGCAAAAATTACACATGAATGTTGAAAAATATATGAATGTTGTGGGCCGACAGAAAACACATCCAGAAATTTAGGATCAATGCTGAAAATACCTTTAAAAAGAAAATTTATTAAACATGTTTCTAAAATTTAAAAAACAAGCTGAATGTGATTTTTTATTATGTTGAACATTGACAGAAAACATTCTGTGATTGACAATTAGTTTTGAAAAAAATATTTTTACTATCAGAAATTAGCAAAACTATTTTCTATTAGTATGACTGCTAAAATTGATTAAAAAAATATTGAAACTAATTGACGGAAATTGTTGCTCAAAAAAATCATGTGCGACTCGTCAATATTTTTTAATACCCAAATAATATAAAAAAACATATTAATGATCTAAATTAATAATTTTTGTAAACTAGTAGTCTAGGGTGAGTATCATAAGGTCAAAATTGGATGTCAACACATAGGACCATAGACTTGGGGTTGATTCGGGATCATGCCAACCAAATTTTGAAGGCCAAGGTTGGTGCTTCACTCATATAGATGCTGATATGTTGGGTTTTGCCAATATTGGTGATGCCTTCGCAGAGACTATCGGAGCTGAGCCACAAGACTCAACTGATGCTACATGATCTTTAAAGGACCCTACTCCTCTTTTTTCAATACCATCCACATATTGTCTAAACCCAAGTGGCTATGCTTTGGTCACATAGGAGTTTCTCAGTAGTGTGCTTAAGAGACTAGGAACTCTCAAGCGACGAGTGACTTATATCGAGAAGAGTGTTCAACTTTGGATAAAGAAAGAGATTAAGAGTGAGATGTGGGGTATGCAAACCTATTTTGATATTTTTAAGCAATGGATTATCCAGAAGTTGGCGGGTGTTCAAACCCTAGATCTAGCAGGTGTACATGAGAAGATGACCGCACTCCGATTGCGATTGATGACATAGTTGTGAGATCGTTCCATACTCACCCAATTATTAATGAGATACCTATTGAGGATATGCCAAATATTTAGGGCATGAAAGATAAAGTAAATACTATTGACAATAAAGGTGGAAAGAGATCTAAGAAGAGAAGAAAAATGAGAAGCGAGAAAGATAATGTACAAGTAGCGCAGGTGGATAGCCTGTAGACTTATTAAGACCACTTGACTTAGGTATGCGATATTAGAGTGGGAGAAAGTAGCTCCTGTAAAGGTTAGATGATAACTATAGCTACACCTGTGAGAGTAGGAGCATTGTTCTGCCTTTCGAGAGCTAGATACCTTCGAGCGCAATGACCACCATTGGTGCCACTATTGATTAGAATTTCTTGGTCACCACCAGGACCATGATTGATGAGATTAGGGCATAGTTAGGCCCCTCCTAATAAGATATCTTGATTCTTTATTCATTGTTTTTACTTTGTAGTTATGCACTGAGGACAGTGCATAGTCTTTAGTTAGAGTGGGGGTAAACCTCAATTGAGAGTTTTTTTCTATATTTTTTTCCATCGGCTGAGTTATCCT
>JAPEIP010000007.1:169125899-169255233 GCA_026120095.1 Capsicum chinense
TTCTCTTCCCGCTTTGATCCTCTTTTATTTCTTTTTTACTCAGCATTTGTGTACCCACAACATATGGGAATTAGTGAAATTTCATGACATTTTTGCCTCATTCATACCTTCAAAACATAGTAGCGTATGCACAAATCAAATGTCAATGAGTGGTAAATTCACCACTCATCAATGGGCCATCCCGACCTAGCCCATCAAACTCCAAAGCTCGCATAGGTTAGCCTGGATGGACAGAACTGACCCATATTGACAACTCTAATAGCGATCTCAAATAAGCCTCTTGATTAATTAGAAGTTAAATATGTGATTAACATGCTTAAATATAAATATTCATTAAAAACCTTATAGGCATTATATCTAAATGTCCAACGACTAATTAGTATATCAAAAATTAATTAATTAAATCTTATAGACAAAATATCTAGGTGAGTAGGGCAGCTTGTCATTGATTATTAACTTAATGAAAAGCCATTGAAACACAATTATCATTTTAGGTAAACTAAATAAGCTATATTGAAGAAATTTATATGGCAAAAATTACACATGAATGTTGAAAAATATATGAATGTTGTGGGCCGACAGAAAACACATCCAGAAATTTAGGATCAATGCTGAAAATACCTTTAAAAAGAAAATTTATTAAACATGTTTCTAAAATTTAAAAAACAAGCTGAATGTGATTTTTTATTATGTTGAACATTGACAGAAAACATTCTGTGATTGACAATTAGTTTTGAAAAAAATATTTTTACTATCAGAAATTAGCAAAACTATTTTCTATTAGTATGACTGCTAAAATTGATTAAAAAAATATTGAAACTAATTGACGGAAATTGTTGCTCAAAAAAATCATGTGCGACTCGTCAATATTTTTTAATACCCAAATAATATAAAAAAACATATTAATGATCTAAATTAATAATTTTTGTAAACTAGTAGTCTAGGGTGAGTATCATAAGGTCAAAATTGGATGTCAACACATAGGACCATAGACTTGGGGTTGATTCGGGATCATGCCAACCAAATTTTGAAGGCCAAGGTTGGTGCTTCACTCATATAGATGCTGATATGTTGGGTTTTGCCAATATTGGTGATGCCTTCGCAGAGACTATCGGAGCTGAGCCACAAGACTCAACTGATGCTACATGATCTTTAAAGGACCCTACTCCTCTTTTTTCAATACCATCCACATATTGTCTAAACCCAAGTGGCTATGCTTTGGTCACATAGGAGTTTCTCAGTAGTGTGCTTAAGAGACTAGGAACTCTCAAGCGACGAGTGACTTATATCGAGAAGAGTGTTCAACTTTGGATAAAGAAAGAGATTAAGAGTGAGATGTGGGGTATGCAAACCTATTTTGATATTTTTAAGCAATGGATTATCCAGAAGTTGGCGGGTGTTCAAACCCTAGATCTAGCAGGTGTACATGAGAAGATGACCGCACTCCGATTGCGATTGATGACATAGTTGTGAGATCGTTCCATACTCACCCAATTATTAATGAGATACCTATTGAGGATATGCCAAATATTTAGGGCATGAAAGATAAAGTAAATACTATTGACAATAAAGGTGGAAAGAGATCTAAGAAGAGAAGAAAAATGAGAAGCGAGAAAGATAATGTACAAGTAGCGCAGGTGGATAGCCTGTAGACTTATTAAGACCACTTGACTTAGGTATGCGATATTAGAGTGGGAGAAAGTAGCTCCTGTAAAGGTTAGATGATAACTATAGCTACACCTGTGAGAGTAGGAGCATTGTTCTGCCTTTCGAGAGCTAGATACCTTCGAGCGCAATGACCACCATTGGTGCCACTATTGATTAGAATTTCTTGGTCACCACCAGGACCATGATTGATGAGATTAGGGCATAGTTAGGCCCCTCCTAATAAGATATCTTGATTCTTTATTCATTGTTTTTACTTTGTAGTTATGCACTGAGGACAGTGCATAGTCTTTAGTTAGAGTGGGGGTAAACCTCAATTGAGAGTTTTTTTCTATATTTTTTTCCATCGGCTGAGTTATCCTAGTAGAACTGATATGTTAGGTCCTAATGTGTTTTATTTTGTGTTGTTTATATTTAATTAGGAGAAAAAATGTAACCTAAGGGCAGTTGACATGTTTTGTGTTTTTTCGTAAGTTCTTTGAAAAAAATGATACCCTCCTCCAAAAGTTTGTGAACTATGTGATATAAACATATGTGTGACAATTGTGAATCATGTTATGACATTAGTATTAGGGAAAAAATAATCATTGCTTAGCATCTGTATGAACTGACTTGGTAGTAATTAGTAATATAACCTGTACCATGTGCATGTGAGATACTTACCGAGTTTCGTTTGTGCATTTAATTTAGAACTTACCCGGTTAATCTTGCCTAGGTTGTAGAATAGTTGGTTACAACATAATAATAGGTTATTTTTTATTTAGTCCACTCTTAGCTTAAATAATCGTCCAAATATGAATAAGTATCCCTTGATTCCTAATTTAAGCCTACATTGACATATTTTCTTGTTTTCACCTTCCTAAATTGATTATAATGAACCTGTTATAGGCCTACTCTTTTTGGATATTGTACACCTCAATTAAGGCAAATCGCCTCAGTTGAGGTGGCTATAGTTGGAATACACAGTTAAAGTTGGGTATGTAGAAGGGTGTAATTTAAAAGAAAAAGAAAGTAAGGTTGGGTGTGATTGAGAAAAAAAAAAGAATACAAAAGAAAAAATGAGAATAAATGAAAAGTAAAAAGAAAATCACACGCAACCCAAAAATTCAATAAAGGAGTAAAGGGGGAATAATAGTGTAATGATTGAGTAGTGGAGCCAAAATGTAAGTGTAGTGTTAAGGAAGGTGAGTCACTAGTTCCCAAATATACCATACCCCCCCCCCCCAAGCCTATATTACAAGCCATAGAAAGTCCTATAGTAATCCTAGTCTGACTGTCCAAAAAAAAAAACTACTGTCCAAAAAAAAAAACTAAGTTATAGAAAAAAAGGACAAACCTATGCTATTTTATGTACATTGACTGAAATTTACTTTGTGAGAGACGGTGTCATGACATAGTCCCTTGCTTTGACATGATGATACTATAAGAATAGGGACTTTTTTCTGTAAGGGTAGGGTTGTGGTTCTAGCTGCTTATTTGTTCGGGTAGTGTAACTTGCATACTTTCTTGATTGCCTAATTCTTTTATGTCATACTATTGTGTTACATAGATCTACACAGTTGGTTTTGAAAATTTGGAATAGGAAGGGTTATAAGTTTTTGAAATGGATTGATTGACAGTAATAGGTGCCTTAGATTTCTCTTAGTTAAGTATCATATTATGATTGTTATGTATTTGTTGCCTGAGGACATGCAAACCTTCTAAGTTGAGGGATTTGATGTGTCATGGTTTCATGGAACTTTCAATCCTTAAAATTAAAAAAATAAGCAAGTAATTAGATCCTTTTATTGGATGTGATGTGTTTTTTGTCATTGTTTTGCTGGAATACACGGTTAGAAGTGAGTTGACCAAATAAAGGATGAAAAAGCTCAGGAAAGTGTAGTTTCTGTATGGACAACGAGTCGTTGGGTGACTGTACGACTTGTCATCCAAATCATTGGGTTGGCAGTGCGGAAATACATCAAAGGATTGTGAAGTCAACACTGACTATGACTCGTAGGATCTGACTACGAGTCGTAGGGAAGATCATTATAATCAAAATAAATTTGAAGCACTAAGAAAGTGAAAATTTTAGTACAGTGGAGACGAGGACGGTGACAAGTCATAAGGTTAAGCTACCACTCATCGTAATGATCATTCTAAGAACTAGGAGAAAAGACCAAAAAGTTGGAAACTAATTGGAGAAGCAATATGTCTTGCCAAGGATTCATAGGAAAACATGATAAGTCATCACCAAGAAATAAATAAGATAAAGTACGAAGCTAAAAATAAGTCATCGTCGGTCTAGAAAACTAGTTGTCTAAGGCATTACCACTGCCGACCTTATTTTTCTATTTTATTTTGGTTTGGATTTTATTTGTTTTTATGCAAACTATAAATACCCCTTGAATGTTTTGGTATTATTTTACGCATTCTATATACTCACAACACTATATTGATTCTGAGATTCACTTTTTATCTTCGAATTCATTGTTCTTGATTTTTAAGATTGGTTATTAATTTGAGATTCTGGTTTTCATTGTTAATATATTGTAAGATTATTCATATGCTTTCTTTCATGAATTCAATTAATATTCTAGCTAACATGAGCAAGTAAACCACCTAACTAGGATTTTAGGAACCCAAATTGAATAACAAACTAGAGAAAGTACAAAGTCGTTCTTGATTAATATTCTTGCATGTACTGTGATTTTCTTCGATTTGATTGCTTTCTTAGCGACGACAGACGTTAAAAACATGTATGTATTCGATACTTAATACAAAAGAGAGGCCGAGATTAGAAAAATAAGATCATAACAGTAATTTAAGCTATCAACATTCATCTAATTTGCTTTAGACCAAATGGATAATTGTTAATCTGGGATCCAGAACAAAGGATAGTAAGGCAACACTCTAAGATTCAAAAGATGATAAGAGAAATTTATTAAAGGCATTCACAAGACAATTAGTGACACATAACTTGTTAGACTCTGCAAGCAAGACATTGAGATAGTTCAAAGAAGCATAATAAGTCTACGGAGTTAGGAAGTCATGTAGGGGGGGGGGGACACAGACCTAATATTCTTCTCGTATTGATTTCAACCTAAAGTAATCAAGATTTGTTATTACTATTACTGCTCTCACAAAATTCCCCCATTTACTTTTCTACACTTTTTTGGCTACTTCAACAATTTCTTGATAAAGATTTGGCCTATTCCCTATAGGTCCGACCCAACCTTTGAAGGGTTATATATTTGACAGTGACCATATTATACTTCTCGGAGGTGTAATCTTGAGTAACATTAGGATCCTACAAATGGAATCAAAAAATTAAATCCATAACGAGTTCTCTTGAAGGACAAGAATTGTGTGCTAAAAAGTTGAGTACAAATGGAGCATAAGTCGGGGCTCGAATCTGCCGCAAAATTAGAGAGTTAAAGACCTAATTTCTGGGAATTTATAAGGAAATATGAAATCTGATGGGAAAGAACAATGATAAATGACTATCGGGTGTTGAATTAGCTTATCATAGCCTAAGTGGATGATTTTCGTTGATTTCCCACATTTTAAGTTCCAAATATGGTTGAAAAAGGGTTAAAAAACAAAAAGAAATCGGGGAAGAGAAAGATATATACTGCTATGGCAATGGCCTTCACGAACGTCGGGCACGAATTGTGAACGAGGTCCCATCCCGGACTATGACTTCATGAGAGTGACTGGTCAACTGTGAAGATAAATAGCAATATGTATTATTGTGATGCTTTCAAGGTTGTGCTTTGTTATGTATTAATTCCACATGGCAAGGATATAACATATGCCTCTAGGAAACTCAAGCCTCTCGAGAAAAATTACTTTGACTCATGATCGTTAGTTAGCAGTAGTGGTTTTAACCTTAAATATTTAGAGGCATTATCTTCAAGGGGTTAATGCTTATGTTTTCACTAATCATAAATGCCTTCAGTACATGTTCAACCATAAAGACCTAAATCTTTATCACATAAGGTGTCTAGAGTGGTTGAAGAATTATGATATGAGTATCTTGTACCATCCGAATAAAACCTATGTTATGGATGATGATCTTAGTAGATTGTCTATGGGATAGGTTTCTCATATTGAGGATGAGAAGAGAGAGTTAGTTCATGAGGTTCACCAACTTTCTAGACTGGGAGTTTTATTGGTTGATTCGTCTAACGGTAATAACTTAGTTCGGAAGTGGTTTGAAATCTTTATTAATAGCCGAGGTGAAAGAAAAGAAAGGTAGTGATCCTATTTTGCTTAAGTTAAAAGAAGTGGTCCAGCTTTAGAAGGTTGAGGTTTTCTCCAAAGAGGGAGATAATGTTCTTCGTTGTCAAGGTAGACTATATGTTCTAGATATGAATGACTTAAGACATCAGATGGTAATATAAGCACACCATTCTAAGTATTCTATTCACCTAGGAGCCATTAAGACATCAAATCGAGGATCAAGGGAGAGCCCTCTGGTGCTACCTATAGATCAGGCATATCCATATGTCTGTCCATTTCCACACGCCCATCCATGACTCATAACTCACCCTCTAGTGGGATTTAACCTCCAATGAAGGCTCTACATCTATAACCTCATGAGATCTAGTCATCACTATCTACATAAAAAGGAGTGAACTATGACTTAGGACACAAGGTATGAAAAACATCCATATAATATGGAAAATAGAGAAATGTTTTATATAGGAATCTTATTGCCTCTTGACGATAGATACACACGTCTACATATTAATTCATGAGATTCTATTAGACACCTCATTCTTACACTGTTGAGACCAAAGAACCTCGCTTCTCTGATACCAATTTGTCATGACTTAAAAACCAAGGATCATGATGGCACTTGTTGCGGCAAACATTGATAAGTAAGCCTATCACCCAAATTGATATAGGAAAATAAATAGCACAAATACCCAAGGCAAGGCTTCTAGAATGAATCCAAACCACACAAATATGATAAACTAGGGATACAAGAGCATAGATACAATCTAATAGTCCTAAAACTTTGTGTCACAGTGTAAGAACTAACTAGTACAACTCGAATATCAAAGATATACATAATATATACAAAAAAAAAACTCTATCTCTAAATAAAATTAAATATATAGTCTAGATTAGAGAAGGAAGTAGTCAAATTTGGATGCAAAGATCAGCTACTACCTCAAAATGGACACCAAGAATCAACTGAAATCAACTATCGTGAGGCACACTCAAACCTGGATCTATATTGAAAGGGCATATTAGGGTGAATACGGTCCACTTGTACTAAATAGGTATCACAACCCTACTGAGTAAAGTAGAAAATAAAGCATACAAAATACACACTAGGGGAATGTCACCTACAATCAAAAAATATCCTAAAAGGTATGACACACCATCTCTACTAACAATTATGTAATACCCACATATACCACATGCAAATACAACAAGGAGGAACAAATACACGAATATCACACATACAAGTAGAAGTAAGTAATACACATAGACAAGTATCAAATCAAGGACAATAATACACACAAAAAAAACATAAGGTATATAAAATATGATAATGATGATGATGATGTAATGTACGAGGTCGTCACACAACATCCGTACACACCTACCCATCTTTGATCCAGAAGCTAGGACCATGGGGTTCATCCACCCATATATAATCCATATCCAATACCTTATCCATATGTTCTCTCTGGCGCATCCGTCGGTAGAGGGTTTTAAGGATGTCATACTTTTAGTCAAAAAAATCTATTAATTCTAATATTTCCATGGTAGTACCAATGTTTCATGAATATATATGATATGAGTATGAAATGTAATAACCAACCAAAATGAGAATTTTCCATATCAAACCAGTATACCAACTAAGTGAACCAAATCTCACTAAATGTTCCAACCCTTAATGAAATCCAATGAAATCATGTGCCAGTTAAGCAAAATACACCACAATATGCCATTGATACCACATAAACTCTAATTTAGTATTTTTTACTTGAAAAGATACATCCAAATATAAGACTTCATACGGTAACACATAGAAAGTAATGTTCCAAAACCACCAAATAACAACAACAGAGGCCCCCACTTGGGAACAGCACGATGAACATAAAAATTTTATGATTAGTTCTCATTCCCTTAACAAATGTTTGTAGCAATATTAACTACCCAACCCAGTTTGAAGAAAGGAAAACCATAACCTATCTTTATTGCCGAAACCCAATCCAAAAAGCTTCTTGATGGAGACTCTCTCTCATGAATGTATCCAAAATCTACTAAAACATACAAATATAGAATCTATGTATCAAAAAAATTTGATGATACCTATATTGCCAACATTCCGATTAGGGTAAAAAATGGACCACCAAAGTTGATTTTTCAAAAGAGAAGGTTAAAATTAAAATTTTAGTTCAAAAATATATTACCCATGATTAAAGAAACTAATGAAAGAAAACCAAAGTGAAAAAGGATTTAAATTAGGGTTTAAATCAAAGAAATACCTTTTTAGGCCTTCTGGGCCAAAATCCCCAAATTTTACCTTCAAATCTATGTTTTTAACAAGGTTTAACAGATAAATATCGAAGAAAACTAATTGAAATAGGGATTTGGACCTTATCCAAGATCAAAAATAGAAAAAATCGCTCAAAATCTCAAAACCCCAAACTCCAAGTCTAAAAATGATGAAGAATCACCAAAAAAGAACTTTTTATATTGCCTAGGCATCTCTTAAGAAATTACTGAGTCACTTAAGTGACTATATATTAAGTGACTAGTGTCACTTATGCAACTCTTTGCTTGCTAGAAAGTGTCGCATAAGCGACTCTATTGTCGCTTAAGTGATGATCACGTATGCCACCCTAAAGTTGTGTAATTGATATCTCACTGTTTAACTAGGTCATTTAAGCAACCAAAATATCACTTTAGCAAGTGTATCATTAAAGTGAAGCAAAAGCTAGAGACTTGGAGAATTCCATGTCTCCACAGACCCCTCGAGATTCATCCAAAAGTTTGAGAATGCAAACAAACTATGCTACCCTATCAATTTAGATGCCTCGGATTCAATGGCGATAGCAGATTTTCTAAATAATTTTATTTTCACAAAGTTGATCCCTAAAATAAAAATGAGAATCAAATAATATTTGATACTCATGAAACAACATAAACCAAGTTACCAACGTTAAATCAATATTTGGATCAATTGACACAGTTTTTTTTTTCACCTAATGTATAGTTCAATAAATGTTGACCGAACTTAACTAGAAGGCTTTTCAAGCCACTAAAACCACAATATCACATAAAACACTCTAAAAGTCATTAGGAACTATACCAATAGACCACACATCCTAAAATACTCTAAAATAACCATAGAGAGGGGTAATATGATAAAATCACATAGAATTAAATATTTTACATAAATCACTAAAGTTAAGTGTGCATGAATTCAACTGTATTTTTATGTTTTGAGTTTTATTTAGATTCTTCTTACAATATTACACCGAGTCTTGGGATAGTCTATGATATCCTTATTGTTAAAACTTCTACTATATATTGTCCATATATATCCTGACTTTACTTTAGAAGTCAAGCCTTGGGTGGTTGGCTCACTTTTCAAGAATTAGAAATGATAACTATTTCGAGCTTAGTTATTAGGTCCTAACAAATTGGTATCAATGTCACTAGGTTAATCGGTCTAATTAGTATAAGAATAGTATGTTTGGTAGAGTCTCGTAGATTGATACATATACATCTGTATCTATCTTTTATAGGCTACAAGATATTTTTTGGAAATATTTTTGTTTTGTTCCTTAGTATGTGGGTTTCTTGCATGCTATACTCTAAACTATGATTCACTTTTTTCTTCACAGAGTGTGAGGACTAGATTCTATGAGGCTAGGGATGCTGAGATAGCATCCGAGGAGGGAGACCAACATAGGGGACAAGTAATGGGTTACAAAAAGTCTTGAGGTTAATGACGGGCATGAGGATCTACTTCTTATAAAGGTAGTACTACCAGTATCTCCCCTAAGCCCAAGATTAAGCATGTTGGAGATATGAGTCCTAATCGCGTTCCATAGAGTACTACTAACTAAATCATAGAGAGTTTATTGATTCATTTTCTGACTCATTTGGAGAATGTTACTTTGAGTGTATCTTGTATTTCTCTAAATTAGAGTGTTGTAACTTGATCTATGCTAGACTCTGCTTATGATTTGCTCCACTTTTGAGAGTTGTTCCTTTATTGGTACCAATATCTTCTTATGGTATTTCTTAGGATCTGGGTGTTGTTTCTCTTTCTATGTTAGTATTTGAGTGTGGCATTTTGAATCTAGGAGTTCAACCTTCACTTATATTGCTCCTAAGTTAGGATCAAAAGCGGCAAAATTCATTATTTCTCTTGTTTCTTTGGGTACTATTTTGTCTTTTGAAAATTAAAAGAGGTTTGAGACATTTTCTTGCTAGGGTCCACTCATATTTAGTGGTGATGTGGGTGAGGATGCCTATGAGTTCTTAATTGATTATCAGGAGAAATTGTATAACCTTAGATCACTCGATTTGCATAGAGTTATTTATATTATTTTATTAGTTGAGAGATATATCTAGGGATTTTTAGAGGTCCCTTGTTACTTGCAAACCCTTGGGTTTTCCAAAGATGACTTGATATCAGTTTGCTGAGGCCTTTTTGGATTGGTTTGTACACTACATTTGAGGGATCAAATGAGAGATAATTTTTGATCACTTGGATCAAGTCTCCATAACTATCACCGAGTATGAGTCACATTTCCATGCCTTGTCCAAATATTCTATTGCCATTATTACCATCGATCCTAAATATATTTAAAAGTTCATAAATAAATTAGATATAATTTTTTAGTTGGCTACTGCCCAGATGGTAGTATCCGGGGTATTACTTCAGAGTATGGTGTATTATGACAAGATTATTGAGGCTATTCTTTGATCTTCTTAGGGAGGTTCCAAGAGGGTGAACCGTCAATGAAATTTTAGTGGTTACACCCTTCAAGGTAGAGACTTTAGAGGTTGCAATTCGTAGTATGGTAGACCAGTGTAGGGAATGTTGTAGGATTCAGGTAGTAGGTCTTTTGGTTCAGCTACTATGGGTGGTTGAGCATCATCCTAAGGTTGGCATTCTATCTCAATTGTACCTCCTTAGAATTTGTTAGGCCACAGATGTTACTTTGTGTATTATGAGTTTCACCATGTGTCCAAGGATTGCCCTCGCTGTATTTTTAGTCCTACTCTTATATACAATGTTAGAGGTGCCCCTTAGGGTGGTAAAGGTACTTCTAGAGGTACATGAGACAAAAGTGGTGTTGGTCGCGTGGTCACTTAATTTGATAATGGAAATGGTCATATGCTATCCTATAAATACAAGACATGAGAAAGAGGCTCCTTATGATCTTATCAGAAGTATCATCCCAGTTGTCTTTAGATCTACATTTGCATTATCTGATCTAAGGTTGACTTTTTCTTATGTGTCGGCGTATTTTGATTTTGGAATTGATTCTACTAGTGCGCTTCTTACATTTGAATTCATATGTCTACCCCATAGGATACTCTTTATTGAATATTAGAGTGCATCAATCCTGTGTTTTGACCTTTGATAAGCGTAAGTCTTAGGTTGATCTAATAATCCTAGATATTAGAGATTTTAAGGTCATATTGGTTACGAATTGATTATATCCCTAAACTGTTATTCTATATTGTTATGCTAAGACCATGAATTTAGCTTTGCCTTTTGTACCAAGGATAACTTAGAAGGGTATGTTTTATTTGGTTCCAAAGAGAGTTGTATCCTTACTACGTACTCGTCGCTTGGTAGAGAGTTAAAGTTTGTTTTATTTGACCCATATTTTTTAAACTGGTGTTGCTTCACCACCTCCTTTAGATTCAATTGATATTGTGATAATTTCATAGATATCTTTTAAATGGATTTGACTAGTACACCTCTGGATCATGATATTGATTTTGCTATTGAAATTGATTCGAGCACCAAGCCTATTTCTATTTATCCTTATAGGATGGCCCCAATGGATTTGAATGAATTGAAGGATATGTTGAAGAATTATTGGATAAGGGATTTAACCCACCTAGTGAATCATCATAGGGTGCACCTATCTTGTTTCTAAAAAGAAAGAAGGCTATATGCGCATGTGTATTGATTATTGATAGTTGGACAAGGTAATAGTCAATAATAATTATCAACTTTCTTGTATTAATTATTTGTTCAATATGTATTAGGGTGCTTTAATGTTTTTGAATATTTCTTTTTGTTTTAGGTATCATAAATTGAGTATTAGAACTTTATATATCCTGAACACATCTTTTGGACTTGATACGGTCATTATAAGTCTTGGTCATGTTATTTGGGTTGACTAATGCCCAGATGATTTCATAGATTTTATGAGCCGAATGTTCATCTGTATCTTGATTCATTTATCATTGTATATAAAACACCCCAAACATTGGCCCTTGTAAAATTTTCTAATTTTTAAACCTTCTAAGCATCATATGACTAACCATACCACTCGTATGTTATGGATACGGCTCTCGGACCCTAGTCATATGCTAGTCAGCGTCACATTGGCCAAGTTCTATTCTTAGTTTGAGAAGGTATCATACGAGTCATATGTACATGATACGAGAAGTATAGTTTCAAACCGTATGTTGTTTAGTGTCTAGCCTTGGCATTCTTCTTAGGGTATAACTTGAAGGGTACTAGTCGTCTGGTAGGATACGATTTAGGATAAGGAGTTGTATGTTGGATATAATGGGATGTCCAACATTTTTATCAAGGTACAAGTTGAGGATACCACTCGTATGATTTGGGTACAAGTGGAGAGGCTAGACCGTACCCTCCTGCGAGTCTTTTAAAACTTTTACACTGAGGTTAATTTAGAAATTTCCCACCCAATCCCTTAAGACCCCATTTCTTATAACACTATTTGGTACCTTATTCGTAACTTTGGAAGATCAACACACTTTCAAAAATACTCTAGAATCCTCTAAAAAAGATTGGGCTAGGGTTTTATCAAGGTGGTCATCTAGAGGCTTTTAGGATCGAAATCTCTCTATGAATAATTGTAACTCAGACACGTGACTTTTCCTTCATTGTTTGTTCATTAAAATAATGTGTTTTAAAATTGTTCTTAAATCATAATTTGTGGTTTTGAAATCCATGGTTGAGGGTTTGAATATATAATGTTGAGTATTATTCTCTCATGATTTCACTTGTGTTTATACATGCTTCTGAAAATGGTTTTGCACATGTGGGTTCTTAAGAATTATTGTTTAATGAATGGGTCATGGTTAACCCTAACATGATGGATTTTGACTTGAACATTGGTTTGATGATAGTATGCCCTCAACCTGTTTGTGAAAATATCTATGAGAAGAATCTTGTTACATGATGAATTATGTTTTGAACCATAACTTGGAATAAAAATGTTAATGAAGGATGAATGATTTTTTAAATGTCTGGATGGCCATAGCATGAATTGAATGGCTATTTGAAAAGGGACCTTGGACAAATGATGTTAATGGTCGATAAATGGTTGCATAAGGACCTTGTGGGCAGTAAAAGGTTTTGAATTGAAACCTTGGGGATTTAATTGGATAAATGGGTTCAAGTCTCTAAATTGTTAAATTTAATTGATGACTTGGTTTAGATAATAGGTTCAAGTGCAAAAGTTGAATAATAATAGCATTTTGAACGCTTGAAAGTGGGCTTGGTATGAAGATAGCAACATGATGCCTTTGCTAAGTAATTAGACTAATGATTTTATGTATGTGTAATGGACTTTATAGAGAAATGTGTGGCCCATCCATTAAAAAGGACTCTGAAGGACAAACACTGTAAACCGCACTAGCTGATGTGGGTGTTTATATGACCAAGAGGTTCGAGTCTCCCGAATGAATATAAGAATGGGATGTTTGAGTCCCTATATTGTATGCATTAGTGCTACGTCACCTTGATTATGCCAAGTGGGTCGAGTCCCACATAGTGGCGTATACGGATATAGTTATTCTTCTATTTGTGTGGCTACACGCACTGGGGACCTTCGAGCTAGGGAGACCTGGGCCCATATAGCTCGTGGGTGCCTTATTATATGATAGTTATGCTACACAGCCAAGGTTAATGTTTTCAAAGTTCATTAAAATCCTTGTTCTCTATCCCGAAATTATATATATATATGTATGAATAAATGTGGTTGGATATAATTATTTGACTTGGTTTTATTGATGGCATTATTTTATTTCTCTATCCCTAAGTTACATGCTAGTATTGAAACCGCTAATGGTCTCCGCATGTTGTATCCCCACAGGATACAGGGGAAAGAGATTTTTCTTTTATACCTACGTTGTGACTAGGTGTTTGAGTGGCTCGTGAGTTGACATTGAAGTAATGATTTTCCATAGTTTCGAAGGCATTTATTTTATAGTATTTTTACTCTATATCATAGACGTTGTTATAATTGTATTTTAGTTATTGTCAGGGGCATGTCCCAACATTCTATTGACTTTGGATTGTATAGGCTTTTTACTTAATGTGGACTTAGGTATTATGGTTTAGTGTGTTGTGGTGATAAAAAGTTTAGACATTTCTTGAGTTTTTGTTAGTCTTATATTGCTCTATCTTATTATATGGTTGAAATTTATTCGACACTTGTGGTTGATATATTTACTTGAAGAGATGGAGGGAGTGATCTACGGTCCACCTACGACTTGAGATGCCCGTCACGAATAGGGCCTAGTTTGGGTCGTTACAAAGTTGGTATCGAAGCCAAGGTTCATGGTCAATTGGGTATCCATAAAGTCGTATCAAGTAGAGTCTCTTTTATGAGTGTGTAGCACGCCACACTTATTAGAGAGAGGATATGAGACAATTAGGAATGTTTCCCTTTGTTGTTGTCTTATTTTTGAGCTATAGAGTCTATGGTCTTGGATTCTTCTGATTTCTTCTTGCTCATTTTTCAGATCACTGATAACAATCACCTATACCTTATAAATTGGTAGAGGATGATTGTTGTCAATAGCTCAACTTATGTTGAGGTAGAATCCACAATGAGTGAGACAAATCTTCAAGAGTTGAGGGTGTCAGTAGTATCTAAAGATATGCTCGAAGTGAAAGAAAAATAAAATACCTGATTTAAATGGCGGAAGGGTTATTTTTTTGAACCAAGATCGTGTCACTTTTTACTCAAATCAACATACTAAAGAAACACTTTCATTTTGTAATTCAAGGTTAGAAGGTTCTTGGGAGTATGTCTACCTAAGGGCAAAATATGCATGGGAACATGTTGTTTTAATGCAAATTCTAGTCATTGACGATAAGGTAGGCTAGGTTGAAAATCCATGAGGTTAGTTTGTCAACATTCCTTAAGGATATAACTCATTAAACCTTTCAAGTACATAACGAATATGTCAATTAAAGCCACCCAACACCTCCATCGGGCATCCCTATTCCTAGGAAAATACCCAAAACATAGCCAACTCTATAATTTACCCTTATTTATAAGATAACAATAAGACAACAAATTATATCCATTATTGTCCACTATTTCTTTGTCCCCCATATCCCTCATTCAAGGTGTCATAGGTTCCAAAAGTGCACCCATATCCATTTTTCAAGGATGATGTGAGCTTTCAAGAGTTTGGGGTTTTCACCTACAAACCCATTTTATGCACTTTGGGTTTTCACCAACAATCCCAATTTATTAAACCAAGCAATAGTGAAACCCATCATCAACAAACTAGAATTTTTACAAATATATCACAACCCGCACACAAATACACCTGAGTTCAACATAATCCCAAGACGAAGAGATTTATCTACCCATGAAGTTAAAGAGAAGAGATAAACCAAAAGGTTCATGCATAGCATCCATAGAAATGGGAGACAAGAAGAAACTTCACTTTACACTTCAATTTCAACAAATTCAAATTGGAATTCAAATTCAGAAGTTTCCCCCAATTTCTAGGGATAACAAGTAGCCAATTTTCAATTGTAATATTTAATGATAATCCTAAAGGGAAAAAGATTTGAGCCTTATAAGGGAATTGGGTTCAGCTATGCCAATTTATAGAATTGCCCCTATTTAAAAATCTCGCTAAGCCACGATCGTTGTAGCTTTTCTACTATTACAGATACCGCAACCATAGTCAGATATCGCAGTCGTGATCCTCTAACTAAGCTTGACTGACCGCGATCATGTTCCTCAGAACGCGATTGTGGTAATAGATACCAAATTCTATTTCATGTCTTCCAGCTGCACTTCTCTTCTGTTTTTGATCCTTTTCAGCTCAAATCCACATCTTTCTCTATCATCACTTGTAAGCTTGAAAAAAGTGGAAACTACAGCATTAAATCAAAAATTTTTCGTATTCACACGTTCAAATAGTAGAAGTATGCATGAATTTTTGATGTAAATGAGTGGTACATTCGTCACTCATCAATACTTAAATTGTTGCTTGTCCTTACGCAACACTACCTGTTTATCTTTAGCCCACTTATGGACCTCAATGATAACTTGATTGCTACCACAAGTAACTCTTCAAACATGGGAAAAGCTACTCTCAAAACATCCCTCAATCCTAAAATACGAACTGAGGGTATAACACCTCGAGTCTGTACCCTAGACGCTACATGATGCTCATAATCCCGAAAGACTATAAGCTAACCCAAGACTGGTAACTGCTACAATATCTGAATTATAATGTTATAAATATATGGAAATTAGGCAAAACCTTGCCATAAGGTTTAATACTGAAATAAAACTTAAATATCTATCTGAAAATACTCTACTCTAAAAAAGCCTCTATACTGTCTGAACAATGGAGTTGATGGGACAAGTCCCCAACTAAATCCGAACAACTAAAATAAGTTGAACTACTAAAATAATCATCATGTCATCGAACTAAAAGGACTCACCACTAACTCTGTCAGTTTAATATCTAAACTGCTAAGTATAATCGAGAGCCTGCACTTCTGAACCAAGGATATAAAATATAATAGTGGAAAAGAAAGGTATACGTCAGTACTTTGAATGTACTGGTATGAAAACTGAGGTTGGTTGAAATGCATGGGTTCATATGCATGAACAATACTGACTGAATGATATGACTATAACTAAATGGGAGTACATGCATGAATATGTATATTGTAATCTGAGATCGTGATAAAACTGGATACTGAGTTCTGAATTACTAATTTATTGATATCTGAGTTTACTGGTACTATATAGCTGATAACTGATGGATTGTATCAGAAAGACTTGATTCAGTTGAACTGTACTGAGTTCTGTACTAAACTGGGTGACTGTATATGACAATCCTGAATTTGTAGCACTGAACTGAGTTCTATTCTGAGATTGGAAATGAAACTGAGACTATGTTAGGTAATCATGTAACCAACATGAACTTTTATAAATAGATTGGGGTCCAACCTATGACCCCAATCAGAAGGGTTTCGGTGCCATGCCATTGGTAAAGATAACTGTGAGTTGACCCTCTCTGGTAGAAAGCTCTTTCGTCAACCCTCGCTGGTAGAAAAATGCATAACAGATGTATCAACCCTAGTATGAAAGGAAGATATCTCAACCTACACTGGCTATGTAGTTCTATAATGCAGGTATTGCTACAAAGGGTTAAACCATCTGTTGGTAGGAATTCCCCCATCCCTGGATTAACTTGGAGATGAATCCTACTCCAATCTTAATAGATACTGAACTGATTTGTAGATCATACTAGGCTTGAATAAATTGTTACTATTTATACTGACTAAATGAATTGAACTAAGTTCAGTTGATTAAGAATACTACTGACTTCTATTAATTACCTGAATTTACTGAGGGCTGAACTAAATACTGAACTGGACTAGACTGATACTAAGTCTACTGAGTTTCTGTAACTAACTGAGAGTACTATTTCTCATAACATGACTAATACTATCCTGAGATTGACCATGGCTCTAGGTAATCAGCTAAATTGTCGGGTATTAAATACCCCTTGGACTCGATAGCATAAATTATAAGAATTTGCACAATCTTAAAACATGATAAATAAGTACTTGATCATCATACATTCATTAGGACATTTTAGCAAACACTTGCATGACATGGACTTGAATACATGCTAAAATGATATAATTTCATTATTTAATTCTCATGAATAACTCATCAAAAACATAAAAGGCATTGTATATGCGAATAGTACTAATCAACACAGGAGCATCTAAATTTCAAGGGTTTAACATGAATTAACATGTTACTACATACATAATAGGTCTTTATACATAATTTTTGCACTTAATCATAGAATAAAAATCGAATAAACATTATACTCATGGATACACTGGATTACAAATCATGGAATGCATGAAATCAAGCTACTTGAAGTTTAAAAGAATTTCTTGGACTCCAAGGGTGGAAGGAACCCTTGGATGAACACTTGACATAACCTGGTTGCTAAATTCTTGAATATTAATGGTGGAATCTTGAGCCTTGACTTTAAAATTCAATCACCTAGGGTTTGTGTTCTTGAGCAATTTGTGATATAATGAGCATATGTTGCAAATAGAAGGCTAAATTTTGTATTTTTGGGGGTTTAATGTCATGGAAAAAAACCCAAATACCCCTAAGGATGCGTCCTTTTAATGACTGAAGACTGAACTATTGATGCACAGATCGACGCGCCGCATCATTGGCATCGATGTGATGGCTAACGCATCATGTCGAGTCCGCATTGGTTCACTAAAATTTTCCACTAGGAGCCAACAAAAATATTAATCAATCCAATGGACGACGCGGCGTATTGAGATTGCATTGATACATTATTTTGGATTCCCAAACGAGGTTAAAACGAGGTCCGAAAAATGCAAAACTCATTCTGGAACACCTATTGACATTCCCGATAATGAATCAATCTATAGATCGATACTTTAAGGCTATAAGAGTCGTGAAATAGAGTTTCCAACTTTTGAAGGCCAAAATAATACTAAATATGAATACTTAGCTAGAATCTTCTAAGTCTGGGACCCATTAGCAAGCTTAAAAGACTGAGTTGAGCTTAGGATTTTGCAGGGTATTATAACATCTCCCTCTTAGGAACATTCATCATCAAATGAGACTAATTAAATTTAGAATACAGATAAACTGGATTTAGACACTTGACATGCATAACTAAAGCATGATTTTATGACTTAAATTACTGATATACTGAATTATCATACTAAACATGCATGAGTGTATAGATGAACATGATTCATGATTGCATGACTTGGATTACTGATAAGCTGAGTTTATATACTGAACATACATGTCCGGTGCATGAGTACATGACTGAACTAATTTGTGTATCCATAACTGGGCATGCAATGCTAATTGTTACCAAGTTGGAAGCTATATCTGAACATGAGAGTGAGAAAATTCAAAGGAAATTTATTACTTTGGACTGAGTCTGAATTTGTAGAGAAAAGGTGAGGATACTTGGTCCATATGTGTACTTCTACTTCTCATGTATCTTTCTCAATAATTCTTTGGATGTCACATTCTTTGACTGAGCTGATGATAGTTTGATCTAAGGTCTATGTTAGAAAAGCAACTGGCACCCTAAAGTTGGTGAAACAAGTCATCAATTCTAGGAATTGGATACTTGTTCTTGACCGTGACTTTATTTAGCTGATGGTAATCAATACACATTCTGAGAGAACCATCTTTCTTACGCACGAATAAAATTGGTGCACCCCCTGGGGACACACTAGGTTTGATAAATCCCTTATCTACGAGATCTTTTAGCTATTCTTTTAATTCTCTGAGTTCTGCTGGAGCCATTCTATATATCGGGATATATATGGGCTAAGTATCTGGAAGAAGGTCTATTCCAAAGTTTATTTCTCTTTCGAAAAGAACTCCGGGAAGTTCATTGGAAAACATATTTAGGAATTCACATTCTATTGATACAAATTAAAAAGTAGGGGTTTCTGAACTAGAGTCCTAGACTCGAACGAGATGGTAGACGTATCCCTTAGATATCATTTTTCTTGCCCGAAGGTAAGAAATAAGCTAACCCCTAAGTGCTAAAGTACTACCCCTCCACTTAAGGATGGGTTCATTCAGAAACAAAAACTAGATAATTCTATTTCTAGAGTCCACTGAGGCATAGTAGGAATGAAGCCAATCTATGCCAAGAATAACATCAAAATCAGTCATCGCTAATTCGACTAAATCTGCTGAAGTTAATTTCTAAGATACCATTACCAGACCATTCTTATTTACCCATTGGTCTATGATAGATTTACCCAATAGGTAGAGACTCAGAAAGGTTCTGCTAGGATTTTAGGACTAACTCTAAAGTCAACAGCTATATAAGGAGTAATGAAGGACAAAGAAGGTCCTAGGTCTACCAAAGCATAAAAATGCAAACGATAAACTTGAAACATACCAGTTACCACATCAGGAGAACTCTCTTAATCTTGTTGGGACTGAAGTGCATAGAGTCTGTTTGGGCGCTACCCACTGGTAGCACTTGATGCAACACCCTGCTGATTCGGGCGACCGAACTCAGCAAGGGGATAGTTATACTGACTCTGAGAACCAACCTGAGGACACTGTCTGACCATGTGGCTTGGTTTTCCATATTTGAAACATATATCATTTCCAGCTCTGTAGATACCCTGGTATTTTCTACCATACTTCTAACAAAGGGGATTGGTTAGGGCACTGCTAACGCTACCTTAGGGTTTAGGCCCTGATGCCCTATCTCTGTTGTCATCTCTGAAATTTAGCATAAGAGCAATGGTTGAGGACGAAGCTTGAACTGAGGATTTTTGGTAGAGCTGAGAATGATTCCCACCCTCTAACTTTGGTTGAGCGAAGTTAAAACTACCTGTTCTCGCTCTCTTTTTCTCCTTGTCTTTCTCTTTATTCTTAGCCTACTCTATCTGCAGAGTATGAACTATGAGCCTTGATATGTCCATATCCTTAATAAACATTGCAGTCGTACACTCCTTAACCATACTATTCGATACACCGGACACATACTTACTCATCTTAGATCTGCTATCTGCTACTACATGAGGGGCGTATCTGCCTAATTGAGTAAACTTAAGAGAATACACTTGTACCATCATGTGAACATGCTTTAGATTTAAAAACTCCAAAACCTTTTCTTCCCTCAACTCTAGCGGGAAGAATGTAACGCCCTAATTTTCTTAACCGAAATGCTACACAGTGCTTATGACCCTGAGGGACCATAAGCTAACCTATGACTGATATCTGTACCTTTACACTGCATATATAACATAATAATGTGGAAAACATACAAAATAGGCCATAAGGTTCAATTGAAATAATATAACATCTATATGGGTGAAAAATACCCAAAACAATTGAAAACTGAATCTGAAAGCTAAATCTAAGCATAAATATGAAAGCTTCTAAGTACTGTCTGAAATAAGGAGTTAAAGGAACATGTCTCCAACTACATCAGTAAAATGACAAGTGGCTAAAATAATAATAAATAAATCCAATCATATTGTCCTCGAATGAAGAGGACTCACTGAATCTATGTGACTTGAAATGCTACAGCTAATGCCAATCTGGAGCTCGTGTCTCTGAACCTATGGTGTACCATAAAAATAAAGCACCATAGTGCAAATACGTCAGAACAAGGGGATGTACTGAGTATAAAAGTGAGGTAGGATAAATATAAACAAGGTTTTCATGCAAGAACAATGATAACTGACTGACTGATATGAATGTAAGAGTCCAAACATACATACATAGTAACTAAGATCATGAGTACATAATGGTTAAATTTGTACACTAATAAATGGCTGGAATCGTAGTTCTGATAACATGGATGACTGTATTTGATAGCCCTAAATCTAGTTAAACTCTCTGAGTTCCATGCTATAACTGAATTTGACAATATCTAACAGTCCCAGTATACTGATATTTGAAGAATTGTCTGAGTTCTTTTACTGAGACTGATACTAAAACTGTGGGAGGTAGTTGTTTAACTGACATGCCCCATGTATACCATTACGGCTAAGCTGGGGTCCAATCTCTACCCCAACTTGAGGGGTATCAATACCGCGCCACTGGTAAGGACAATTGTGAGTGAACCTTATCTGGCAGGTACTCAAAGTAAGAATGGTGGGACCCTAAATTTACTGGTTAAGCCACCTCATCAACCCTAATCTGACAGGCTAATGTATCTCAACCTACGTTGGCTACGTAGTTCTGGAACACAAGGATGACTGCTAAGAAACACACCCTAAACTGGTAGGTGAGTCCCCATTGTTGGGTTCACTCAGGTGCTAACTTCTACTCCCATCTGAAAAGACTAAACATGATTCAACTAATTGTACATGGACAGATTAACTGACTTCCGTTGACTCACGGAGTAGTACTATTATCTGAGATATAACTGAGATCATGAGATTTCTGAGATTTCCTGAGTCACATGACTGGCTGATTTCTATAGATTATAGCATGACTGAGATTATCGTGACAACATGACAGGGCTCTAGGCACACATATATGTTTTTCGGGTATGAATACCCCCAGGAATCGATAGAAGGAAACTGACACACATGACATGACTTGATCAGAAGATTTGAGTCCATAATTCATATATCATAAGTAGGGGATATCATATTTCATATAGTTATTGAACATCTTAAACATTGCAGGGAATTCATGGATATATTTCGTGTACATATTGTATATCTCCATTATCTAGCATGCTTTATACCACCAAAATAGTAACACATAAACAACAGGGAATTTATATTGAAGTATATAGCTAACATGAACTTGTCATTTAGACATCACAGAACCATACAAACATATATATCCCATGAAAATACCTTTAGACATCACATTGAAACTTAAACAACAATCGTCAATGTGTACATACTCATATCAACATAAAATGTTTACAAATTAATATTTAGAACATGGTTCTTGAGCTCTATGAACGGATTGGATCCATAGATGAACACTACACATACCTTAGTGATTGAATCTTGAAAGAGATCTAATATTTCTGAAGGTTTTTGAAGAATTCCTTAGGCTTGCCCTTGATTTATATTGACTAGGGTTTAACCCCTTTGGGAAAGAATGCTCTTGTTCCTGAGGAGATGATCTTGAGAGGAAACCCTAATCTTGTGGTTGAAAGTGTATGAGAGAGCTTTTTGAGATGTTTTAACTAAAGAGAATGGAAGATAATACGTTTCTTGAGGGTTATAAGTTGTGGGAAGTGAAGGAAAAAGACAAAAATACCCTTATGAAATAAATTTTGAGTTGCTGAAAATAATAGCTGACGACATTTGTGACAAGGCATCAAAAATATGGTAAGCCATCAAAAATGTCATCACATAGAAGCTAGACTCTGCCTAATGCTGACGAAATTTGTGATATGGCATCAAAAATATGGTAAGCCATCAAAAATGTCATCACACAGAAGCTGGATGCTTCCTAGGGCTGACGACCTTCCTGATAGGGCATCACAAATATGGTAAGATACCATGAATGTAGTCACTTAGGATCTAGTTTCTTCCTAAGGCTGACGACCTTCGTGGTAGCGCACCACAAGTATGGTAAGCTACTATGAATGTCGTCACGTAGGAGCTGGTTTCTGCCTAAGGCTGTCGACCTTTGTGGTAGGGCATCACAAGTGTGGTAAGATACCATGAATGTCGTCACTTAGGAGATGGTTTCTTCCTAAGGCTGACGACCATCGTGATAGGGCGTTATAAATGTTGTAAGCTACCACGAATGTCGTCACACTATTTCCAGCCTAACATGATGGAGTAAAATAGGAATAACTCTTTGCTCCAATATTGGATTTAGGTAAAATTGGTATTGTCGGAAAGATAATTCAATTATCTATCTGTTGATAGGTTATGAGCTGAAAAATTCGAAGTATAATGAGTGATATGCTCGTTTGAATCTGACTATGGAAATATCTTTCTCAAGAATTCAATCGGTGAGGAATGTTTTGATTCGTCTGATAGCTGGGAGTTATTTGAAGCCCTAATATATATCTAACTTACTCAGAAAACTATAAAAGAACCAGGATGTAATATACATGAGCTTGTTACATGTCTCTAATATTGTTTTGGATTTTTCGGGGTATTACAAAGAACCTATCCAGGAAAGCAACAACAAACTCCTCCCATTTTATAGGCCCTGCATCTGCATCCCTTTCTGCTTTCTAGTGTTTAAACCACGAGTGTGCCACATCTTTTAACTGATATGCGGCCACTCAAAACTCTCAATATCCATCACTCCTAAAATGTTTGTATATTTCTTCACCTGATCAAAAAACGCCCGGGTTCTTTATCTAACATAGACCCAGTAAAAGATGGAGGGTTCATTCGGGAAAAATCCCAAATCCTAGCTACAACAGTATTTGTCGCTAGGTTGGTCGAAATAGTAGCTGGGCATTCATTTTGGGCTTCCACATAATGATCTAGGGTGGGTAAATCTACTCTGAACTCTGCATGGAAGACGTGTTCATTAGAGGATTTGGCTGGATGGGATGGGTTCTGGATGGTCTCCCGTCCCTCTTCCCTTAGTCCTCTTTGGAGGCATATTCTATAAACGGAAGAGAAATTTGGATTAGATAGGGAGTTTAACTAGAGCTCATGCTCACCCGCACAACATGAATACTGAAAGAAGGGAAACTTTTCCTAAAATACCTCACAACCTCCTATCCAAAAATGTGGCACACTACACACCCATGCACAAGATTCTACTAGATGCGACTTTTAAACTTTCTAGGACTCTGTTGAGCCTTAGGATCTGATACTAAGTTTGTAATGCCTTGAGTCTGCACCCCGGACACTACATGGTGCTTATAATCCTGAAGGACTATAAGCTAATCCATGACTGGTACCTGCTGTAATAACTAAATTATAATGTTGTAAATATGCAGAAATTATACAGAAACTTGATAAAACGTTCAATGTAGAAATAAAACTAAAACATCTATTTGAAAATACTCTAGTCTTAAAAAGTCTCAAAAGTGTCTGAAATATGTAGTTGATAGGAAAAGTCCTAAACTTACTCCAAACTACTGAAATAAGTTAAACTACTAAAGTAATCATCATTTCCTCAAACTAAGAGGACTCACCACTAAGTCTGTCAGCTGAATATCCAAAATGCTAAGTATGATCGAGATCCCACGCGTCTAAATCTATGATATGAAACATCATAGCTCAAAAGAAAGGTATGTGTCAGTACTTTAAATGTACTGCTATGCAAAGTGACGTAGGCTGAAATGCATGGGTTCATATGCATGAACAATACTGACTGAATGACATGAATATAATTGAATGGGAGTACATGCATGAATACTTATATTATAATATGAAGTCATAGTAACACTAGATACTGAGTTTTGAACTACTAATTTACTGATATTTGAGTTTACTGGTACTGTGTAGCTGATAACTAATGGACTATATCTGACAATCTTGATCCCGTGGAATTTTACTGAGTTCCATAATAAACTGAGTGACTGTATCTGATAGTCCTGAATCTATAGAGATAAACTAAGTTCTATTATGAAACTGTGGGAGGTAATCATCTAACCAACATTGCCCTTTCTAAATAGATTTGGGTCCAACCTGTAACCCTAGTGAGAAGGGTGTTAGTACCGTGCCACGGGTAAAAATAACTATGAGCTAATCCTCTCTAATAGGAAGCTCTTTCATCAACCCTTGCTGGCAGGAAAACTCATACGAGATGTATAAACCCTAGTCTGACAAGAAAATATCTCAACCTACGTTGGCTATGTATTTTTGTAATAAAGGGATTACTACAAGGTTCAGACCCTCTCCTGGAATGAATGCCCCCATACCTGGGTTAACTCGTTTCTGAATCCAACTCCCATCTAAATAGACAGTGAACTAATTCCTTGTTCATACCAGGCTTGACTGAACTTTTACTGATGATACTGGCTAACTGAACTAAACTGAGTTCACTGAGTTCCGCTGACTGACGAAATACTATAGACTTTTGTTAATTTCTTGAATTTACTAAGGTCTGAACTAAATACTGAACTAAATTAAACTGATACTACTTCTACTGTGTTTTTCCTGAGTTCTATAACTGACTGAGAGTACTACTGTCATAACATGACTGATACTATCTTGAGACTGACCATGGTTCTATGTAATCGGCTGAATTACCGGGTATTAAATACCCCAAACACTCGATACCATAAATTATAAGACATGGCATAATCTTGAAACATGATAAATAAATACTTGATCACTATTCATTCATTAGGATATTCTAGCAAACACTTGCATGACATGAATTTGAATACATGATAACATGATATAATTTCATTATTTAATTCCCATGAACAACTCATCAAAAACTTGGAAGGCATTGTATATGCACATAATACTAATCAATACATGAGCATCATAATTTCAAGGCTTTAACATGAATTCACATGATACTACATACATGATAATTGTTTTTATATAATTCTTGCATTTAATCACGGAATAAAAATCCAATCAACATTATAATCATGGATACACTGGAATCCAAATCACGAAAAGCATGAAATCAAGGTACTTGAAGTTTAAAAGATTTTCTTGGACTCCAAGGATAGAAAGAACCCTTGGATGAACACTTGACATACCTTGGTTGCTAAATTCTTGAAGATTAATGGTGGAATCTTGAGCCTTAAATTTAAAATTCAATCACCTAAGGTTTTTGTTCTTGAGCAATTTGTGAAATAATGAGTGTATGTTGCAAATAAAAGGCTAAATTTATTGTTTTGGGGGGCTAAAAGACGTGGGAAAAGTCTCAAATACTCCAAAAGACGTGGCTTTTTACTAACTGAAGACTGAACTGCCGACGCGCAGATCGACGAACCGCGTCATTGGCATCGATGCAATGGCCAATGTGCCACGTCGAGTCTGTGTCGGTTCACTAAAATTTTCCAGTGGGAGCCAAAAAAATATTAATCAATGCCGCGTTGAGATCGCATTAATACACTATTTTAGATTCCCAAACATGGTTAAAACGAGGCCAGAAAAATACGAAACCCATCTAGGAGCACCTACTGACATTCCTGATAATGAATCAATCTAAAGATTGATACTTTAAGGTCATAAGAGTCATGAAATAAAGTTTCCAACTTACAAAGGCCAAAATAATACTAAGTTTTAATACTTAGATAGAATGTTCAAAGTCTGGGACCCCTTAGCAAGCTTAAAAGACTGAGTTGAGCTTTGGATTTTGCGGAGTCTTACACAGGAATGCAAAGGACTTTACGGAGAAATAATGCAACAATCACTAACACTTTAAAATTTACTCTCTATTGGACTCAAATTCACTGTACTTCTTTTGCCTCATTATTCGGAAGATGACAATGTCAACCACCTTAAGTTGTTCACATACCTCCTTACAAGAAGGATATCCCACACACACAACGAATTATCTAGTATGCAAAAATAGGGATTTAAGTGTAAGCCGCTCTCTCTTACAAAGACTCTCAATGCTAGCAAGTACCCTGTCATAAGCTTGCCATTATTTTCAATCACCACTATATGAATATACTTGATTAGAGATCTCAAAGGGATTTTTGAGCTTGTAACATAGGTTTGGGGAAGGGTAGAATAGCATTTAGGAACAACGTAGATTAACCCTCCTTGAACATCTACATTATACTATTTCAACCAACTCGTGTCCATGGATCACTTCTTTTGTTATCACACTTTACATATGCCTAATTTAGGAGCCTTGATTTCCCAAACTTTTTTGGGGCATTATTTTTTCATTTATTTCTTTAACAATCCATTACTCATTCTCTTTTCATCATTCCTTTCTTTTTTACATTTTCATTGCTTGGCTCAAAGGCGTCCACTTACACTACTATGGCCCAAAGTCAACTCTTTCAAACTTACCACCCCTAACTTAGGCATTTAGCCTTATTTTTCATTTTTCATGTTTAAGGACGGTTGTGTTCAAGATGGGGACAAATTTTTAAATGTATAAGGCTTGTAATATGGTTTCCAAAAAAAATCTTGAAGACTCAAATTAGGGAACTAAGGGTCCTATGCTATGCCTTGGTAGGCTATTTAGGCTTAGAGTAGGTTCCTATTTCACAAAGATGGCCTAGGATCATTTCACTAACCAAGTGTAATTCAAGATTTGTCTTGATAGACCAATGGGTCAATTTCTAGATGGTACAAGTATACATGAGATTTTGGCAAATAAGCTTATTGAACATAGCATGCTAACTCCTCAAAGGGGCTAAATTACCCTTCCTACAAGAGACAAAATAGATTATCTACCAACATATAAAAGCCATAATTTTGGAATCACAAATAGAGGCAAAGTATTGTTACAAGGTTGCTCACATCCATGCCCTTAATTTTTTTAAAAAAATTAGACCGAGGGGGATGGCAGCTTCGCATTTGCACCACACATAATTTTCTATTTATGGAATCAAACCGAGATGATGACTCACATTACTGATTTCTACGGGTGAACCATATGGCTACTCAGACTTCACCAAAGGTATAAATCTGATCCCAAATTCAAAATGCTATATTTACTCTCACTTCCCCTATATTTATAGTTTTGATGCTGCGGGTACTCAGTCTTACCCTATATCTATGGCTCGATACCCAATAACCATGATTTCCTTTAAAAATGTCGTCACTCAATCTATCTTAGGGAAAGGTTTATCCGATGTCAATCATAAGAGCACAACAATCTTTTTGATTCGGGGTGAGGCGTGAGTAGCCCCACACCCCCACTTAAAGAGTTGAAGTGTCCTCACTGCAGCATCTTAAAGAAGTACAAGGGTTACTATGGAATCACTTAATAATCGGCAGAAAAATGCTTAGAAAGCCGTGATTGCAATAGAAGAGCCGTGATCATGGTAACTGAGGTTGATTTCCCCTATTTTTGCTCTATCTTCCTGCACAACTGCCATTTTTAGATCTGTTTTCCCCTATTTTTCTAGACTGCCAGCTCATGGTAAAACACTTACAAAACATCAAAAATAAAAAAAATAGTTAAGGATGGTTTGTCTTCCATCAAGCGCCTAGTTTAACATCGCGACACGACATTCCTCTTTCACCATGTAACATCTTTGAAATGAATAAACTCTACCTTAGCCCCTCTGAGACCTTTCACATTGTAGTGCTTCACCATATGTGCATTCACTACAAAATACTTTTTTTCTTGATCTTCTAATTCAATGGAACCACTAGGGTAAATATTAGAAATTACAAAGGGTCCCAACCATTTCGACCGAAGCTTTCCCGTGAAAAGTTTTAAATGGGAGTTGAAAAGGAGAAAACTCTCCCTGACATTGAATTCCTGTCTTAGTGTTCTGAAATCATACCATTTCTTTATTTTCTCCACGTACAAAGAGGAACTCTTATATTATTTTAGTCGGAAATCCTCTAACTTGTGAAGTTTAGAGACTCTTGACTCGAACGCTACTACCAATCCATGTTTAACCTCTTAAAAACCCACAAAGATTTATGCTCAATCTCTGACAACTGACATGCTTTTCAGAAAACCAATTTGTATGGATACGTACTAATTGGGGTTTTAAACACCGTCCTATATGCCTAAAGTGCCTCATCAAACTAACACGCCTAATTGGTTCAGCCCACATTCACGATCTTTTCTAGTATGGCTTTGATTTCTATATTTGAAATGTCTACTTAACCACTTATTTGGGGTTGATATGGGATATCCACCTTGTGTTTCACCCATATTGGTCAAGGATGGCCACAAATACTCGATCGTAAAAGTCTAACCCACCGTTACTAATGATGGCTCGCAGTGTTCTGAACAGTATGAAAATGTAACTTTTTAAAAAGAAAGTGACACTTTTTCTATCAGTATTTGAAAGTCCCATAACTTCTACCCATTTAGAAACATACTCAACCACCCCCAGTATATATTTGTTTCTAAAAGAGCTCACAAAAAGGCCCGTAAAGTCTATTCCCCACACATCAAATAGTTTAACTTCAAGATTTAGTCTAAGGGCATCTCATGTCTTCTCGATCTTATAGCCTTCATTTGGCATTGATGGCATCCCCTTACCCACTCAGTGGAGTCTCTATGAATGGTGGGATAATAATACCCACATTGAAGAATTTTTACGGTGGTTCAAATTCCCCCATGATAGCTGCTGTAATGTGAGAAGTGATATGCTTTATGGATATCCTTCAATTTAACTTCCATTACACAACGCCGAATTACTCCATCCATACACTCTCAAAAAAATGATCATCCTAAAAATATCTCTAAGCATCGAATAAAGACCACTTATTTTGATGATAATTAAACCCCTCAAGAAGTATACCACTCACCACATAATTATCATAGTCGAAATACCATGGTGCCCCTTTTCCTGGGATTGACATGACCAATTCATCGGGAAAAGCATCACCAATCTCAATTTCTCCATGCTTTTCATTACTACCCTCAAGATGAGAAAGATGGTCCCACTTGGTTTTCATACCCCATTCCATCCTTCAACTCAAAATCAAATTCTTACAAAAGAAAGATCCATCTAATTAGACACAGCTTAGATTTCTTTTTTGACATGAGGTATTTAAGGGTGGTATGATCCATGTTACCACTGCTTTTATTCCCAAAAAGTAGGCACAAAATTTCTCAAAAGCATATACCACCTCCAACAATTCTTGCTCGGTAATAGTGTAGTTACATTGAGCATCACTCAAGGTCTTGTTTGTATAATAGATAGGGTGAAATAGCCTTTTCATGCATTGCCCCAATATCACACCTAATGTAATCGCACTTGTATCGCACATCACTTCAAATGGAGATGACCAATCTAGAGCCACAATAATGGGAGCAGAGGTAAGCAACTCATTGAAAAAATTATAGGACTTCAAGCATGCCTCATCAAAATGGAATTTCACCTCTTTTTAAGAAGCTTGCACATTGGATGAGGTATTTTGGAGAAATCTTTGATGAATCGCTGGTTGAACCCAGCATGCCAAAGGAAACTCTAGACACCCTTTATGAAAATGGGAGGTGTAAACTTAGGTATTACCTCTAGATTAGATTGATCGACTTGTACTCCCTTCCCTGAGATTTTGTGGCCAAACACAATACCTTCCTTGACCATGAAATGACATTTCTCCCAATTTAGGATAATGTTGGTTTCAATACATATCTTAAGTACCTTGATTATATGCTCAAGACATAATTCAAAGGATCTCCCTACCACAAATAAATTGGAATCTACTTGAATGCTAATGTACCATAGGCGAAAGTAAAAGTTGTTTTCGCTTGGTCCACAGGGGCAATAAAAATTTGATTATACCGGAATAACCATCTAGAAAGAAATACCACCCTCACCCAGCTAATTTATCTAGCATTTGGTCTATAAAGGGCAGATGTAAGTAGTCTTTTTTGATCGAAGAGTTCAACTTATGGTAGTCCATGCATAGTCGACACCCTGTGAATGGTAGGATGGGGATAAGGTCGTTCTTCTTATTCTCAACTACCATAATTCATCCTTTTATTGGAACACATTGTACCAAGCTCACCCATGTGCTATTGGAGAATGGATAGATGACTCTCGCGTCAAGCCACTTTATAATTTCCTTCTTTAGCACTTGTTGCATGGGTTGTTTTAGCCTTTTGTGATATTCCATACTTGGCACATGATCATGTTCAAGCATTATCTTGTGGGAAAAATGTCGGGGGATATTCCTATGATATTCACAATTGTCCATCAATAGCTCCAATAAAACTTTTTACCACCAACTTCAAAACTTCCTCTTGATAGGGATCAAGACCAGTTGAAGATGAAACCACTTCATCAAACTCTTCAATTTCCTCTCTTTCAGAATTCCATAAAACCCTCACTAACATTCATCACCTCACCATCAACAGTATCAATGACCAATACTACTTGTACATCTATTGGTTGCTTTATGGACTTGCATGCATTGAAAGAAACTTCTTTATTATTTAGGCAAAACTTCATCTCGCCGCATTCCATATCTAACAATGTTTTCCCAATGGTTAAGAATCACCTTTTGATAATAATAGGAATTTCATGGTCTAAAGCACGATCAAGGATGACAAAGTTGGTCAAAAAGATAAATCAATCAACTTTAACTAGCAAATCATCAAGTATCCCCATAGACTTCTTGAGGGATCGACCGACCATGGGCAATCTCATTGTGGTGGGTTGTCGTTTCTCCAATTTGAGCTTGTGAAATATGGCATATGGAAATAAATTTACACTTGCTCCTAGGTCACACAAGGATTTTACAAACTTGAACACTCCGATGGTACATGGAATTGTGAAAGCACTGCGGTCTCTCTTCTTTCTCTCCATCGTGCTTGACATAATGGCACTATAATTTTGTGTTACTTATATTGTCTTATTTTCCCTAAGAAGCTTCTTGGTGACTAACTTCTACATAAATTTTGCACACCCCGACATATTTTGTAATGCTTCTATTAAAGGAATGTTAATGGAGAGGTTGATAAATTTATCAAGGAATTTTTTGTACTTAGCTTTTTAACACGACCCAAAACAGGCCTTGTCTTATAGGAATCTCAACCCTAACAAGAACCGAAGATCGCCTCGTTAACCAAACTTAACCATCACATTAAAACACAAGTGGCGGATAGACTCAAAACATATAATCAAGATAGTAGAAAATAGACTAATTATCATAACTTAAGAAAGTCTAGCCATTCCTTAATATAAACATTCAACATCAAATCTACCCAAGTCTAAAGTTATTCACAAGCCTTTATAAATTCAAAGTCAATAATATATTGGGATAATCCCCCAAAAATAGAAAAACCAAGTTCATAATATATCTATGATATAAGATAAGAGGACCACAAAATATATGCATTTCGATGTAAGGAAGCTCACCACTTCAATGTCAACACTCAAATTGCCCGAACAACTGATCACTGCACAGGATCAGAAGAAAAAGCTCCAGTCCTTGTATCGCATGGGTATATAGGTCAAAAGACAGTTAGCGGGTGAATGCTATCATGTAACTCAAGGATAAGGAGAAAATAATTCCAACAGTCCAAAACCAATCAAGTAATGCATATAACCAATGTGATACATACATACATATACATACATACATACATATATATATATATATATATAAACCATGTCGGGGCAGGGAAAAGGAGTAGCATGAACTTTGAAATCATTAATCTGGGATGTGTAGATTGGCCATTTAGAAATTCACCCATGGGCTATATGGGGTCAGCGCCACCTGTTGAAAGGGCCTCAACGCGTGTTTACCGTATGAGTTAGAGAAAAATATGATATGACTATTACATCACCAAGAATATAAGTATGACTACATATATATATATATATATGAACCATTCCGGAGTAGGTGATAACATTAGCTTGAACTTTTAAATCATTAACCTGGGATGTGTAGATTTTCCATTTAGAATTTCACCTATGGGCTATATAGGGTCAGTGCCACCTGCTGAAAGGGCCTCGATGCATGTTTACCCCAAGATCCAGAGAAAAATATAAGATGACTATTACATGTCCAAGAATATAAGTGTGACATCATACACACGATCATCATCACCAAACCATACTCTAGCAAATTGTGAGTTTCCCCTTGGCACCTCCACCTTCTACGGCTAGGCTAACAACCCGATTTAAAGCCTAAATTAAAAAAATTCACGCACAACCAACCATTTAATAATTTTCTTAACAAATGATTTTCGTTGGTATCGTCATACCAACACTACTTGCAAGTATACACATGTCATTACCTCTATCAATATACCATTTATATAATTTTTGGGCTCTAGTCCATCGTCCAACAAGGATATTCGTTAACCCAAGGTTTAGGGACTCAAACCTATTTTAATTAATTAAACCACCAAGGTTTCCATTTGAACCATTTCATGGCCAACAAGGCATTTACAAATAATTTGTAAACCATTTATACTAATTTAGCCATTGCAAAAGTAAAAAACACCTTGAACATATGACTAGACATTTCCTTTTTGAATTCTCATGAGCACATTGTGGGCACACCTTTAACAAGATCAAAACCAATGTAAAAACCATTAAGATTAGGGTTACCCATGACCCATGCATTAAACCACAAGTACCCACATATGGAAACCATCACGAAACACATGTGAAAACTTTATTTAGGTCAAGAGTAAACAATACTAAATAATATGCATCAAAACCCTCAATATTTGGATCTCAAAACCACCATTGAGAATCAAAATCAATCTTCAAATAAATGATATTTTTGAACTAATAATGAGGGAATAGATACAACCCTTAAACAAGATGATTCACGGATGGATTCTTGGTCTTCAAGTCTCTAGATGTCCTCTTAGATAAACCCTAGCCCTAATTTTTGTAGAGAAGTTTTTTAGAGTGTTTTGGGATGTTTTGGTCTTGTATATGTGAAGAATAAAGGGCCAAATGAGGTTATAATGGTATAGTTTTGGGAAATGTCCAAATATCCTCACATAAAAGATGTAAAATAAACTTCTAGTAGGGTAGGACTCCTGCACCAAACCGTATGCTAGGGTACGAGTGGTACCCTAATTAGAACCCTAGGCCTCACCATGGACCCCTAAACTATCAAAGATACGATTACACATGCATCACTCGTATCCAATGGTACGAATGGTACGATGAAACTCGTACAAAGTCAGTGTCTATTAGGTCAAGAACAACACTTTATATGACTTTGTTGTATATGATCCATACCCTCACATACAACTTAGGAAGGACTAAACTGTATTTTGTTCAGTGTGTTACCAACCTAAACTAATTTCTATATGATAGAGTAGGTTACTAGTTATACCCTAGCATATGATTGGTATGCTAAATCCGTACCCAACCCAGAATCACAAAACTTGGGGAAATTACTTAAGCTTCTAAAGCCTAGATGTTTCATTTATTCTCCACATGGACCATTCATTCTTGAATGATGGGTAAAAAAAGAACAGGCATGAGTTACCATATTACTATACATTAAACTAACCATTAACAAAGTTCGAACACAAAAAGACACCACAAGAATAAAACACATACCATGATGATTATCAATCAACCATTCATCCACTTGAATTTGAGACCAAAACCCATAGTCTATCAAATATTTGCTTAATTCAAAGTATAGGGTCTTAAAACCATTTCCTATGAAAGACATAAATCAAGCTAAGAGGGATTAACACATACCTCAAGCATGAATTTCTGAAATGGAAAACAAATGTGGATACTAAGACTTCATGTCCTTTTCCACCTCCCAAGTAGCTTTCTCAGACTTTTGGTTCCTCCATAGAACCTTCACCGAAGCCACCTCTTTATTTCACAACCAGAAAACTTGTGATAACACTCAAATTACACTCTTGAATGGGTGTAAGCGATCGTTGTCAATATAAAACCCAACTAGGTTGGGGTCAAATCCCAAAGGGAATAGGGTGTGAACTTTGTTTTGTTTATGAAATGGTTTACTGATAGTTTACTATTTCCAAAGATGGGGGTTTAAATTTCATAGAGAGTCAATTGTCACTTTCAATATTTTAGTGTTGTAATCAATATAAATGAGAAACCAGAGTTATGTTCACCATGGGTATTGGGAATTAACAAATAATAGGTAATGCTTGGGATTCTTGGAGTAAGTAGAAACAGTAGAATATCCTTGAGTATGATACTTTCTAACTTATCTCTCAACCTTACCAGATAATTTATTATCTAATTATCTTGAACTTAGATAACTTATCTATTTCAATTATGATGTTATCTCAGGTAGACTAATCCAGTTACAGCATCAATCATTAAACAGAAGGTTGGTATCTTCTAATACCCTGTTGATAATTTATGACCTCGAGTTTATTTCTCCGTTAGAAGAAAATAAAACCTAAGGCATAATCTAATGTTTGCAACCAATAGATTTAAGTTAAAACAAAAAAATTTGAAGACTTTCTACCACTCTTTCAATCCGTTAAACACCTATCATCATATCAAATCCTAATCCACGAATCCCATAACTCTGGCTAATGGAATTAGTCGCTTATGATTTGATGAATAAAATAACAAGTTGAATTCATAATGACAAAGATCAACTTACGAATGAATGAAAAACAACAAGTAGTTCCTTCAATTTAATCACAAGTTGGAAGACCAAAAATAGTTGATAAGAAATAAGAAAAATATTTGATTGTAAAGATGATGCAATGTTACTTCCCTCTCTTCTCAAAGTTAATGTCTAATAATTAATGATCGATTATCCTGTTAGAACCCAAAAAAAAGTCTTTAAATAGTCAACCCTAAATATGAAAACAAAATTAAAGTTTCAATTTTCTCTTTGGATTAGACGATGATGCTTTTGAAGGCGTGTCAGACACCTGATGATGTGTGCGATATATCATCAAAGGTTCTAGTGAATTATTATATTCTGACTCTTCAGTTAGTAATCTTAACGACGTGTCAAAGATGTTGATGGTGCTTGCAAACTGGCATCACACTTCATTGGAAATCAACATACTCTGCCCTCTGGTTGACGGCGATTTTGAGTAGATGTCAAATATTTGATGGCCCTTCCGAATCATCATCATAGTTTTTCTAATCTTCTCAGGTTCTGTCTAATCTTGAAGGTAACTTTGCAAGCCTGTCCCTCGTATGACAGTGCTTCAAAATGATCATCAGATATATTTATCTTATTTTCACCAGATTTTAACTGTTCTATTCTTCTTTCCTTTGGTTTCCTCCCTAATCACTTGTATCTGCATTAACACACAAAAACTATCAAAAACAACAAAAGTTGCTTAGGAATTTGCAATTTTTCAGAGTTAAAAGATTCAAATATGGTAGCATCGGATCACATATCAACATCCTCAACTTAAACAATTGCTTGTCCCCAAGCAACCAAAACATAACTAGGAGTAAACAAAGTACAATTCTGCAGCTAACTACTCTTATCCATTAAGAATACATGCACCATCTTCATGATCAATCAAAATAAAACTAACTGTGTCTAATATTTGCAAACACACATGTAAGTCACATGTATCTAGATATGGCAAAAATCTTAGAAATAATAGCCTAGCACATACACAAATTACATTATTCGAACAAAGTAGTTAATAAAAATATACCTGATCTACCCTCACAATAACAAAATGCCTTTCTCACTCAGATTCACATGTATAGACATAGGGATGAATGTAAGACTCACTCTTAAAATAAAGTTCCAATATTTCGCATCAAATGCCATAGGCTTGCCCTTATTGTCAGTATCTAAGTCTTCAGACAAGTCAGTTAGGATCACTATAGGGCTTTTTTTAAGCTTGTAATGTAGACTCAGGGCTGGTATGATATTCATGTGTATTTCATAGTGACTACACCTCATTGACACTACATTAACTCATAGGGTTTCAACTTTTGACTTTCTTTGCTTTCCTCTTTTATTTGTCAGGCATTCTCAAGATGGGTATGGTCTGTTCAAGCATTAGATTAACTTTTTCAATTTTCTCTTTTTCTTTTTCACTACACCTAACTTATTTATTTTCCTTGTTTTTCCTCTCTTCATACTCATAATGCATCACACACCCCTATAGTAGCCACCCTCAACTTAGGTTATTTGGTCGAGGTGCATAGTGTCCAAGGAGGAACAGGGCCAAAGCAAGTTCATTGTGATGTAATGGGAAGGTGAAAGGTGTATAAAAAAGAACAGGGCTATTTAGGCGCAAAAAGAGATCAAGGGATATTATTCATATTTAGACGGTCATTTAAGCTAAAATGAGTTAACATAAAAAAATGGCCTATGATCCTTTCCTAATGCCTATCCTATGACTATAGTACGACTAACTGGACAAGTTCAAGATTCAACGCTCAATGGGAACTGAGTAAGACCTTACACGCACATAGCATACAAGTATATAGCACATCACTACTCATCTGTTTCATACATTTGTTTTCTACAGGTTATTTATTTGCCACACTAATTTCACAAACAAATACACAGTGGTCACACTAGATACAATTTACACAATTCATGACTGATTAGACCAATAGAAAGGTACTCAAAAATTACAAAACAAGCTAACTTCCTCAAGTACTTGTACTATTCCTAATTATTTACAGAACATGTTATAACAACAGTTTCCCTTTATCCTCAACTTAAAATCAAAAATAAAATGCACTAAGGGTGAGGATATACCTGAAGACAGTCAAGCCTGTGGATCCTGGGTCTCGGACCCTGCTACAGCATCATCTACTGTCTTCTCCCTACTCGTAGCATCTGCCTTTGTAGTGGCTGGAGCCTAGCTCGATAAAGCACCTGCAGCCCTAGCTTTGATGGTTGCTTCTTATTTTTCTATGTTAACCAGGGACTCCAATCTTGCCCTTTTCAAATCTTTCTTCTCTGCTTTCTTCTTTTCTTTCTTTTTTGCTTTTCTCTCTTCTTCACTATCCAACTCATCTCTTTTGTTCTTGCCTTTCTTTTCCCTTTTTTCTTGTTTTTCTTTAAGGAATCTACAGTAAGATCGAGTATAAGAATTTCTTCCTCTTTATAATTCATTGCTGAACCTGTTGGTACCATGATTTGATGTTACTGCAGCATCCCAACCTTACTTTTCACCTTATCCAATGCAACCCTAAAAGTGGAAAGATCAATATCGATCACCTCTCTTGCTGCAGCATCAAATCTATTCTCTAGATTTGCTACTGCTCAGGCAAAGCCATGAAATGTTCAAGTGCAGCTTTAATTCTTTTGTCCACAGTGGTAGCAAAGTGTTTTGTGAAGGCCTGTAGTTGTACCTCACACCAATTTGCTTGCATAGCCACCTTTCTGATATCAATCGGCTAAAATGCCGACCTTGTTGCTATTGGAGGAACTGAAGCAATCAGCTTACTTTGAGGCACTAAACCTGCCTGAGATGAATGTGCTGGTGGTATATTTTTAGGGCTTTGCACCCCCCACATCTAGTACTGAAACAGTCTCAGTGACTGGAGGATCTGCTGTACCAACTGCATCTTGATTAAATTGCAAGCCCGGCTGAATTTTATTTTTGCTGATAGGGTCATGAGTCTTCTTGGCATGTCTCTCATCATTAATACCTGAAATATCAGGTACAATAGATGCTTCACAAAACCTAGTAATCAAACATGGGAATGGATATGCAGCATCGGATCTTGCGAGTTGAATCTTGATCTCTTCCGCTATAATTTCTCAAAAATCCAAGGGGGTTTTATCTATCAACCTTGCAACCAATATTGCTCGGATTGTCTCCCTCGGTGGGTATTAGATGAATCTGTATTAAACCACACCAAAATATTGCCTCTAAATTTAGAGATTTTTTGGTAATCTTTTCGGCTGGATTATTCAACACTCTAGTTCCCCATTTGCTATGATAGTCGCTAGCCACTTGTGCTGATTTTCTTGATGCTTCACCCGGGAAGAGAATATAGGTAAGGTAGCTCGTAGGATGAAGGCTAGACCATGAAGAAACCTGTTTATGGTGGCACCTGATACATCCACCCTCTCTCTACGTACTGCAACTTTGGTCAGAAGAGGCGTATCTGAAGTTCTATCCCCTTCTCTGCACATCTTTTCCACCATAGCCTGGTAGTTCGCATAGAACACCTGGACCAACGAAGAACATTAAACACTGCGTCCCCAAATAGTCCACTACAGACCATACTCCTTGAGTTTATGAATGACCTCAGGGCATCTGATCAACCCTGTAGTGATAATCTTTTCCTCTTCTAGAATTGTCCTTCTGGTACTTCGTCGATCTGTTCTCGAAGAACATCAAAATAGATCATTTAAGCCCCAAGGATTTGCCGTCTCACATTGTTCCTAACCTTGGAGTTTTTGTATTTCACCAAAGTTCACTATATTGGAGAATCCTTATCACTTTTCTACTCTGAAGATAGTGATTCAGACTCAGTTTCTTCAGCTGCAGGCCTCTCACAATCTTCAGTTTCAACTTCTTGTTTAGTGCTTTTAAGAATCTTTCTCAGTGTGTTCGGATCCTTGTTCCACAGAATCTTGCTCAGATGAGGTTGTCACCTCAGTATCATTAGTATCCTCCACCTCAATAGGCTTAGGTGGAGGCGGAGTCTTTGGACTAGTCCTCTTTCTTTTCTATCAGAGCAAAGGCTCCTCGTCTTAATAATCAGAGTCCTTATTGACAAGTTGTCGAGGTACACTCTCTTTAGCTACTTTCTTTGGTGTTGTTGGATTCTTCCTCTTGGGTGCCATGCTCAGTTCTGTACAATGTACAAATCCTTAATTAGTACTCATAATCAAAAAAGAAAAAAAGAAGAATCACATCAGTTTAACATCAACACTATTTTTAGTTCCCAGGTTTGACGGCCTTTCTGATTTGCCGTCATAGGTGTGATGGTGCTTCAAAAGAGTCTTTAACCTTTTCCAGAATCTATAAAATTTTCTCGGCATTTGACAGTATTTTTGAATGGCTGTCACACAAGTGCAAGGCCATGAACATTGCTGTCCGACAAAATTATAACTTCTAACTTCTTTTTACTTGATTTTTTCTTCTACCATTATTCTCAATTTCAACTTAGGTCGTGTTCTTTACTGAGATTTGCATGAAATTATACCACATTCTCCTACAAACCCTAGTTTTCGAAGAAGCTTGAAGAATGTCAATAGGTTCAACCCACTCCTTTGAAACAAAGGTCTCTTATAGTTTAAAATTGATCTAAAAAAATAAAGTTGATATTTTTCTGATACCTGAGTGTCGACACTTAGTTAAAGCACTTTGAGCAGTTAGAATTTTAAGTGAAAGAAGACTGAGATGAGAGAGAGAGAAGGTTTCTTGACTTAATCCTTAGGCTTCAACAAGGAGTTTTAAATTTTTTTCCTTAAATGGAAATAACTTTGTCAAAGGAAGGTAAATAACTCACTAAGGAAAGAGAATTAAAACTAATAGGAAAAGAGCTATGGTACGCGGAAATGTGAAAAGTTGTGGATGGGCTGGGTTAGTTCAAAATTTTTAGGCTGGACTCAACTCCTTTGATGACATTTTTGACGGCGCGTCAGATACCTAACGACTCTTCAAAATTGTCGCCAGCCTTAACAGAATAGGTCTTTAACTTGAGTATTTTGATGTTATTTCTCACGACTTATCATACTTGTGACAGCCCATCAAAATTGACGTCAATCCTCCTCAAGTTGACTGAAACAAGTTCACCTCCTTTGTACGACTCTTAGCTACAAATATTAAGAACACAAGTGCAATAAAATTAAAACATTGGGTTGCCTCCCAAACAGCGCCTGATTTAATGTCGCGGCATGACTTGGTTATCTCGACTACTCAGACTTCGTCAAGAAGCCATATCACTACCTCATTACCATCTTCCTGGATTGCATTGACGACTGAGAAGATATTTATCTCCTCCAACTGCTTTATAGGAGGATGCATTTTAAATCTGGCCTATCTTTTTCCATACTTAAACTTTAGATCATTGATCTCTATGTCAACCAACACTCTTCCCATGGCTAATAATGGTCTACCCAAGATAATGGGTACCTCAAAATCAAAATCACAATCCAATATTATGAAGTCTGCGGGTAGAATAAAGTCATCCACCTTCACCGGCACATCGTGCAATATACCAATTGGTTATTTCACCGACCTGTCTGCCATCACAAGACGCATCATTGTGGGGGTAGGTTCCCTCAGTCCAAGGTTCTTGTAGATATCAAGGGGCATCAAATTAATACTTGCTCCTAAGTCACATAAAGCTTTAGTAAACTTCATGGACCCAAGTATGCACAGTATGGTAAATGCTCCAGGGTCAAGCTTTTTCTACACTAAAGATTGTGAAGAAACAGTGCTACAGTGGTGGATGTTGTCCACTGGCTCACAGCTTATCTTCCGCTTCTTTGTTAAAAATCCCTTCATAAATTTAACATAGTTTGGAATTTGCTCAAGTGCCTCCATCAATGGCACATTCACCATTAGTTGTTTCATTATTGCCATGAATTTGCTAAATTTTTTGTTATCTACTTTCTTCTTCAATCTCTGAGGAAAGGGAGGTGGTGGTCTTTGTATTTCATTCAATACCACTTCTCTTTTCTTTTCGTCTTCTTTCTCTGAAATTTCAACAAAGCCATCCAATTTCTTAGACTCCACTGGATTACTTCCTTGTGACTCATCAATACTTACCTCCTTCTCCATAGCTTTACCTATAGAAGGGCCATATAACATCTTTCCACTCCAAGTGGTAATCGCCAAACAAGAGCCATCAGTGTGTGCGTTCTGAACCATATAGCTAGGTAGAGTACCAACTTTTTTCTGGTTCAAAATAGTCAAAAGTTGGCTCATCTGTTGCTCCAAATGGTTAATAGAAGCAGAGTGTGAGCTAACCAACAAACTAAGGGTAAAAAGTTTACTTTTCATAGTAGTTACCACTAAGTTGGTAGCTTCAACTCTCTTCAATAGATTTTCCATCATGTCCATGGAAATCTTTCCAGAACTAGAAGTCACAGCATCCCGACTTATAGGAGGAATATACAAACCACTCCTGTCATTATTATTTCTCCAATGTCCCTGCTCTCTATCTTTATCATCAGGCTTGTCATAGAAAGTCCGACCTTGGTTCCCTTGGCTATTGCCTTGGAAACCCCCCTAATTACTGATATAGTTTTCCTCAGCATCAGCACCTTAGACACAGTACCCTGAGATTCCACAGGCTTAACCATTTCAGTCTTGCTGGATAGCAAGTGCTTGGCCTGCAAGTCTATCTGCATCTTCAAGTGGGCCATGTCCTGATCTCGCTCCTCATCTCTTCTACGATGCTCTACAGTAATACCACCAGTAACAGTCGGGCTGTCCACTACAGAATCCCTAGTGTGCCAAGGCCGAATCTGATTGGTCATTCTATTCAGTATGTCAGAAGCATCTAAAAAAGAGAGGCCAATGAATGAACCACCTGCAGCATTGTCAACAATAGGCTTCATCACAGAGTTAAAAGATATGTATAAAGTCTCTATCACGTGCAGGTCTGACATATTATGGTTCGGACATTATACAAGTTTCTTCTTAAATCTTTTCCAAGTTTTGTGTGGTGCTTCAGTCGGAAGCTGTATGAAGTTGCTAATTTCGTCCCTCAATTGTACCCTTCTGGAGGGTGGAAAGAACCATTCTAAGAACACGTGTTTCAACTGTCTCCAGTTGGTTATAGAATTGGGTTGTAACTCATTCAACCACATTGTTGCCTCCCCAGATAGAGACAAAGGAAAGAATCTCAACCTGATCGCATTCTGGCTCACTCCAGCATTGTCAAAGGATTTACAAATGGTGATGAAGTTCACCAAATGAATATTAGGATCATCACCAGGCAAGCCTCCAAATAACCCCTTCAGATTCAGTAGTTGGATCATGGTAATTGTTATGCTGAATTTTGCACCTGGTGCCAATGGTGGAGGAATGATAGCACCCGTTGCACTAGCTTAGTCCATTCCTTCATCATCATCATCAGCCTCATATTACATAGGTTGTTGCCCATATCTTCCTCGGACTAGATGATTTCTATTGATGTTTTACTGCACTGGTGCAGCAACTTGTTCATCTCGCCTTGGGTTTTAAGGATTCAAAAATTCCTTATCACCTATGTCTTTATCATCAGGGTTCTGGTGACGTGCTTGGTGACCCAAATTTTGCACATTCACATGAGGCCTGGCCATAGCAGCTAGTCTTTCTTCTTTTTGTTGTTCAACCATTCTTCCTATCAGTTAAGGTTCCAGATTGATTGGTAATAGTGGTGCTCCAAAACTTCTTATGTTTGGCATAAACAAAATAGTAACTACAATAAACGTAAATCAAGGAAACTTAACTATTAGCAAATTTTCACGTACAAACTTTTATTCTACAACCGTATTTCCTGGCAACGGTGCCATTTTTGATAATTCTCAAATTACTCTCTTGAATGGGTGTAAGTGATAGTTATCAACATAAAACCCAACTACGTTGGGGTTGAATCCCACAGGGAATAGGGTGTAAAGATTGATATGTTTACAAAATGCTTTACTGATAGTTTACCATTTTCGAAGATGGGGGTTTAAATATCACAAAGAGTCAATTGTCACTTTCAATATTCTAGTGTTGTAATCAATATAAATGAGAAACCAGAGTTTTTTTCACCATGGGTATTACGAGTTAACAAATACTAGGTAATGCTTGGGATTCTTGGAGTAAGTAGAAACAATAGAATATCCTTGACAATGATACTTTCTGACTTATCTCTCGACCTCACTAGATAATTTATTATCTAATTCTCTCAAACTTAGATAACTTATCTATTTCCAATAGGATGTTATCTCAGGTAGATTAATCTAGTTACGACATCAATCATTAAACAGAAGGTTGGTAGCTTCCGAGTCCTTGTTGATAATTCACGACCTCTAGTCTATTTCTCTATTTGAAGCAAATAAAACTAAGGCATAATCTTATGTTTGCAACCACTAGATTTCAGTTAAAACAATAGAATTTCAAGACTTTCTACTACTCTTTGAATCCATTAAACACCTAGCATCATATCAAACCCTAATCCATGGATCCCATAAATCTGGTTAATGGAATTAGCCGCTCATGATTTGATAAACTAAATAACATGTTGAATTCATGATGATAAGGATCAAATTATGTATGAGTGAAAAAGAACAAGTAGTTCTTTCAATTTAATCACAAGGTGGAAGACCAAAAATAGTTGATAAGAAACAAGAAAAATATTTAATGGTAAAGATGAAGCAATGTTACGTCCCTCTCTTCTCAGAGTTAATGTCTTATAATTAATGATCGATTCCTCCTATAAAAACCCTAAAACAAGTCTTTAAATAGTCAACCCTAAATAACAAAACAAAATTAAAGTGTTAATTTTCTCTTCGAATTAGACGACAATGCTTTTGACGGCGCGTTAGACACCTGACGACGTGTGCAAAATGTCATCAAAGGTTCCAGTGAGTTGTTATCTTCTGAATCTTAAGATGGTAATCCTGACGACGTGTCAAAGATCTTAACGGTGCTTACAAAATGGCATCACACTTCACTGGAAATCAGCATACTTTGCCCTCTGGTTAACGGCGATTTTGATGAGATGTCAAATATTTGACAGCCCTTCCGAATCATCGTCACAGTTCTTCTAATCTTCTTAGGTTCTGTCTAATATTGACGGTGACTTTGACAGCCTGTTCCATGTATGACGGCACTTCAAAATGATTGTCAGATACATTTTAGCTTATTTCCATCCAATTTTAACTATTTTATTCTTCTTTTTTTTGGTTTTCTCCCCGATCACTTGTAGCTGCATTAACATACAAAAATGATCAAAAACAACAAAGTTGCTTAAGACGTCGCAATTATTCATAGTTAAAAGCTTTAAATGTGTTAGCATCGGCTTACACATCAACTTGTCGATCAAAGATCTTCACCGGGACATCCTCATTGGACAAAGAGTCCAAAACACCAACATCCTCCAGTGGAATAACCAATGAAGGGACACCTATAAATTTTAACAACATGGACACACGGAACACCGGATGAATGGAGCTAAAACTAGAGGGTAACTCAAATTCATAGGCAACAGTACCAACCCTCTTCAATGTCAAGATGGCCAACATACCAGGGACTCAACTTTTCCTTCTATCCAAACTGCATCGCTTGCTTCATAGAAGGTATCTTCAAGAATACTCAATCACCAACTTAAAATCCAAGTCCCTACACCTTACATTCGTATAGGAATTTTGGCGACTTTAAGCGGCTTTAAACCTATCACGAATCAACTTAACCTTTTCCAACGCTTGGTGAATCAAATCGGGGACAAATAACTTACCCTCACCAATCCCATACCACCCTATATAAGATCGATATCTCATACCATACAATGCCTCAAAAGGATCCATACCAATGCTAGAGTGGTAACTATTATTATAAGAACACTAGATCAAAGGTAAATGGTCGTACCAACTATCACCGCAATAAATCACACAAGCATGCAAAATATACTCTAATATTTGTACAGTCCTCTATGCTTGTCCATCCATTTGTGGGTGAAAAGTAGTACTAAGGAACAACTTAGTTCCTAAACCTTTATGAAAAGACTTTAAAAAGTGAGAAGAGAATGGAGCACCACAATCTGTGATGATGGAAATTGGAACACTATGCAACTTTACGATCTCTTCAAAACATGGCTTAGCATAATCCTCCACCGAATAACTAGTCCTTACTAGCAAAAAATGAAAGGACTTAGTCATCATATCCATAATAACCCAAATTGAATCACATTGATTCTGAGATTGGGGAAGGCCGATTATAAAATCCATATCAATCACTTTCCACTACCATTCAGGCAATACTATCTTTTGATATTTACCACCAGCTCTCAAGTACTCAACTTTTACTTTCTGACACACCATACACTTAGCCAAATAGCTAGCCACATCTCGTTGTATATAATTCCACCAATAAAAATCCCTAAGATCATGATACATCTTCATACAATTGGGATGAACAACATACACAGATCCATGAGCCTCGCCCATAATACTTTCCCTCAGTCCATCAACATCAAGAACACATAGCATACCTTGGTACCTCAAGATACAATCACCACTAATCACAAAGTCAAAAACCTTTTGTTTACCCACTTTACTCTTAATCTTCACCAAGTCAGGATCCAATATTTTCTTTTCCTTTATTTCAACCATAAGAGACGACTGTGATATCTGATGGACGAATACACCACCATCCTCTGAGTTTTGAGATGCACTACGAGACTTTTCAATCAGTGGATGTCATTCACCAAATCCCACTTGTCCTTATCAATATGAGACAAACTCCCCATGGGTTACCTTAAACGGGCATTAGCAAAAATGTTAGCTTTACCTGGATGGTAGTAGAGACTCATATCATAGTTCTTTAGCCATCTCATTTGTTTGAGATTCAACTCCTTCTGAGTAAACACATACTGAAGGCTCTTATGATCAAAAAATATGTCAATATGAATCCCATAGAGATAGAGATACCAAATCTTCAAAGAAAAAAACATGTCCAACAACTCTAAATCATGAGTAGGGTAGTTCTTCTCATGAACTTTCAATTGCCTAGAAACATAGGCCACCACCCTACCATGCTGAATCAAGACACAACCAAGCCCAATACTAGAAGTATCATAGTATACCTCAAACCCATCATTACCCTCGGGAAAATACAAAACTAGAGCCAAAGACAACTTATCTTTCAACTTCTCAAAACTACCCTCACACGCATTTGACCATAAAAACTTGACCTGTTTTGGGTCAACCTAGTCAATGTGGAAGCTATCCTCAAACTGCTCTTCATAAATCTCCTATAGTAATAGACTGGAGCCAAGAAGATCCAAATATCAGTTGGAGTTATAGGTCTAGGACACTTCTTAACCATAACAACCATTTGTTGATCCATCATGATCCCTTTACTAGAGATGACATGACCAAGAAAAGTCACAATCTTCAACCAATACTCACACTTAGAGAATATGGCATACAAATGATGATACTTCAAAGTTTGTAACATAACACGAAGGTGATTGATATAATCCACCTCACTCCTAGAGTAGACAAAGATTTTATCAATAAAGACAATCACAAAAAATTCCCAAAACAAACTAAAGACCCTATTGATTGAATCCATGAATGTCGTCAGGGCATTTGTCAACCCAAAGAACATAACTAGGAACTCATAATGACCATATCGGGTCATAAAGGTAGTCTTAGGGATATCCACTTCCCTAATCTTAAGCTGATGATAACCGGACCTATGATCAATCTTAGAGAAACATTATGCACCTTGAAGTTGGTCAAACAAATCATCCATCCTAGGAAGAGGATATTTATTTTTTATGGTCACTGCGTTCAACTGACGATAATTAATACACATTCAAAGGGAACAATCCTTCATACGCACAAACAACATGAGACCACCTAAAGAAGTTACCCAAGGATGGATAAAACATTTATCTAAGAGATCTTCTAATTTCTCCTCAAGCTCCTTCAACTCATTCAGAGCCATTCTATAAGAAGGGATAGAAATAGGATGATGTCCAGAACAAGATCAATCCCAAATCAATTTCCCTATCACAAGGAAAATTGGGAAGGTCATTGAGAAGAACCTTGGGAAACTCCTTAACCAAGAAAACCCATTCTAGAGAAGGACCTTCCAAGTTAAAATATAAATCAATTTTTGGACCCTAAGATTTGAGATGAATCTCCCCTTAAGCACTAAAGAACCTCCTTCCCATACAATGATCAGATCATTAGGGAATTAAAATATGACCCTACAGGTCTGAAAATCTAAGAAAGCATAGCACGAATACAACCAATCCATTCTTAGAATAATATTAAAATCAACCATGTCTAACTCTATCAAGTCTATTAGAGTGTTTTTGCTACCAAAAGCTACCACATACCCTTGTAGACTCTTTTAACAACCGTAGAGTCTCCTACAGGGGTAGTAATGGAAAAACGAACTGACAGACACTCAAGACAAAAACCAAAATACAGAACTATAAATAGGGTCACATAAGAAAAAGTGGACCCCAGATCAATCAAGCAATATATCTTATGAGACAAAAGTCTCAACATACCCGTAACAATATATGGAGAAGTCTCTAACTCATGGAAACTAGAAAGTGCATATAAACAATTTAAAAAAGTCTCAGTAACATAAAAGAAGCAGAAGCAATAGTAAAAGCAGCACCCTTCAATGAATGAGCAGATGGAGAACCAATAAGGACTCTGATAGCCTCAAAAGCCATCCTAATAGGACAGTAACACTACATGTGACCACTCTAACCATAAGAAAAACATATGTCCTCCCCTTTCACACAAAACCAATGGTGCAACCTTCTATAATATCTACAAGGATGGCGGGATGGAGCCGAGTGAGCCCCACTAGTCCAATATTGGGCACCCTATGCTCAAAATCCACCCTCAAACTGAGATCGACGATTACCTAATAACATTAGGTCAGGAGAACATTCCAAGAAGAAAGAACCCGAACACCCCTACATCTTTCTTAGATACTTACAACCAAATCGTTGGCCCCCACTTTCTTTGAAAAATTGAGACCTCTTTCTTTGCCTCTTATCCATCTTAACTTGTTTCTTTTTCTCTTACTCCACTTATTTCATATACACGACCAACTGGGAGATATCCATGTCGTTAGTTAACAAGGTTGCCTTGCTATAAAGAACCAACTCACGAGATAATCCCAAAGCAAATATATGTATTTTTTCCCTCATGCTAGAAACTATCTCAGGCACAAACCTAGACAACTGATGAAACTTCAAGCCATACTTCTTAACAGATAGCTTACCTTGCTTCAACTTCACAAATAATTCCACATTTACTTTCCTTAGCCCTTAATGAAAGAAGTAGTCCAAGAAAAACTAGGGAAATCCTCTCACCTCTCAGTTGTTCCTATTTTTCATACCATTGGCATGTCATGTGTTTCTATTGATAGGTAGCAAACTCAACACCTTTAATCTCCAAAGCAAGCATGATCTGGAGGATCTTCTCCATTTCATCAATGAAACCTTGAAGATCCTCCTCAACTTTGCACAGTTTAATGTAGAAGGTTTCAACCTTATAAACTGGCCAGCCCTCATGGCCTTAGAAGATGAAGCAATAAGAGCACCATAGTCAAGTTGAGAAGCTACTAACTAAGTCAATAGAGTAATAGAGTGATGGAACTGAACATTGGTAGTATCCCCTTGAGGTGTCTGAGAAAAAGGACTATAGAAAAATGGTGGAACTCCTAGACGATTGGGAATTAGAACCCTAGACCAAGTATGGAATCCATAGGTCGAGCGAGTACCATGAACATTATCCCTAGTTGCGATGGAAGGGTTTACAGGAATATTAGATCTTCTTGGAGGCATGATCTAAACAAGACAACAAGAAGGTAAAATATTCCTAAATCCCTTGTAGCCTCTTTTTTATAATTGTGGCATGCTACAGACCCATAAAAGAGACTCTACTTCACACGGATTTATGGATACCCAACTAACCATGAACCTAGGTTGTGATACCAACTTGACACGACCTAAAATTGGGCCTTGTCGTATGGGCATCTCAAGACCAACAAGGATCAAAGATATCCTTGTTTACCCAACCTAACCATCACATCAATCCAAAAACATTGGATAAACTTTGAAAATATAATCAAGATAGCAGAAACAATACTAAAAATCATAACTTTAGAAAATCTAGCCATTCATTAATATCAATATTCAATATCCAATCTACCCAAGTCTACAGTCATCCATAAGCCTCTATAAATCAAAAGTCAATAATATGTCAGGACAAGTCCCCGATAGTAACCAAACCATATCCAAAATAAATCTATGATATAAGATAAGAAGACCATGAAATGTGTGCCTTCTAAAGTAAAGAAGCTAACCTATTCATTGTCAATTCTTTAATCTTCTAAACACCGAATCACTACACAGGATAAGAAAAAAAGCTAGGATCTGTAGCTTTGCCATTTATAATTTCACTCATGGGTTATATGGGGTCAACTTCACCAACTAAAAGGGCCCCGACGTATGCTTACCGCATGAGTCAAAGAAAAATATGAGATGACTAGTACATATCTAAGAATATAAGTGTAACATCATGCACATGGTCATCATAACCAAACCTCACACTAGTAAATCATGATTTTACAACTTTGGTTCCCCCTGGGACCTCCACCTTCCATGGCTTGGCTAACATCCTACTTTAAAGAACAAATTAAAACCACTCACACATAAATAAAAATTTAATTATTTTCTTACCAAAGGAATTTAGATGGTACCATTATACCAGTACTATTTGCAAGTATACACATGCCATTACCTCTATCGATTAACGATTTATATGACTTTTGGGGTTCTAGCCCATTATCCAAAAAGGACACTCATTAACCCAAGGTTTAGGGTCTCAAAAGCTTTTTTATCAAATGAACCAGCAAGGTTTACATTTGAATAATTCGAGGGCCAATAAGGCCTTTTCAAACTATTTTTAAACCATTCATACTCATTTAGCCATTGCCTTAGTTCAAAACAACATTAACATGTGACAAAAAATTTGATTTAGACATTTTTATGAACACCTTTAACAAGACCTAAACCAAGGTAAAAGTCATTAATATTGGGGTTAACCATGGCCCATTCATTAAACCACAATCAATAAGTACCAGTATATTCTAACCATCACCATAAACACGTGACAATATACTTTAGGTCAAGAGTAAACAATATTCAACAATATGCACCAAAAACCTCAATATTTAAATACAAAAACCACTATTTAAAAATCAAAATAAATGTTCAAACACATGATATTTTCAAACTAACAATAAGGGAAGAGATACTTTTCTTATACAATATGATTTATGGATGGATTCTTGGTCTTCAAGTCTCTAGATTGTCTCTAGATTGCTTATATGATAAACCCTAGCCCTAGTCTTCGTAAAGAATTTTTTGAGTGTGTTTTAGGATATTTTGATATTTTATACGTGTAGAATAAAAGGCCAAGTGAGGTTATAATTCATGGGTTATAAGGGTTTAGGTGTGGGAAATATCCAAAATATCCTAAGCTATAAGATGTAAAATGAACTTCCTGGAGGGTATGACTCCTGCACCAAAATGCACACAAAGGTACGAGTGCTACTCTAACTTGTACCCTAGGCCTCACCATGGACCCCTAAACTATCTAAGATATGACTAAACATGCATGTCTTATATCCAAAGATATGAATGGTACTATTCAACTCGTACTAAGTCAGTTTCCATTAGGTCAAGACCAATACTTCATATGACTAGGTTGTATACGACCCATACCCTAACATATAACTTGGGAAGGACTAAACCGTATCTTGGTCTGTGTGTTACTAACCTAGGCTGATCTCTATATGAGAGGTGATGGTACTAGTCATACCCTAGCATATGATTGGTCTGCTCAATCCGTACATAACCAAAAACCTCAAAACTTAGGGAAAATTTCTAAGGGTACAAATCATAGGTATTTTAATTTTCCCTAATTTTCAAAACCCTATGAGGGAAGAGAAGAGGGATTGTGATGGGTGAAGTTGAGACAATTTGACATTCATTTATCTTTGTCCTAGATTGGTCATTATTTGACCTCTTTCTCTTCATATTTATTTGGTTATCATTTTCTCTTTTTCCATGGCAAGCATCAATTCCATGCCTTTTCTAAGAATTTTTTCACTTTGAGTGATAGTAGCATTTGTGGCCATACTAGTCAGTACTTCTTCATTTTTTTTTCCATGAGGTGCAGCGATATTTGATTCAATTTTGCTTCTGGTTTTTGGATAGCAGTTGAATGGGACTCTATCATTTGATGATGCTTGAAAAATTCATCCCTTATTTCTTTCACTATCTTGTCGGTCCCTTCAACTTTAATCAAGATTCAAATCAAAATATCTTCATGAATTCTTCTTCTCTTTCATATTTATATATGCTCTAATTTTCATTGTTCTGACCTTGATTCCCACATTTCCCTTGGGAGGTAATGTGTAAACTCTTCGAATAATTTGGCAACTATCGTCTCCTATAATAAAGTCCCTTTTCTTCCTCCTCTTGAAAAGACATGGTATCTTTGCATCTATAATATTAACTCTTTCAATGGGTGTCTCCAACATATGTTTAGTAAGAAGTTCAAGGTGTGTAATTACCATAATCATTCTTGCATCTCTTTCCTTTTCTTGAAAACTTTTATGTTGACTCACAAAGTATGAGGAGGGATCCCCTGTGTCCACCTTGACATTCTTTACTAACCATTTGGTTAACACCTTTGATGCAAATCCATATGAAATTTTAACAAGGGACCAACTGGATGAATTATCCACTATCTCTTTATTGGTTGGGTCCAATTCCCTATAGAAAACTTGGAGAATCATCTTTTCCAACATCTCGTGATTAGGTTATTTCAAGTGTTTCTCCTTAAATCTCCATACTCTTCATACCATGACTTCTTATGAAGTTGATGAAATTTTATAATTTCATCCCTCAATATTACCATCTTGGATTATGGAAAGTAGTGATTCAAGAATGCCTCCATAAATGTGTACTAAGAGGTTATTAACCTGGCCGAAAGAGACCAAAGCCATAATGTCGCCTCACCCATTAGAGAAAATAGGATGAGATGCAACATTAAAGATTCTTGTGCTATGTGGCCAATGTCTAAAGGGGTACAAACTTATACAAAGTTCTTCAAATTCAAATTACGATCCTCATGTGCTTGGCCCAAAAAGAGACCCTTCATGTGAAGCAATTAAAGCATGGCACTTGTGATATAAAATACATCATTTCACCCAGAATGAGGAATACAAATGGATCTAGCACGCTCTTCTTCATCAAGGTAATCCATTTCTTTAACATGTTCAAGTGATGGATTTCCAATGATTCATCACCTGGGTTAAAGATTCTAACTTGGAGGGTCCTTTTTTGCATTTTGTCTGGTGGTGAATGAGTTTTCCTAGGTATTTCACGATGACTTTCCCAGCGTCCCTCCTTATATGGAGATTTATTTTTGTATTGATCTTATTTAGTACACTTATCCTATTTCTTTTCCCTCATATATAATGGATCCAGTTGAGTTGAATGAGCTTAAAGAGCAATTAAAAGACCTCTAAAACAACGATTTCATTCATCCTAGTGTATCCTCATGGTGTTTACCGATATTGTTAGTACGAAAAAAGAATGGTTCCCTTTGGATATGTATTGATTACTGTAACTGAATAAGGTGATAGTAAGGAAAATGTATCCCCTTTCGAGAATTGAAAATCTCTTTGATCACCTTTAGGGTGCCAAATTCTTCTCTAAGATCCAAGTATCAATAGTCAAATATAACCAATGTGGGTATACCTAAGACAACTTTTTGTACCCAGTGTAGACATTTAGTGTTCTTAGGTATGTTGATTGATTTAACTAATGCCCTTATGACATTAATGGATTTGATGAATAGGGTCTTCCATCAGTTTTTGGATTTGTTCATCATTGTCTTCATTGATATCATTTAATGCACTCTATTAATGAGAAGGATCATGTTTATCACCTCCATCTTATGTTACAAACCATAAAAGATCAGTTGTTGTATGTTATGTTATCCAAGTGGGAATTCAGGTTAAATATCATAACTTTCCTTGGTCATGTTATGTCTAACGAGGGGATTATGATAAATTATCAGAAAATTATTGTGGTTAAGAAGTGGCCGAGACCACAACTCTAACCGATATTCAAAGTTTTTTGGGTTTGGTTGGATATTATAGGAGGTTCGTGGAAAGTTTTTCTTCTATTGCTACTCCCTTGACCAAATTGACTCAAAATAAAGTTAAGTTCTTGTGGTATGATGCTTGTGAAGGTAGTTTTGATAAGCTAAAAGATAAGTTGAATTTATCTCCAGACTTGACTCTACCGGAGGGTACGGAGGGATTTTTTGTTTATAGTGATGCATCATAGATTGGTTTGGGTTTTGTGTTGATGCAGTATGGTAAGATAATTTCCTATGACTCTAGACAATTGAAGGTTTATAAGAGGAGCTATCCAACTCATGACTTGGAGTTGTTATGTGTGGTATTTGCATTGAAAATTTGGCGTTACTATTTATATGCAGTGCATGTTGATATCTTTTCCGATCATAAGAGCCTACAGTATGAGATTACTTAGAAAAATATTAATCTAAGGAAAAGAAGATTAATCTAAGGCAAAGAAGGTTGCTTGAATTTCTTATGGACTATGATATGAGTCTTAACTACCATCCAGGTAAAGGTAACATGGTTGGTGATGCTCTTAGTAGGTTTTCCATTAGTAGCTTGTCACATATGGATAAGGATAAGTGGAAATTGGAGAAGGATATTCACCAATTGAATAACCTTGGGGTTTGTCTCTTGGAATCTAAGGATGGTTGTGTAATAGTGCAACTGGTGGTGCAATCATCTCTCGGTTTGAAAATAAAGTATAAGCAGGTATTAGATACCTTTTCGATGAACAGCAAGGATGATATGGGTAAGCAAAAGCTAATTGATGTTGGGTGTATTTATGTACTGTAGTGTTGTTATCCTAACTCGTTTAGCCTTGTTTTGAGGGCAATTCATGTGCTTAACATATTAATAATGACATAAAAAAGAATCCAAGTGTTTAAGTATGTGATTACAATGTGTAAAGGTGTTTTCAAGCAAGTTTGGATTCAAATAGGTCAGTTAGAGTTAAATTGAGAAAACTAGTGTTAGTAGCTTGAGCTAGGTATCGTTCTAGTTGATCTCAATGTATTCTAATTTGTTTAATGAGTTAATAAAGGTATTATTTTTTTAATTAAGTGTGGAAAAATAGTTTTTAAAGTCCAAGGGTCAATTGAATCAATCCAAGAGTCATAACAATAAGTTAAAGATCAACATGGGCAAGCCTAGTCTTAGCTCAAGTTTTTAGTTTACCATTTTGAATGATTGTGCTTTTCTAAGCTCTGATTTGTGGTTTTTAATGTCACAGGAAGCTTGATGAGTTTATTATGATGATAAATGAGTGATATAAAAGCTGTAAATCAAGTAAAAATAACACCAAAAGTTTTGGAGTGGATCAACAAAAGCACAGGACAAGATTGGGCGTAAAAAGGATACCTCGGATTTCACCAGCACGTGTAAAACCTTGGAAGTGGAAAATTTATGCATTCCATTCATGAAAAGATTAATAAGGGACCCAAAACAGTATGACCTAGATATTTTCTGACTAAGGAGTCCTCTCCCCCTTGAAATAAGTAACGCAACACAATCCTTAGTCCTCCGACGGCGACAATTGTCCCTCTATTAGTAGGACTCTTGTAAACTTTGTGAATCACCTTGGACGTCTTTGGAACTTGGAGTGGGGATTATAAACACTTCAATTAGGTTTTTTTTCATATTATTTGAGGATAATAATATGTTTTCCTTTATTGTGATTACAATTAGGTCCATTAGCAGCTAAACGACCCTTTTCCGAGTTCCAAGCCAAGAACTTGTTTAATTTTCCTTTGAATTGAGTTTGTTTGGATTTATTATCATATTTTTTTGCTTATTTTTTCTTTTTAAAACTATTTTAAGGATTATCTACCCTTTGGATATATCTATTGTAAACTTTTTGAGCCTGGGAGAGGGAATAAGATAATAGAGCATGGAGATAGATAAAACAAGGTTCTTATGCTCTTATAAACTAAGGAATTTGAATTAGCGACTCAGATAGGGATATGCCTAAAATCCTTGTTTTGTTCAAATGTAGAATGATAGCTTCATGCATCTAATTGGATTATTACATTCCCACTCAATGATGTAGCTGTAATGTACAAGTTAGGTAGACGATTAGAGGTTGGGAGATCATGATCATGCGATAAAACCTATGAATTATCAACCATGATAAGCAGTCTAACTAATGATGTTCAAAGGCTTTGTATGACTATTTTTAATCCTTAACCCTAGGTCTCTATTATTGGTTGGCAAAAGTCATTACTTTTCAGCATTAGTTACTTTACTTTTAGTTTCCAACTATAAAACTCTCTTGGTTACTTTATCTCAATAGTTGAACCAGAATTGAATAAATTGTCAACATAAGTGTTTAAGAGATTGATATTCATCTTTATTTAAGGCCACTGTATTACTTGGTAATACCACATACACTTTTGTGTGCACTTGGGCACGACAAGTTTTTGGCACCATTGCTGGGGACTTCTTCATAGGCCACTATCTTATTTTTAGTTTTTTCATATTAAATTTTACATTATTTAGTTTGTTTGTTTTTAATTTCTTTTATTTTTTTATCAGACTTCTTGACATGGAAGTCTAGGATAGATGATTTTTAAGGGATGATGATTCTTGTTATTTTTGTAGAGGACCCTACCATGAGGCTTTTTGTCAAGATTTTGATGCAAGCATTTGGAGGGGAACTTGTTGTTTCTGGCCTATGTTGTAGAACAAAAGTTGGTGCATGGTTTGTGGCAATATGTACCACCCTACCGATATGTGTAGAGCTAATCCTGATTCATTTATGCTGAAGGGTAATACACAAAAGACAACTAAGGAGGTAGATGTAGAGTTGATTCCTCAACGGTTGTAGACAAAGTTGCTAATAATTCCACGAAATATGAGTACTCAAAAACTAAAGTTATTGACTAAGTTAAGGAGATACCACCACCACCATGTCCACAGAGGCTTAGTAAAGCAAATGAGGATACTACCCAATGTGTAGAACAGACATAAGAATTGTAGCCATTCAGTTGTCATTTTTCAATTAAGACTAAAACTAAAAAGGTGAATAAAAGTAAGGGTATTATGGATTGTGTAAATTTTGAAGTGGGATTGGTTGGGCCTCACTCAAAGCACTGTTCTACATTACTTTAAAATGATGTCATATCTATGAAATCATCTTAAACAGTGGGATAGTGTGTAAAGAAGAAGGAGGAATCCGATATTCTTAATTTTGAACTAAATAAGCAACATAAAAAAATATCTCACTTCAAGGCTGAGTAGTTTACCTTGCACCATCCATCACTTGGTTCCTTAATCTTTGTACCACCACCCTATGAGCGAAGCAAAAAGATGGATGTGAAGTTGCGGGTGAAATTTATATTCTCAAGGTGGAAGAAAAAGTGGATTGAGTCATGCCACAAAACTAAATTAGGCTCTTCTTGGGAGGCAACCCAAGTAAAGTATGTTTTATTTTTAGTATTTTTAGTTTCTACTTTACTAGTTTTTGTTTTTGTTGAGTCACGAGTTGATGGAATGTCTGATTATCGGAAAACATGAGCTAAGGAGCATGACAAAGAATGAGTGTGGAGTCCTCGAATCCTCTTGATGTATAAATAGCTAATAGCTCTGCCTAGAGGCCTCAGAGAGTATTTTTATCCCTACCTTTTATAGTATACTTAGAGGACAAAGTAGAATTTTAAGTGTGGGGTCGGGAAATTCCCATTCTTAGGAAGTAGTTTTAATTTTTTTTTTTTGAGATGTTCTTGTTGGTGCTATAAATGATTATATGATAAAAATGTTTTGGTTGTAAAGAGCATGTTCATTGTGTGAATTACTATTTTTGAGACTTCTAGGCTCTTGATTGTGACTTTTGTACTTGTTGGCTTAAAGTGAAATTCATGTGATTGTTTGTGTGAGAGTCTATGATGATCATACTTGAGTAGAGCATATTCCATGTGTGATGTGAGCTTGTTGTATATTTATTGTAGCATGTGATGTCAATAACTTTCCTGGTGTTTGTGTGTAAAGTGAAATAAGTTGGCATTTCATTGATATCCTTGTTTCATACCCTCTTTTGACCTACCAGTGTGCATAATCCTATTAGCCTCATTGTTTCTTTAGCTTATTCTTTGGAATCCTTATATGTTACTTATAATCCCTTCCTTGGTAGACCTTAATTTGATTCGAAACTCTTATGTGCTTTAGTTTAAATTTAATTGAGTAAAGAGTTTGAAAAAAAAGGAGAAAAAGTGAAAGTGAAGACCCAAAGTAGTGGTTATTGGTGTGTAAAGTTGATGTGTACTTTTTGGGAGCGAATTGAAAATTTGTGCTCAAAATTTAATTATAAAGTAATAGAAAATACTCCCACCACATTGTATGTTAATGAACTTAATGAGATAGGGTAAAACAAAAGATGTGTGATGGTAGTAGAGGTGAAAGTTTGTTTTTAGAGATTGATCTTAAGAGTATAATGTGATGTATTAAAAAACTTAGGGAAGATAGTAACTATTCCTAGCCAGAATAGTTCCTACCTGCCCCATAGCCTATATTACAACCTTTAAACACCTATTTTATCCTAAGTTTCTTCATTCTGATATTAGTGGTGTATTACACTAAGGGAAAGCCTATGGTTTATCCTATGTGACTTGTGAATTCCTTGGGAGAGTGAGCATAATTTAATACTTGTACCCATTCTATTATAAAGTACATTTGTATGAGTGATTACGGGTAACTCTCTTGTGGTGAGGGAATTTGTTTGATGATAGTTGGGGGATTTGTATGATGTCTTTGATTGAACAATATGCATGAGTTTACCAACAAGGTGAGTCAATTCTTGAGGCTAAGATTTTTTAGAGTAGTATTCTTGAACTTTCAATTGTGTACATAACACTGTTAATGTAGAAACATGCATTCTGTGTAGTCATGGTAGTACTAACTTGAGTGTCTTGAATGTAGTAGAAGTGTATCTCCTTAGCTTATGATTATTATAGTAAAGAATTTTTTGAGGATGAACAAGCATTTAAGTGTGGGGTAGTGATGCTAGGTGTATTTATGCATTCTAGTCTTGTTGTCCTAGCTTATTTAGCCTTTTTAGGGAAATTCATTTACTTAATGTTTTAATAATGACATAAACAAGCCTCTATGTGTAAAATTATGTGATTACAATGTTCAAAGGTGTTTTCAAGAAAGTCTACATTGAAATTGGTCTCTTAGAGTTAAACCAAGAAAAACTAGTGTTACTAGCTTGAGCTAGATATCGTTCTTGTTGATTTCAAAGGATTTTAATGAGTTAAATGAGTTAATAAGGGTATTATTGTATAATTATACGTGGAAAAACTTGCTTATAATGTTCAAGGATCAATTGAATCAAGCCAAGAGTCAAAAAAATAAGTTGAAGATCAACATGGGCAAGCCTAGTCTTAGATTGAGTATTTAGTTTAGTATTTTGAATGATTGCATTGTTTTAAGCTCTTATTTTTGGTGTTTAATGTCAGAGTGTGCTCAGTGAGTTTATTATTATGAAATATGAATGATATAAAATCTATAAATCAAGTGTAAACAACACCAAAAGGCTTGGAATAGGACAACCGAAGCACAAGAAAAGATTTGAAGTAAAACAGACACCTCAAATTTCACCAGCACGTGTAGAACCTTGTAAATAGACAATCGGAACATACCATGAATGAAAAGTTTCAAAATGGACCCAAAATAGTATGCCCACAATATTGTCCCATGAATCATACCTCTCCTCTTTGAAATAAGCAATGTGATGTGGTCCTTAGTTCACTGACGGCAAAAATTGTCCCTCTATAAACAGGACACTTGTACAGCTTATGAATCACCTTTGATGTCTTTGTAACATTTATAGGGGATGATACACACTTTAAATTAGGTGTATATTGATTTTATTTAGTTATGGATTATAATATGTTTTCCTTTATTGCTAGTACAATTATGTCCACTAGCCACTAAATGCCCCTTTTCCAGAGTTAAGGCTAAGAACATGTTTACTTTCTCTTTGAATTGAGTATGTTTGGATTTATTATCATATTTGGTTGTTTTGTTATCCTTGATAAAAATATTTTAAGGATTATCTACCCTTAGGATACATCCATTGTCATCTTTGTGAGCCCGAAAGGGGGAATATGAAAATAGAACATAGGGATAGATAGAACAAGGTTCTTATTCTTTTATAAAATAAGGAATATTAATTAGTGAATAGGATTGGTATATACCTACAACCCTTGTTTGTTTCATATGTAGGATGATATCTTCACGCATCTAATTGGATTATTACATCCCTACTCAATGATGTAGTTGTAATGTGAAAGTTAGGTATACGATTAGAGGTCAGGAAACTATGATCATACGATAAACCTATGAATCATCAACCATGATAATAGGTCTAACTAATGAAGTTCAATGGCATAGTATGATTCTTCGTAAGCCTTAACCCTGGGTCTCTATCCATTGGTTGTCCAAAGTCATTATTTTTCAGCATTAGTTACTTTACTTTTAGTTTACAATGCCAAGACTCTCTTGGTTACTTTATCTCAATATTTGAACTAGAATTTGATAAGTTGTCAATACAAGTTTCAGAGGCATTCGGCTATACTTAAGGCCACTTTATTACTTGGTGAGACCACACACACTTGTATGTGCACTTGGGCACAATAATGATGACCTTCAAGATCAGCAGTGATGGTATCTTAAGGTGACAAAGAAGGTCATGTGCTCTCGATGTTGATGGGTTAAGAGGTATGATTTTGGCTGAGACCCATGAACCACGGTGTATGGTTCATCCTGGTTCAACAATGATGTATCATGATCTTAAAGAGATGTATTAATAGAAAAACATTAAACGAGATATAGACAACTTTGTGACAAAGTATATGGTGTGTCAGCAAGTAAAGGTGGAGCACTTGAGGCTCGATGGGCTACTTTAAGAGATTGAATTATTTTTCTGGGAATGGTGGATAATTAATATGGGTTTTCTTACCAATCTTTCATGGTCGCAAAATTAGTATGACTCCACTTGGGTCATCGTGGATAGGATGGCTAAGTCCGCTCACTTTTTTCAAGTAGACTACATATTCTACTGAGGATTATACAAAGTTGTACCTTTATGAAATTTTAAAATTGCATGGTGCACCAATCTCAATTATTTTGGATTGTGGTACCCAATTTTCATCATATTTTTGGTGCTCTTTTCAGCATGGTTTTAGGACTAAAGTGAGTCTTAATACGACTTTTCATCCACAGTCGTATGGGCAAGCTGAAAGGACCATTCAAACTTTAGTGGACATGTTGCAAGCCTATGTGATTTTTTATGGTGTTATTTGGTTTGACCATTTGCCTTTGATTGAATTTTCTTATAACTATAGTTACCATTCTACTATTGGTATGGCACCATTTAAGGCATTGCACTGTAGGAGGTGTAGGTCTCCTATTGGGTAGTTCAAGGTCGGTGAAGAGGAAATATTTAGCGTAAATTTGGTTTACCAAGCTATGAAAAAGGAAATGGTGACTAAGGATAGGCTTAGGATCTCCCATAGTTTCCAAAAGTCCTATATGGATGTGAGGTAAATGGACTTAGAGTATGAGGTTGGAGATAGGGTATTCTTGAAGGTATCTCCCATAAACATAGTAATGTATTTTGGGAAAAAGGAGAAGCTCAGTCCCCATTATGTTGGCCCATATATGGTTAATAAAATAGTTGGTAATGTTGCATATGAATTATATTATGCCCATAGCATAAGTTTCATTCATTTGGTATTCCATATATCCATGTCGGAAATGTGTAGTTTAAGAACATTGTTATTTCAGATTCTTTGTCCTATGAGGAGGTCCCAATGAGGATCTTGGGTCAGTAAGTTCATCGGTTATGGAAAAATTACATGGCTTTGATAAAGGTTCTATGGTGGAACCAAAAGTCTGACAAAGCTACTTGGGAAGCCAAGGAGGACATAAAGTCAAAATATCCATTTCTATTCCTGAATTCAAAAACTCATGCTTGAGGTATTTGTTGTTGTTAACTCCTTTGTTTTATATCTTTGTTGATGATAGATTGTTAATCTCTTGGTGTTTGTTTTCTGTCTTAAAGGTAAGAGTAGAGATGTTTGGGGTTTAATCATTCTTATAGTGCCTCATCCCATCATTTGAGGAAGAATGTTCCTAACGGAGGAGACTGAAACACCCCAAACTTTTTCCCTTGCAAAATTTTCTAAGTCTTGAACCTTTGGTGCATCCTATGACTGATCATACCACTCATAGTTGTGGATATAGTTCTAGGACCCTAGTCGTATGTTAGTCAATGTCACATTGGCCATGTTTTGTTCTTGGTACGAGATGTCATCATACGAGTTGTATGTACATGATACGAGAAGTATAGTGCAAAAACATATATGGTTCAGTGCCTAGACTTGACATTCTGCTTACGGTATGGTTGTATGGTAGGGTACGATATAGGCTAAGGAGTTGTATGTTAGAAAGAATGGGATGTCCAACATTCTAATCAAGGTATGAATGGAGGGTACCACTCGTATGATATGGGTAAGAGTGGAAAGGCCAAACCATACCCTTCTGCGAGTCTTTTACAACTTTTAAGCTGAGGGTATTTTAGATATTTCCCACCCCAAGACCTTAAGACCCCATATTTTATAACACTATTTGTACCTTATTCCCTACTTTGAAAGATCAAAACACTCTCAAAAACTCTCTAGAAACCTCTCAAGGAGATTGGGCTAGGATTTTATAAAGATGGTCATCTAGAGTCTTAAGGATCAAAATCTCTTCGTGAATCATCGTAACTCAGGCATTTGACTCTTTCTTCATTGTTAGTTCATACAAATCATATGTTTTAAACATTGTTCTTGAATCATAAATGGTGGTTTTGAAATCCATGGTTAAGGGTTTGAATCAATAATGTTGAGTATTGTTCTCTTGTAATTTCACTTGTGTTTATACATGCTTTTGATAATGGTTTTGAACATGTGTGAGCATGGGAATTATGGTTTAATGAATGGGTCATAGTTAACCCTAAATTGATGGTTTTTGACTTGAATATTAGGATAATAGTATGCCCTCAACCTATTTGTGAAAATGTCTACGAGAAGAATCTTGTCACATGACGAATTGTGTTTTGAATTATTGCTTGGTATAAGAATGTTAATGAAGGATGAATGTGTTTTTAAAGGTCATGATGGCCATAAATTGAATTGAATTATGATTTGAACTAAGGCCTTGGCCTAATGATGTAAATGGTTGGTAAATGGTTACATGAGGACCTTGTGAGCCAAAAATGGTTTTGAATTGTAACCTTGGGGATTTAATTGGATAAATGGTTTCGAGTCCCAAAATTGTTAAATTGAATTGATAACTTTGTATAGATATTGGGTTTAAGTCCAAAAGTGGTATGATAATAGTTATGGCATGTTGAACACTTGCAAGTGGGGTTGGTATGATGATACCAACGTGATATCTTTTGTAAGTAATTAGACTACTGGTTATGTATATGTTTAAATGATGTTTTAAATGGTCTTTAAAACGGGATGTATAGTCGTGCTGTGAAAGTGAAGTCCGAAGGACTAACACTGAAAATTGCACTAGCCGGTGTGGGTGTCTATATGACCGGGAGGTTCAAATCCGCTAAATGAATATATGAATGGGTGGTTTGAGTCCCCCATATTGTATACATTGTTGCTATGTCACCTTGATTATGCTGGGAGGTGCAAGTCTCCCATAATAGCATATACGGATATGTATATTTTCTGGTTCAGGGGGCTACACACACTGGGGATCTTCCACCTAGGGGAGAGCTAGGACCATATAGCCTATGGGTACCTTTTTATATGACAGTTATGCTACACAACCCAATTTAATGTTTTTAATATTAATGCTAGGCCTTGTTCTCTATCCTTTTATGGTATATATATATATACACACATGTGATTGGATATGATGATTTTACTTGGTTTTATTGATGGCATTATTTTATTCCTCTATCCTTGAGTTACATGCTAGCATTCCAACAGCTAAGTATCTCTATATGATGTATCCCTATGTGATACAAGGATCAAAGCTTCTTCTTCTTTTCCTACATAGTGACTAGGTGTTCGAGAAGCTCGTGAGTTGACGTTGTAGTAGTAAGCTTCCATAGTTTGGAAAACATTTATTTCATATTCTTTTTACTTTATGTCATACACTTTGTAAGACTTGGATTTTGACTATCGTCGGAGGCATGTTCCAAAATATTATTTACATAGAATTGTTGAGGCTTTGTTGATTATTGTGAACTTGGGTGTAATGGTTTAGTGTGTGGTGGTGATAAATGGTTTAGACATTTTTGAGTTGTTGTTAGTCTTATATTGCTCTATCGTATTCTATGGTCAGAATATATCCAACTCTTGTGGTTGATATATTGGGTAGAAGAGGTAAAGGGTGTTATCTCCGATCAACATGGTATTTGAGATACCCATCATGTCCATAACCTTATTTAGGTCATTACAATTTATATAGATTATATCTTGGCCTACTAAAAAAGTGAGCCTGACCAGAAGAGCATTTGTGAATTGTACTTCAGAGTCTGAGAGATAAAAAGTTGTATGCTAAGTTCTCCAAGTGTGAGTTTTGGCTAAAGTATGTCTTTTTCATAGGCCATGTTATGACAAAGAATGGTATCATGGTCGATCCGAACAAGATTGTAGAGGTTCGTGATTGGTCTAGGCTGATTTCTCCTATTAAGATTCAAAGTTATGTTTGTTTAGCAGGCTACTATCGATGGATTATTAAGTATTTTTATTCTATTGCGGCTTCGATAACCAAGTTAACTCAAAGGAAGATTTCATTTTAGTGGTCCGATACTTGTGAGGAGAGATTTTAAAAGCTCAAGGATTTATTAATGTCAACTCCTATATTGACTTTGCCTATAGAGAGCATGGTATTTACCATCTTCTGTGATGTTTCAGATATTTGGTAAGGTGTCATGTCTTTGTAGGAGGGTAACGTGATTGCGTATGTTTCTTATCAATGAAAGCCTCATGATAAGAATTACGCTACCCACAATTTGAGTATCTGAATGTTGTATTTTCTTTGAAGTTGTTGAGACATTATTTGTATGGTGTTCATTCTAAGATCTACTCATATCACCGTAAACTTTAGTATTTTTCACCGAGCGAGATCATAATATGAGGCAACAACACTGACTATAGTTGCTTAAGGATTATGACATTACTAATCTCTGTCATCTGGGCAAGGCTAATATGGTTGCGTATGCATTGAGCCAAAAGTCAAATAGCATGGGTAGCTTAGAATCTTTTGACCCATGAAAGGTCTTTGGCCATATGTGTTCAGTCTTTAGCTAACCAGATAGTTAGGCTCAATATTTTTACACCTATGTATGTTTTGGCATTTGTGGGGGCTAGATCCTTATTGACAGAGCAACTTTAGGCTTGTCAATTCGATGATATAGATTTGAGAGTGATTCAGGATAAAGTGTTGCATTATGAGGCTAAGGAAGCTTTTCTTGACTCTAATAGTATTTTGAGAATTGGGGGAGAGTTTATGGTCTAAGAGTAGGTGATTGGGTGAGATTGATCTTGGAGGAGGCTCATTGTTCTAGGTACTTCATTCATTCGAGAGTGACAAAGATATATTATGATTTTGGACAACACTACTAATGAAGTGGTGTGAAGAAAGCTATATCAAATTTTGTTCCTCTTTGCCTATGTTGTCAGCTGGTGAAGGAAGATTAATTGAGGTTTGGTGAATTACTTCTGAGGTTACCCATTTTTGAGTGGAAGTAGGAAAAGATCAATATAGACTATATGACTAGGCTGCCTCATACTTCGTGGGGTTCTAATAGTGTTTGGCTCATTATGGATAGATTGGCCAAATCTTCTCATTTTATCCCTATTTAGGTTTTTTTCAATGCTGAGAGGTTGGACCATATCAATGTTCATGAGATAGTTCATCTTTATAGTATAACAGTGTTTATTATCTGAGACAGAGGTTTGGTTGTAACTTCTCACTTCTGGAAGGCATTTTTTGAGGAGTTGAATACCCGAGTTGATCTTAGCATAACTTTTCACACCCAGACCAATCGTCAATTAGAGAGGACTATTTAGGTTTTAGAGGATATGCTCTGTGCTTGTGTTACAGACTTTGAAGTTTAGCGGGAGCAATGCTTTTCCTTGGCAGAGTTTGCATATATTAATATCTACCATACAAGTATTAAGATGACACCTTTTGAACATTTATATGGTAGCATTGTCACTTTCTTGTTGTTTTCTTTGATATTTATGAGAATAGACCTCGAGGTACAGAATTTCTTTGTAAGTCTTTGGATTAATTTAGGTTATTAAGGATAGACTTCAACCGTCTCAGAGTAGGAATATATACTATGTGGATCATATACTTTGTTCCTTGAGATTTTGTGCTAGTGATCGAGTGTTCCTACATGTATCACCTATCAAGGACGTGATGAGATTTGTGTAGAATAGGAAGATTATCGATATGTTACAATCTATTGGAGATTCTTTGAACTATTAGGGTGTAGTTAGAATCACCCCAAGATTTTTCAACTCTTTATCTAGTTTTTCATATATCTATTCCACAGAGTTATATTCATACGAATCTCATGTCATTATTTGGGACATAGTGTGGTTAGATGAGTGGTTGCTCTTTGTTGAAGATCTAGTCTCCGTTCTAGCATTAGATGTAAGGGGATAGCATTCTAGAGATATTCTAGTAGTCATGGTTCAATGGAGACACTGCTCCATAAAAGAGGCTACTTGGGAGGTCAAATCTAACATCCATATAACTTAACCCAAGATTTTTACAGATTTAGGTATTTCCCTATCCTTTAGTTTGAGGACTAACTAGATCCTTAGTGGTGAACATTGTAATGACTTGATTCTATGAACTTTCCTATTTTTATATGTTTTTACCATTTTAACCTACCCATGGTTGCTATATTTTATTTCATACATGTGGGAATAGTTGGCATGGTTCCCAATGCAATTTTAAATAATTTGTGCCAGTTTGTAGTTTTTAGAGGTTGTAAAGTCCTTATAGTTGACTTCAGTCAATATTTGTTGCTCTGGGGGTCAGATTGCAAAACAAAATACAACACTAGGTCTGAAAAATTTATTTTAGGTTAGTAGTGTGATTGGTACGATTTTTTGTTTTGTATCTCATTTCAACCATTGGTTTGGAAATTAGTAAAATTGGGTCTAGGGGGTCATTTTTAGGAGAACAACCTATTTTTGGAAATTTAATGGTGCCATTGATTCTAGAACATCGAATTCAGTCTACTAGAATATTTTATTTACCTTCATGGGATTCTGAATGAATATCGATGGGTGGATCAACAACTTTGCAGCTTAGCAAAGTTGTTGATTCAACTGAATGCTAGTGCAACCACTTTAGTCGCCAGTGCACCACTTTTGCGGCACCTCATTAACAGTCAACTATTTCTAAAGCGGATGCTTGACTGCTTTTTCACTCGCTGCTTTAGTGCTAGGGGACTGCTTTAGTGGCACAACACCTTTGGGTTAGATCGCTTAAGTAGTCAGCTAGTGCTTTAGCGATGAACGCTTAAGTGGCCATAGCTTGATTGTGTCAAACCCCCCTCCCCATTTTAGTGATTTTGTTTAGTTTTTAAGTCTTTGAGCTTCTAGTTAAGGGATTTTTGGGCAATTTTTTCCATTTTCAAGCTTGGGTTAGCTATAAATTACTATTTTAATTATTTTACATTGACTATATTATTTAATACCATTTTAAATCTTGATAACTATTCAAAATTTTGGCCTAGAAGGCCTAAATTGTATTTTTTTGATTAAAATTGCATTTTGAACCTATTTTTACCTGGGTTTTCTACTATGGATTTCTTTTATCATGGATAAGGTTTTTCCAAATTCTATTTGTGGGTCCGTTTTGACCCCAACTTTAAAATAGGTGATATGGATATCATTGGTTTTCTTTTAATGTGTAGATACTAAATTTGTATTTTATAGTTGATTTTGAGGCCATTTGAGAGAAGAAATCTCTCTGTTAGAGGCCTTTAGGCATGGATCTTGACATCGCAAGGTAGGTTATGGCTTCACTTTCTTCAGACTAGGCTGGGTAGTATATATATATATATATATATTATTGGCCTTGTATATGCATTTGTTAATATGATAGTAATGTGGCGTTGCATACATATTTATTACAATCTTACATTACTTATACTAACTTATGGTTGGTTCATATGTTGAGTAGAATTTGAGCCTACATGTGTATACATATTGAATAGATTGAAGATCTTTATACTTATTTTTTTGTGAGCATCATATCCTCATATCACCTATATATTCATGATACATTTGTTCCATTAAGGAAACACTAATTTTTTATAGATGGGAGTCATTTTTACAAAACCCTCTGCCATAGTCCATGTGTTGGAGAGATGATATGGATATTGAGATTGGGGTTGAGTATTGAGAAAGTATATGACTGCGAACCACCCATGGGTTCTACCTAAAAGCACTGAGACTCGGTAGGTGTATACTGAGGTTATGCGATAACCATAATCACATCACATCACGAGCATCATCATTGCATTTCATGCATAATGCATCTTTAGTGTTGTGATTTCGTGTGTTATTCATTTCATATTTAACTTTTTCTTCTATGTACATATTTATTTGTTATGGGTTATATTTAGAACAGTTAGCTAATATGGTGTGATCTACTGCTTGGTACATTTTCTTATTATAGCTAACGTGCTCATAGTATGTATTTATATACCTTATTTTCTACTTTGCTCAGTTAACCTATGATACCTATTGATTACAAGTTGATCATAATCTTTCCTATCATTTCTTTTTTTATGCAGATCTAGGTACGAGTGCATTGCACAACAACTGAGATTGTATGTTGGTTATTAACCCTTTCAAGGTGGTGATTTCTCTTGCCTTTAGAGTCGACCTCTGATGTATGGATTTAATTTTGTGAACTTTTTCCTTTTATGTGCTTGACCATTTTAACCCTCCATATGGTTATTACTTGATTTTTCTTGGGTGTGAGGATGGTTGACATGGTTCCTAATGCGATTTGGAACAATTTGTGGGAGACTGTGGTTTTTAGATGTTCAAAAGGCCTCATAGATATTTTTGATCAACATTTATTGCACCATTTAATGGAAAAATAGATCATGCCAGCAGATTTGAAATGTATATTTTGGGTTGGTAACTTGGTCGGTTCAATTTTTAGGGCTTCTAGATCTTATTTTGGCCCTTGGTTTGTGTAAGTCCCCTTACAATTTTGATCATTTTATTTTTTACCCTCCCACATGGTTAATGTCGGGTATTCACTTAAATTATGTTTAAGGATGTTAAAAGGGTGTTTTAGGAAGGTTTTGAATTTTATGAAAGGGGTTTGGGGTTATTTTTGGATCCCAAGAAAGTAAGCCTCTGCAATAAGGTCGTGTAACGGAGGTTAACTACTGCGATATTGGCATGGTACGGAGGCTAACCTCTGCGATATCGGCGTGCCACACTATTATTTTAAATTCATCCAGTTTTTATTTTATTCACTTGGGGTCAATGGCTTTTTGTCCTTTTACCCCTTGTACGACCTTTAAATATAAAATGCACTCTTTTTTCATTAGTTTTAAGGATCAAAGGTCATTCTCTTCCTCTTTAACACTTTAACCAAGAAACACCAAGGGTTTCATCATTCAAGCTGTAAACTCTAAATTGTTTTCAATTCCTTGTGTATTTCAGGCATGTTTCTCTTTCCCTAACTTTAGTGTTTTCATTGTGGCATTAATTGAAAGAATTTTCATGTGATTTAATTGTGGGATTTTAAGTTGGTTTGAAGTATTTTGGTTGTTACTAATTGAATTACTTATTCTATGTTCTAAATTGATTATTCCCGCTTTAAATTAATATTTTTGGGGCTAAATTGATGCATGGAATAAATGCTTGGAATGGGGGACATGAGCTTCACAAGTTGATAAATTTTGTCTTGATAATTGCATTAACCTCAACCCACCTTGTAAATTTGATTTTGAATACGGAAGATTGCATGGCTTTATTTGTTTTAACCTAATGCATTGCAGTAAAGGATAAATAAGTGAAAATGGTTTTGGATGGCCTTGGTTTTGGACTTTAAATGGAACTTGTGAGTCTATTTTGGTTATGTTGATCTGGTTTAGCATAATTAATTTAGTTGACAAGCATATTGGTATGATGACACCAAGTGGTAAATATCTTAATGAATAACTTCTGGGTTAATAGATTGAATTATGTGCAAATTATTTCAATTTTCGCTTAAATGGAATATGTAGCTCACCGTGAAGATGTAAATCCCTGGGGGACAAATACAGGAAACATCATTTGTCGGCATTAGCAGTCTATATGATCATATGCTTAGTGCACACTTAATATATTTATATAGGTATGGCTATTTCCTTGGTGGCTTTAGGTTTATATATATATATAGGTATGGCTATTACCTTAGTGGCTTTTGGTTTTCCTGAAATTTTCCTCAGTTCATGCAACTAACACATGCTGGGGCCCTTCTAGTAGAGTCAGCTGGACCTATATAGCCCATGGGTGCCTTGAGGATAGATCGAGCTGTAAAGTTCTAGTTAAATATTTAAACTCTCATGTTCATGACCCTTGTCCCTATCCTGACATCCTATATATATGTATATGAATGTAGTACATATGGTTTATCACTTGATTTTGGTAATTGCATTATTTTATCCTTATTCCCTGGTTTATATGCTAGTTCTTATCCTAATGACCATCCATGGACGTTACATAGTTTCATGATATAGGTCTGAAGGGTTTCCTAGTACTCTTGTCCAAAGTAAGATTTTTGAGCACGTCTATTGAGTTACTGCGATGTGGTGAGACTTCATCCCATGGAAGGCCTCTATTTCATTGTTCTTTATTTATTGTCAAATTACTTTTGGATTCCTTTAGATTCTTCGATGTTATTCTGGTTTTAGAAGCATTCATGGACAAGTATGGGTTGATTGTTATTTGAATTCTTTGAACCATCATTTGATGTATCTATTCCTATTACTATTATCATTGGTTTTATTGGCTTCCACTTTATTTTTAGGATTATTGCGTTCTTGAGGTTAGGCTAAGGGGTTAGTCTTTGGTCCATGGTGGGCTTGAGATACTCATAACAACTAGGCCCTAGTTTAGTTTGTGACAAGCTTGGTATTAGGGCATGGTTTTGGGTCATTAGCTGTCCACAAATTGGTATTGAGCAAATTCCCTTTTATAGGTCTATGGAATGCTACACTTATAACGGGAAGGCTATAAGGCATTTAGGAATGTTTTCCTTTCTTGTGTTCTATTTTTGAGCTATAGAGTCTAGTACTTTATAACTTTTCTGACTCCTGGCGTACTCGCATTTTAGATCATGCCTCCTCAAAGATCTGATATTCCTAGAAACTCTGCAGGGAACTCTATCCTACCAGAAGAAAATATGGATGGAACTCGCCTTACATATGGATTATAGAATAGGTCTATAGTACCTATTTTTGATTATCATGCTCCACATGGGGTTCCATCATTCTCTACTAGTCCTCCTTAAGCTTCTTAGTCTAGTGACACTTATGTTTAGTTTTCTTTGGGAGATATATATAATATGGAGTTATGTCGATCTAGTCATATGCTTACTCAGTTGGTGGAATCATTGTCTCATCTTTCTAACCATGTTAGTTCTATTGTTCATTTATCTAAGGTCACCCGGGTTGGTCAGTTTAAGAGGTTGAATCCCCCAACCTTTATAAGTTCTAAGATTGTGGAGGATCCATAGGGGTTCATCTATAAGATGGAGAAATCATTTGGGTGATATATGCTACTATTGTAGAGTGTGTGGAGCTTGCTTTCTATCAGTTGAAAGATATTATTTACTAATGGTATAAGGGATAGAAAGAGATGAGGGGTGATGATGCTAAATAAGTAGTATGGGATGACTTTTTTGGTGCTTTTCTTGATCACTTATTACCTTAGGAGTTGTGGGAAGCTAAGGCTGAGGGGTTTGTTAATTTGAAGTAGGGTAAGATGAGTGTCAGGGAGTATGCTCTAACATTTTAGTAGTTGGCTCGTTATGCTCCAGAGTTGGTGTCTAATATGAGGTCCGAAATGAGAAAGTTTGATTCCGGTTTTTCTCGTGATTTGGTGCTAGAATTTAAGGCTCCTATGTTGAATCATGATATGGACATCTCTAGGCTGGTGGTTTCTATGTAGCAGGTTGAAGATGAAAAAAAGAAACAGGTAGAGATGGTATAGAGGAAGAATAAGAAGTTTAGATATTCAAAAATAGTTGCAGTCAATAGAATAATGAGATATATGGTAGATAGTGGACTAAGAAGAAGAATTGGGGAATTTGTATTTGGCTACTAGTGCTACTTATCCTAATCCTTCAAGTGATCATCATTTTTAAGCCAGAAGTTGTCCTAAGGTATAGGGTGCCTAGTCTCAGGCTTATGGAGCTCAGTCATACCCACCTTGTCCTCTTTGTCCTTTTTTTAGGTAGCTTCATTGTGGATATTATGAGGAGGAGAGAAATTGATGCTACAATTATGTTCATATTGGTCATATGTAATGAGTTTGTCCTTCAGCTAGGGTTGCCACTAGGCTGATAAAGTTTTGGTTTCCACTTCTTCAGCTCCTTCTCTTAAGGGAGCTACTTCTAGTATTGGCACTGGCTAGAATAGTCTCTATTAACTTGATACTCATAGTAAATTAGAGTCATCCCCAAATATTGTTAATTGAATGTTACAGCTCTTTCCTTGATGTTTATTATTTGCTTGATCTGAGTTCTTCCCTTTTTTATGTGACCCTTTATGTGATTGTGCATTTTGGTTTTGACCCTAAAAATATTTCCGACCCCTTTTGTATTTCTACTCTGGTGGTTGATTCTATAGTTCTATAAAAATTTATATGGCGGTGTGTGTCCATCTTTCATAGGGAGACATTAGTGTATTTGATAGAGCTTGATATGGTGAATTTAGATGTCACCTTGGGGATGGCTTGGCTTCATTTGTGCTATATTTCTTTTAATTGTAGGAACTGAAGGGTCAGCTTACTCTTTCCTAATAATTCAATATTAGAATAGGAGGCGAGTTCCTTAGTTCCTAAAGGGAGGTTTACTTCCTATATTAAAGCTCAGAAATTAATTTCAACAAGGGTGTCCATATCATCTATTTCTGGTTAAGGATTCATACTTTGAATGTCCTTCATTGTAATTTATCCCTATGGTTAATGAATTTACTAAATTGTTGCCCGATGACCTTCCTGGAATTTCTCCCAGCAGGCACCAAAATATTCTATGTAGAGTAGAGTGCCTTATGAAATGTTATGACTGTAGAGTCATTGGTCATTTCTCTAAATAGTGTCCTCAATGTAGGATTATTAACCTGTTGCACAGTTTGTTCAACTGATTAGGTAAGTATCACCTCCAGCTAGATGTGGTGCATAAGGTCATAACGGTGGTCCTTTGGGTTTTATAAGAGTTCTTTAAGTAGGTACAATAGTTGGTTGGTCAAGTACCCAGTACAAATATGGAGAGAATTAGTTATATGTTTTACATGGTAGACAAAGATGGAGTCTTCATATACTGATATTACAAATATGATTACAGTATGCCATCAGCTGACTATTCCTTTATTTGATTAAGGATCCACTTATTCATATGCATATGCTTGTTCGGAACCATGATTTGAGTTATCTTTGGAGCTTTTTATCTTTTCTATTACATGTAGCTACTCCTATTGGTGATTCTTTAATAGTGGATTAGGTTTATAGCTCATATGTTGTGATTGTTCGAGATTATGATACTTCGGTTGATCTTATTATATTTGATATGGAGGATTTTGATGTCATTCTAGGCATTGAATGGTTATCCCCTACCACGCCGCCTTGGATTATTTTGCCAAAAACATTACCTTAGTTATGCATGACATACCTTCAATTGTGTGGCAAGGTTCTTTTAGTCACATACCAACGGGGATTATCTCTTATCTTCGATCTAGAAAATTAGCGAGGGGTTGTGTACCATCTCAAATTTTGATGAATTATGTGAAATATGTGTTTCTATGTGATTTGACTATTTTACCCCTCCATGTGGTTGTGTTGTGGCATTTCAGGGGTGTAGGATGATTGACATGACTCTTGATGTATTTTGGTTTGTTTTATGCAATATTGTGAATTTTCGGTTGCTTTGAGAGTCTTATAATTGACTTCAGTCAACATCTTTTGATTCGTGCATCAGATGGCAAAACATACTATGCCAACAGATTTGTAACGTTGATTTTAGCGAGGTAATGTGGTTGGTGTGGGTTTATGGCTATTAAATCTCATTTCAACCTTCAGTTTGGAAAGTTGTTATTTTGGGTTTTGGGGGTCAACTTTGTTAAAATGACATTATTTAAAATTTTAATATCTCCATTGAGTTTATAACATCGAATTTGATAAGGTTGCATAGTTTGTTTGTGTTCACGAGATTTAAATGAATCTCGAGGGGCCCGTAGAGACTTAGAATGTACCAAGTTTCTAACTAGTACATCACTCAGTAGGTGCACCCACGATCACGATGCTCCTAACTTGATCACAATTGGTCCTACGGATAAAATGTGTCTATTGTGATACCCTTTCTATGATTGTGATATCATTGTCATCTAGGTACCACGATCATGACACATGGTCCGGGATCGCAATGCCTTGGTATATAAATACCCATGTTTTTTTATTTTTTAACATTTTTGAGACTTGCAACTTAGGGTTTCTTGATTTTTAGATTTTTCTTTCATTTCTAAGCATGGATAATCTCCAAAACACATATTTCAAGTGGTTTCTTCCATCTTTATTTTCTATTTCTTGTTTTAAACATGGATTATAGTATGGAATTTGGGAATTTTGGCCTGTAAGGACTAAAAATTGTATTTATCCAATTTAAACCCCAATTTCAAGCCCTTTTTCACTTGGGTGAGTCTCTAATCTTATAATTATCAATTTTCCCTCAATTTCAACTTTTAAACAACTTCAAATCTCTATTCATAAATGAATTTTGGGGATATTAACCCGGTTAAGCTAAAAAATATTTTTTCTTTGATTTGGATCTTATTTCTACTTGAATTTTTAGATATAGTGTCCTAAATATATGGGGAACATATTTTTGAAGTAATACTATGATTTTGACCTCTTATTTGAAACCCCGTTTTAGGGGCCCATTTTAACCATAACTTAAAACTATGCACTATGTGTATCATTGGTTTTCTTTTATGTGTAGCTATATTTTCATGATTTAGTTGATTCTGAGACTATTCGTGAGGAGTGACACTTTGGATGAAGACTTTCATTTCAACTTTAGACATTCAAGGAAGGTTATGGCTTAACTTCTTTTAGTGTAGGATGGGTAGTTAATTTTGATACACAAGCATGTTAAGGGTGTGAGAACTAATCATAAAAATTGCTATCTTATTGTGTTGTGCCTGTGTAAGGGCCTATTTGTGATGTATTTGGTGATTTGGTTAAATTATGTGCTATGTGTGACTATGTGGGGTCCTATGTGATGTTGATAGCCTATATACATGGAAATAATTGCATGTTGACAAATTGTGTATTGTGATGCTTTCATACTCTATTAGTATATGAATAATTTTGGTTTCATGAATGGTTTGAAATATTGAGTGGATATTTGACTCACTTGTTTGGTATATTGGTTGGATATAGAAATATTTATTGTGATTTGTTGTGGGGATCACATCCTCATATCATATACATTCATGAAATATTGGTACCACCGTTGAAATACTAGAAATACTAGCTTTCCTGACAGAAAATATTACATCTTATAAACCCTCCACGACGGATATGATGATGATGAGATCTAGATATGGATTTTATATGGGTTTATGAACTCCCCATGGGTCCTAGGTTGGGAAGCTTTAGCTCTGTAGGCATATAAGAAGGCGGTGCAATGTAAATGCTCAAACTACACCTCTTTAATGGGAATGTAAGCGATCGTTGTCAATATATAACCCAACTAGGTTGGTGTTGAATCCCACAGGGAATATGGTGTGAAGTTAAGTTGTTTGCAATTTAATCAACTGATAGTTGGATGTTTCCTGAAATGGGTGTTTTGGAGATTAGAAAATAATTGTTGGTCACTTTAGTTTCATTGTTTGAAATCAAGAGTTTATGGAAAACCAAAATTATGTTCACTATGTGTATTAGTAATTGACAGATGCTAATAGTGATTCAAGATTCTCATAGTAAGTAGGACAACAAATTATCTGTATCGAAGTTATGCCTAAATTTCTCTCGACCTACATAAGCATTTAATTACCTAATCCTCTCGGACTTAGGGAATTTATATTTACTAACCAAACTTTACCTCAAGTTAATCAACCTTGTTACAATGTCTATTATTAAATGGAAGTTTAGTGTTTCCAAGTCCATGTCAATAATTTGCTTCCTACTATATTTGATTTCTTATCTCAAGCAAATCAAAGTAGGTGATATCTATCGTTTGCAACCAGTAGACAATAATTACAGTCTTGGAATTATCAAGGAGTCTTATTACCTTTAGAATCGAAAACACAGAGCATCTTACCAAGACTTAACCCATAGATCCCATAATTTGGGTTAAACAGATTTTGCCACTCATAATGTAATAAGCGAAACAACTAGACGTATTCATAATTTGAAAGATGAACATACCACAAGATGAATAATAACTAGTGATTCTCGGATTAGATCACAATACAAATCCCAAAATATTAATGAAAATCTTTTCAAAGTTAATTACGTGTGTTCCAAAATTATGTTCAGAACTCCCCTAGAATACCCTAAACAATACTTTTTATAGTTAATACTAAATAAGGAAACAAAATCACAGAGTTTAATAATTCCTCGAATTAGGTGACGACATTCGTGATACCTTATCAGGAGTCTGATGACTTATCACAAATGTCGTCAGCTCCCTCTTCAGTTTTAAAACTTCCTGCTTGAGGCTGACGATGAATCCTAATGACTTATTATAAATGTGAATATGTGTCAGACAATGTCGTTACTTCTCCACCTCTACTCGCATGTTCTACCAAAGGATGACAGCGACTCTTACGACTTATCAACTCTTTGACGACTTATCAGGAAATGTCATCACAACTTTCAGCTGAGGTCCATTCTCTGTCTAAGGATAATGGTACATCTGATAACTTATCATAGGACTGCCAACTTATCAGGAATGTCGTCACCCACACTTCTCTTCTATTTGCTTCGTATTTAAACTCTTTTGCTTCCATTCCCGTTGGTTCTCTTGCATCTTGGCTTCTATTGCAAAATCAACGATAAAACAATTAAAAACAACAAAAGTTTCTTAAGATCTTGCAATTATTCTTAGTTAAAAGCTTCAAAGGTGTTAGCGTCTGCTCACACATCAACACCCTCAACTTAAAACAATTGTTTGTCCTCAAGCAATTCAATCACAACCAAGAGGATACAAAGTACATTCGACTTTCAATCATCCATATTATCTCAAAACATATTCACCATCTCAAAGGTAAGTCAATTCAATACAATTGTGTATATTATTGAAGAACAACAGTGCAATACATGGGAATCAAGGTACGATATTAATTCAGCTATAATAACAATGCATCAACCAGTCTTACACTATCTGAACAAGTTAGCAATTTGCAACATATCTAGTGTTCCCTCACAGCAAAGAAATCCCCCTTTTCTCATATCAGTAATCATATATGTAACTATGGGGACAATAAAAAATGCTCCCTCAGAATGAAGTTCCAATCAATGTATACGGAATACTATAGGCTTTCCCTTATTTTCATTACCAAGATCTTTAAACTGGTTAGCTAAGATCACTATAGTTCTTCTTTTTGACTTGTAATGCAGGCTAGGGGCTCGTATGATACTTGATGATATTTAATGTTACTACACCTCCTGGATACTACTCTAGCTTTTGGGGTTTCACTCATTAACCTTTTTCTATTCTTCTCTTTTCTTGATTACACTTATTTAGGATGGATGCGATATTTTCCACAATCAGTTATTCTTTTTCACAACTTTTCTTTTTCTTGCTCTTTTGCACCGCACCCTGCTTTTTATTCTTTTCTTTTATTCTACCTTTCTTTATACTCATTCTGTATCACGCACCCCTATGATATCCACCTGCAACTTAGGCTATTTTCCTAAGTCAAGGTGCATAGTGTCCAAGATGGACCAGGGCTAAAACAGGTTCATTGTTATATAAACGGGAAGATGGCAGGTGTCGTAAAATGAAATAGGCTAAGCAGGCTCAAAGCAGGGGTCAAGGTATATTCTACATGCAGGAAAGGTCGTTTAGGCTAAAAGTAGGCTAATATAAAATTGGCCTATGATCATTTCCTAACCCCTATCCTTTAACCTTGGTAAGACTAACCGGGCAAGTTCTGAATCCAACATACAGAGGGAACTAAATAAAATCTCACACACACATGGCACACTAGTATATCACTTGTTACTACTTATCCAGTTCATGTAGATATTTAGCTATGATTATTGCGTCACTAGAACTAATGCCATACAAAGATGCACAATGGTAAGACTTAGAATCAAACCACACATTTAAACCTTCAGACCATTAGAGAGGTGCTCAAAAATTACAAAATCAAGTTAACTGCCTTAGTTACTTATATTTCTCCCAGTTAGTTACAAAATTTTATAACAATGATTTACCCTACACCCTCAACTTAAAATCACAGAAAAACTGAACTAAGGGCTAGGGTATACCTGGAGTAGATCAAGCACTAGGATCATGGGTTCTTGACCCAGCTGCTGCATCCTTAGCTGCCCTACCACCATCAAGAGTCTCCCTTTTTCTGACACATCCAACCCAGCATTTGTTGGGGGCTTACTAGTTGAGGAACCTACACCTCTCGCTCGAATGACTGCCTCTCATTTCTCATTATCGACTAAAGACTCAATCCTCACCTTATTTATTTCCTTCTTTTCAATCTTCTTTCTTGCCCTCTTCTCTGCTTTTCTTTCTTTGTCACTATCAGGCCTCTCTCTCTTACCCTTGCCTTTTTTCACTTCTTTTATCTTCGTTTTCTTCACTGGTTCCTCTGTGAGATCGAGCAATGGGATTTCTCCCTAAGACTCATAAATATCCGGATCAACTGACACCATAAATTAGTATTGATGTAGTTTTCCAACCTCCATTTTTACCTTGTTTAAGTCTAATCAGAATAGTGCAATCTCTAGAACTGACCTTACTTTCGATCATACATTAAAACGGTTCTCCAATTCATCAATCCTACCAGGCAGAGCCTTGTAGGGCTCAAGTGTAGCCCTAACCTTCGTGTCTACTGCAACCTCAAATTATTTGGAAAAGAGTTGCAACTGAGCGTCACATAATTTGGCTTGTTTTGCCACTCTCCTAAAGTTCATTGGGTTGAAGGCAAATTCTGTTGTAGGAACTGTAGTCGAAGGGTTTGTCTCACTTTTAGGCACTGAATCTCCTCATGCTGAGGATGTTGGTGGTGCAACTTCAGAATCCTGTACTTCCACATTATGTGCCAAGTCGGTACCTGTAATTGGGTGATCTGTTGGAACCTTTGTGCTTCTGTCAAGTCTCAGCCTGAGCTGATTTTCATCATTTCAGATAGGATTATGGGTCTACTTGGAAAGTTGTTCTTCTTCTAACCCTACAACCTTAGGCATATTGGTTGTCCTATATAACTTCGTAATTAGACAAGGGAAAAGATATGTCGTATCGAACCTTGAGACCCAAATTTTTATCTCTTCGACGATAATCTCTCCAAAGTTCAATTTGAGGTAAGAGACAAAACTTGCATCTAATATTGCTCTATCATTCCCAAGGATATTATCTCCATCTGTGGGCATCAACCAGATACATATAATACCCTACCAAAATCTTGCCTCTAGATTTAAGGAGGCCTTGAAGATCTTTTTACTTGAGTTGGTCAGCCATTCAGGTTCTCCATCAGCTATGAGTGTGGCTAACCAAGATCGTTGATTTTGTTGATGCTTCAACCGAGCATAGAACATAGGTGAAGTAGCCTGAGGAGTGAAGTTTGGGCCATGAAGGAATCTGTTGATTGTCTCATCAGAAACATCCACCATTATACCCCGTACCAGAACTTTATCCAACAAAGGATGATCTGCTGCTTTGTTCCCTTCTTTACATATGTTTTCTAAGTGATCCTAATAGTTCGCATAGAACTCCCTAACTAGTGTAGAGCAAAATAAGTTTCCTCCTCTTATAGTCCATCCCAAGTTGTAGTCAGGAAATTGCCTCTCAACTTTGGGATATCTGCTCAAACCTTCAGTGATGATCCTATTTTCTTCAAAGATTGGCCTTTTAGCAGCTCTTCTGTTAGTTCTGCGAAGCCAAACAAAGAAGATTTTCTATGCTTTTGGGATTTGCCACCTAGTGTTGTCTTGGACTTTGGGGTTCTTGAATTTAATCATAGTTCCTCAAATCGGACGTTCTTCATCATCCTATTGCTCAGCAGAAGGGGACTCAGATGATGGTCCCTTGGATTTAGGTTGATCTGAATCATGCTCTTTAGATTCAACATGTTCAGACTTTTGTTGCTTACAGACCATTTGCTCAGAAGTTGTATGTTTAGACGTTGTTGGTTCAGTATCTCTTTCTTCACTCTCCTCCACCTCAACTAGTTGGGATGGAGGAGGCTTTATCAAGCTTTTTTTCTTTCTTTTCTTTCTGAGTAGTGGCTCGTCATCCTCATAATCGAATTTCTCATTGAAGAGCTTTTGGGGTACACTCCTTTTTTCCTCTTTCTTTGTAGTGTTGGGGTTCTTTCCTTTGGGTGACATTACAAGACCTGTAACAACAATCAAGATTATATAACACCAATATCTCAATCATAGAAGTTCCACACCCCTAGAGAGGGTTTATTAATGCTTCAGGTCAAAGTTGTAACGACATGTCTGATAAGCCATCACAGTTGTGATAGCTTTTCACAAATGCCGTCAGATCCAAATAGAATCCACAAAATTTTATCAACTTATAACGATATGTTTGATAAGCCATCATAAATATAATAACTTATCATCCATGTTGTCAGCTCAGGATACAACCCCAACTCGACTTCAACTTGATTTTTAATCTAATCTCTTTTTAAAACCCTATTGATTCTCATTTTTGAGCTGACCTTGTAAGTCTCAATCTTGCACAACAAACCCTAGTTCCCAATTTTCATACATTCTAAAGATAAACTTGACTCAAACTTCTTAGGAACCTCGATTCACATCATTTTATTACCTACCAACTGAAGAGAAACGTTAGGTTTTGAGCATACCAAATAGGACCCTTCACTTGCTTACATAAGCAAGAGAAAGTAGATGAAACAAGAATTCTTGATTTAGATTTCAAACCCACACACACAAGGAAGTTTTCTTTTGTTTTACTTGGAATCACTTTAGAAAGGGAATAAATTAAACTAAGTATAGAAGGAAATAAAACTCAAAGTAAGGAAAAATAGAAAAGCGAGAATTTTAAAAGGTTTGCCTTTAGATCGGGATAGATTCCTTACTTAGGCCCAGAACTTTCTAATAGCCAATTTGGGGCTTTTCTGAAGATTTTTTCTTATGGCTTATCACAAGTGTGATAGCCCATTACAGATGTCATCAGCCTTAACAAAACTTACCTCAGAGCTGATTTTTCTGATGATAAATCTGACAGCTTATCACAATTGTGATAGCTCATCACGAATGTCATCAGGCTTAATTAATTGTCCATATCAAATTCACCTCAAACCCATCATACCTTATCAATTCCTCATAATTTCCATCTAATAATAAATGAAAGTAATTTGCATTAAAACATAAAAATTTTAGGTTGCCTCCTAATTGTGCCTGATTTAATGTCGCGGTACGACTTGGTTATCTTGAGTACTAAGACTTCATTAAGAAAACCTGTTGACACCTTCTTACCCTCTTTATAGAATACATCCACGATTGAGAAAAAACTCATCTCCTTTTGTTGTGTCATAGATGAGTGTATTTTGAATCTTGCTTCTTTCTCATTGATTTTGAACTTCAGCTCATTCAGCTACATGTCCACTATTACTCTCCCAGTTGCAAGAAATAGTCTACCCAAGATGATGGGTACTTTGAAGTCCATCTCATAGTCTAGGACTACAAAATCAACAAGCAGTATAAAGTCAGCCACCTTTACTAATGCATTATGTAATATGCCCACTGGCTGCTTTACAAACCTATCCTCCATCACCATCATATATTCGTTGAGGTAGGATCCCCCACAGCCAGCTTCTTGAACACAGAGAGTGGCATTAGGTTTATACTGGCCCCTAGATCACATAGGGCCTTAGCAAAGTTTTGAGACTCGATTACATATGGAATAGTAAAGGCTCTAGGGTCGGCCTTCTTCTTCACTAAGGATTGTGTAGAAATGGCACTACAATGGTGAAGATTATCCACTGTTTCATATCTTACTTCCCACTTCTTTGTTACCAGGTTCTTTATGATTTCGGCATATCTTGGGATTTGCTCCAGTGCCTCAACCAATGGCACATTCACTATCAATTGTTTGAGCATTGCCAAGAACTTGTTGAATTTTTTATCATCAGTTTTTTTCTTCAATCATTAAGTAAATATAGGTAGTGGTCTTGGGAGAGTTTTCCACACTACCTCCTTCCCCTTCTCCTTCTATTTTTGTTTTTCCAGAGCATCATCAGAACCATCCATCTTCTCAGACTCCACTGGACATTCTTCTTTGGGTTCATCCTCTACCTTAATCATATCTTCAACCCAAATTTTTCCCACAGAAGGTACAAGCAATATCTTACTAATCCAAGTGGTAATCTCCATACATGAGCCATCATTCTGTAGATTCGGATAGTACCACTTGGTAATGTTTGGCTCTTCCTCTGGTTAAATATTATAAAGAGTTCGTTCATCTGTTGCTCCAACTGTTTGATTATGGTAGAGTGTGAGTTTACCAACTAACTAATAGATGACAGATCGATCTTTATGGTAGTCCCACTAAAGTTGGTAGCCTCCACTCCCTTCAGCAACTTAGCCATCATGTCCTCATGGATATCTTTTTAGAACTTGTTATAGCAACCTCATGATTTCCAAGAAGGAAATATATCCCGCTCCTATCATCATTGCTTCTTCAGTTTCCCTACTCCCTATCTTTATAACTAAGCTTATCATAATTGTTCTGACCTTGACTCCCTTGTCTATTGCCTCAGAAACCCCCGTGATTATTAACATAGTTTGCCTTTTCCTCTGCATCAGTATAAACTCTATCTTGAGATCCTACAACTTTTACCTTCTCAGTCTTGGATGATAGAAATTACTTGGTTAGCAGTTCCATCTGTATTTTTTGGTGAGCCATGTCTTGGTCATGCTTCTCATATCTTCTGTGTTGTTCTACAGTCATACCCACAGAAATAGTGGGGCTTGCTACCACATTATCTCTAGTATACCATGCTCGACTCTATTTGGTTATTTTCTCTAGCATTTCTAAAGCCTCTAGGAAAGTAAGATCAATAAATGAACCACCAGTAGCATTATCTATAATTGATTTTGTTATAGAGTTAAGAGCCTTGTACAAAGTCTCCATCAAGTGTATGTCCATCATAACATGGTTCTGACACTATGTCACCTTGCAATTATTTTCAGTTAAAATCCACAAATGTGTTAGCATCTGCTCATACATCATGCAATTATCTCGGCGATTGTTCAATGACCTCGTGCATTTAACGTTATTATCATCATCATCATTTTCATTGTATTTAATTTATTATATTTATGATTTAATTGTATTTCTATCTTGAATTGTTACTTATCCATTTGTTATATTTTTCTTGACTTGTAATTTATGTTATTGTAGATGTTGTCCTTTCGTGCTCTACTTGTATGGGGTATACTGTGTACTTTTGATCCTTTTTGGTGTTTGTTACAATATATGTGAGTATTATAAAACTATTAGTATAAGATGCATGAGTTACCATTGTGGGACATTTTTTGATTGTTGGTGATGTTCCCTTAGTTTATATCTTTGTATGCTTTATTGTCTACATTACTCAGTCAGTCTATGATTTGTATTGTGTAGAAGTGGACTATACTCACTCCAACCGTGCCCTTTTGGTATATATCCTGGTTTACGTATGGTCTATATTAGTTGATTTAGGCAATATTTGGAACTTTATTTGGTTGTAGCTGATTCCATGCATTCAGTGTCTACTACAATCTCTTTTTATAAGATTATGTATTTATTAGTGTTCAGAGACAAAGTTACTTCTATATATTATGTTTTCTTGAGTTGTACTAGTAGTTCTTATACTATGGCACTAGGTTTTAGGATTTATGGAATTATTTTAATGCTTCTTTCTTCTTTTGATATATTGATCAGGTTCAGCTTTGTTCTACGAGCCTTGCCTTAGGTTTTTGTATGTTAGTTTCTCTTTTGTATCTTTTGTATAATGGGATTACTTGTTAAGGTTCACCATGCTATGTTCCATCATGATCCTTGGATTTTTAGTTTCTGACAAATTGGTATCAGAGTAACCAGGCTCATTGCTCTCAACAGTGTAAGATCTGGATGTCTAATTGAGTCTCACAAATTTATACATAGACATCCATAGCTATCTCTGAGAGGATATAGGATGTCTTTTGGAAAATACCCTTATTTTATTTCTTATAATGAAAATTTCTTTCATACCTTGTGTTTTAAGTCATACTTCACTCTTTTTTATGTAGATGCTAATGACTAGATCTCTTGAGGTTAGTGATATGGATACTTCATCCGAGGGGAGAACCTTGTTTATAGGGAAATTTATGAGTCACTAATGGACTTGAGGTAGTGGATGGGCATATGGATCTTCCCCATCTAGGAGTAGTGCAAGGGGACTTTTTCCTAAGCCTCATGTTGAGAATATTGGAGGTAGAGGTGTTTTTTCAGTTCTACGAATTTCTTCTTCCCCAGTTTTGGAGGGGTTTTTAGTTCACTTGTTGACTCATTTAGACGGTGCTCCTTTGAGTATACTTGTTGTTCCTCCAATCCTGAGTCTCAATCCTCTAGTTGTCCTACTTCTAGTCGTTGTACTCTTTAGAACTTAAATGTTACTCCTCTTTTAGTGTCGGCCAATATGGTATTCTAAGATCAAGAGTTTTAACTTCATCTATGTTACCTTGTTAGGTGGGATCTTAGCTTTCCAGAGTTGTCGTTCCTTCTGTTATTGCATGTATAATTATGTCTTTTGAGGATCAAATGAGGTTCGAGAGATTTGCTCATTAGGGTCCTCCTAGATTCAGTGGTGATGTGTGCGAGGATGCCTATGAGTTCTTAATTGTGTAATACCCAATTCTAATCCTAGCTTGTTTCATCTCTTGTTTGCATACTTAAGGGGTTTAAGTCTTGAAATTTTCACTAAGTGTTGAGGACTTAGCCATTTTTAAAACCTTCTAACTTTAAGAAATTTTGAGTTGACCTTTCAGGCTCAGAGATGATGGTTTTTGAGTTAATTCATGTTCAGGAGTTATACAACATATCTCGTGTAAGTTTTGGAAATTTTTTACAAGGATTGGAACCTGTTGGATTTTCCAAAATAGTAGCCCACTGCGATTCCACCGCATCGAGGTGGCTTAGATGCCTTGGCAAGTCGTGAGGGAATTCAAAATAGCAATTGTCATTTTCTAGTAACTCATAACAATTGCACTGCATCGCGGTGAGTATAACAATGAGGGACTCACCATATCGCCGATGAATCCTGAACGATATTCCAGTTATGAATTTTAATTTCCAGGGGCAATTTAGTCTTTTTTCATGACACCAATTCATAAAAACAGAAGATTTAACCCTATTCTAAGCATATTACACTCATTTCACTCAAAATTTCTCCTAGCAAACCCTAGAGCTTCAACTTTAACTTCAAGAAATCCAATGTTTAACCATTTCTTTTTCAAGATAACAAAGAATTCAAGTTTTTGGGTTCAAAAACATCAACAAAAAGCTTCAAAAACATCATTAGAAATTCAAAGTTCAAGCTTCTACATTCAATTCATCAAATAAGGTATATGGGGTTATGAACAAGGATACTTTTTTCATCCTTGAGCCCAAAACTAGTTTTTAAAGTTGAATTTACATGATTTGCAACTAGGGTTCAAACCCAAAGTATCTTGTTTTGAGTATATGGATTTATGAAGTGATTGATGTATGAAAGTGCATAGTTATCTTGACTCAAAGAACTTTCTTTCATGATTTGAACACTAAGAGTATGATTTAAGACATTGATTGAAGATTACCAATTGAGCTTTAAGCATGACATTGTGATTTTGATTTAATTATATTGACTTGAATTTTTAAAGCATTTCAAGATTACTATTGTTGAGTGTGAATTTTATTATGATTTGACATGATTTCCATGTCTGGGTTTTAATCCCTGAGTCTAATTATTGAAATTTCAAGAGAATTTTGATTATAGGCCTTTTTTATAAGGTGTTTACCAAAATTTAAAAAAGAAATTGTTCTTTTGATCGTAAGTGGAGATAAGGAATCCACTTTGTTCATATAGTTTGAAATTTAAAGAAAGAGAAGCACAATTGATTTTCATTATAAACTCTTGTGCTATTTTAAGATGGATTTCCTAAAGTTCTAAGCAATAAGTATGGGAGTAGTATTTAGAACTGAGTTGGGTATGATTCCAAAGGTCTCATGCCCCAGAAATAAGCATCACTGTTGGTTTAAGATTACCAATAGTGGGCAAAGTCAGTGATCATTTAAGATAATATTCTATTCTGATGGCAAGGGGAGAACAACTTTCCCTAATATGGGTTAAAAGAAACTCTCAATAGAAAGAGTAAATTTACAACTTTTTATAAATAAGTGTGGTGGCTCACAAGAGTTACTTTTATTCCTTACTACTCATGATTTATGATTAGACAATTTTAATTATTCAAGCCCAGGTGAGTCACTTACACTTAGCATGTATTTTTTGAAAGTGTGTTTCAATATTGAATTATTGTTTTACTTATGCATTCTTTCCTATATTCTAGGCACATTACAAAAGTACTGATCCACATAACCATTTGTGTGCTACATTGTTTAATAATGTAGGAACCAGTTCAATTGTAGTCCAAATATCATGATCAGGCAGTTGCAAATTCCAGACAGTAGATGATGAGTCCTCCTACTTTGGGGACTTTAGTTAGACATTATTTATTTACTTTATTTTTCTTACTCATGTGTATTAATTAATGGTAGTTAGATTAGATTTCTAGCTGGCTATAGTTGTTATAGTTGAGGCTTCATAGACTGTCAGTAGAACTAATGTATTTGATTCTAGTTTTGTTTTGTATAAGAAGAGTTGTAATCATTTTTATATAGCTTTGTATTGATTAAATTAGGAAAAGATTGATCTTCTGATTATTTTGTTCAGATTTATGTATTTTATTCAATTGATCATGATTTATTCCTATATAAGGGTTAGCTTTGGATCATGTGTGGTCCGAAGCATTATGTGACATCCAGGGGATAGCCTCAGGGCATAACAAACTTGGTATTAGAGCACAATTTTCAAGTGTCCTAGGTTTTCTGTGAAGCCGTGTCTAGTAGAGTCTTACGGAATGGTACAGAGATATTTGATCTTTTCTTCAAAATTCTATAGGGCATTTAAGAAATGTTTTCCTTCTTCATGCTATAATTATGCTATAAAGTTATTCTCTCAAAAACTTCTATAGGTTTGGATGTAACTCCATAATTCTCTATCCATAGCATTCTAAAATAACCTGAGTAGTAGATTCCAATTCCTCCTAAGATGATGCTCTCATATTTATAATCAGTAACTTTAGAAGTCATACAAGGGAGCTTGAGAGGACCTCGCTAGTGTGTTATATATTTTGCAATTTGTAAATTTTGTTCTCATCTTTATGATTTGTCAAGTTAAGACATAATATGTTGTGTATTGAGCTTCCTTATTAACCCCTTTTAACCAAATTGTTCTCATGAGAGGAGATAGTATGAACCTAGAGTGTTCAATAGAGTTTGCATTTAAGGAATGTTATGACCTTGAATGTTATGATTCATAAGTGGCAGAACTTTTTATAGTTTGAAATGTCGGTTTAGAAGTCCAGTGACAAAAAAGTTGGAATGACGATTGATAAAAAGTATAGAGATAAATTTATTCTTGTTATAGATTTTTCGTTATGGTGATATATCCTTGTGTGCTAGTTTAGTGGAAGTTAGAGAAAGAAGTTTAGTTGAAACTTATAGAGATATGAAAGTAATTAGGTGTATAGATAGGTAAATAGTTATAATGTGTAGAATGATGATGTGCTACAAGATTTTAATAAGGTATACCATATGATTACGATCGATTATCATTGTTATGAGATTCTAGTGGGCTAGTGTTTCTTGGTATTTTATTTTATAGCTTCGAAGTAAGAATAGTATGTGAAATTATGTTGTTAATCTTTCTTGGCACTCGACACTAAGATTGAACAGTGGATGATCATCAAGGTGTATGTAATAGTTGGTTGGTTAGTGATGCTAGTTATATGGAGGTGGACCAATAGGCTTGAAAAAGTTAATGTAAGAATTTAAGTTTATTGATTCGAAATTAAGTATGATGTTATAGGTATGATGTAGAGGTATGCCCAAGGTGATATGGGGTTGCATTATTTTCTAAGGTTATTAAGTGTCTTTTGTGGTTAGTAGTACCCTTTATTTGCTAAGTGGAAGAAGGATAGTTATATAATACATGGTGTTCTTAATAGCTAAGTTGATGAATTTTGGATAGATGGTGTTGAGTCTTTTAAGTATGAATTTGAATTTTACAATTTTGGAAAAATATAAGTATAGAAGTATGATCTTGGTAAGCTATGATTATGTGTTTAGTAAGGTGGATATGTTTGTAAATGAGAGTGTAAGTTTTAGATGATGATTATTGAATCTAGAAAGTTAAGGATGGTATATGAAAGGGTTTTTCTAGAACAAAGTCAGTAAGTTCAAAATATAGTTTGTTTTTTGTGAGTTTAGCATTTATCTGTAGACATTAGAATAAAGAAATTATGGCTCAGTCTTAAGGATATAGAGTAGACCCATAAGCTTAGAGTATCATCTTTAACCTATGGGGGAGATGGTAGAGTGTAGAACCAATTCAAATTTTGAGAATTAGATTGTAATACATATCAATAAGAGTTGTGATAAGATAGTGTTCCCTTTTTACTTTAGAGTATTCCTTGTATTTCAGTCTTTATCATACCAAATTCAAGTCTTGCGTTATTGATCCATGACAAAGGCTAATGCTTATACACTTCATATGTGCACAAGTCCATTCTCAGCCTCTAAAAAGTAAGTAGCAACTTCATTCTATGATTCAAGTTATCCCTCATGAATCTATGAATTTCCAGTCTTATGCTGAATACCTTATGATAAGAATGAACTCATGTTTCAGAGTATGATCAGTTCTCAAAAGCTCATGATCCTAGTGAAATCCAATTTATATCATGTATTTCCTTAGTTTAGATTTCTTTCATGAATCAATGCCTTGACATTTTATACCTCCAACCTCAGATAAGTGACGATGTTATGTGTAGTATTCTTTTGTGCTTTAGGTACTTATGTGTTGGCACTTTAGTGAACTCTTCCAATGTAGAGATAGTGGTGATATGAATGGAAAAGTACTGGTTTAGATGAGAGGGAGTTGATGACCCTCATTAAGAAATATTATTTATGCTTTTCTATCTAAGGTTAAAGGTTGAAGGAATATTAAGGTAAATCTTTGGTATATGTCATAACTTGTTGAGAATTCTGGGTATGTATTCTTAAGCATAGTGAAAGAAAGTTGTTGTTGATAGAGGTTTACAGAATATGAGAAGTATGCTTTTATAAGTGGTTGCCTTGAAGTTCGTATGTGGTTATAATGATAGGTTTAAATGTCATGTTAAGATGTAAGTGGAGGAATACAATATGCGCTAATAAATCCATAGTAAGAGTTCAGAGTTAGTTGTTTAAGTGGTAAGGCATGTTATGCATAGGGTATGAGCTTTGGAAGAGACATAGAAGTTTAGACTAGTACTATGGTGTAGTGTGTTTTATCTTGTGATTTTTAGTTAGTCTTGATCATGGTGAGAGAATTTAGTTCAGTTTAGAGTTTAGTAGATGGGATTTTCAATGCCATGTGAAGATTTTTAAGTTGAATCAAATGAGTATAGTATTTAAGGGGAATAGTGTAGTTGAGAGAGTAATTGAGAAGTGTTCTAGGATTGAAAGTAAGAAGTTGTGTTGCCTAAGTCCTAGAAATTCTATCCTATCTTATGATTTATATGTCTATGTTCCATGCTACAAAATTGTATCAATGTTGTATTTTCTTAGTCAGATGTCTTGTTCAGATTATGCCCAAAATTCTTTGCTCAATAATATTACCAAAATTTCTTAGAAGAGTGTTGGAGAAATACTCTATTTGAGTATGGGCAGTTAGTATGGTTAGGTCCATAGAGCCTGTGATCCAGTTTAGCAATTAAACAGATAAGCTCCTATAGAATTCCAACTTTTCATTTAGTCTTACTACCCAAGGTTTAACGATCAAAGCCATTCTTTGAGGTAATTTATTCACGACCATGCAAATTGTAAATTCAGTTCAGTTTGTACATCAGCTTTAGATTCAGATATTCAATCATGATTCACTCTGTAAATGTCTTGTGTATTATTTTAGCCTTATAACCATTCTCATGTGAATGCATGTATTCAAGGAAATAGCTCAGTCTTGATATTTAGTTCATGTATCATGTTTCAGACTCAGTTATTTAGACATATTGAAAGTCATGCATGTTCAGTAAATGATCTCAATTACCTTGGTATAGTACTCTCAGTCTAACCAGTATCATTCGAGGATGAATGTTCCTAAGGGGAGGATATTGTAATACCCCATACCAATCCTAGCTTTTTCAGCTCTTAGTTGCATACTTAAGGTGTTTAAGTTTTGAAATTTTCACTAACTGTTGAGGACTTAGCCATTTTTAAGACATTCTAACTTCAAGAAATATTATGTTGACCTTTCGGGCTCTGAGATGATTTTTCTGAGTTAATTCATGTTCAGGGGTGTAAGAAGCATGTTTCAGGTAAGTTTTGAATATTTTGGACAAGGATTGGACCCTGTTGGATTTCCCAAAATAGAAGTCCACTGTGATTCCACTGCATCGTGGTGGCTATAGCGACGGATGCCTTGGTGCATGGCGGTCGAGTGCAAAACAACAATTGTCATTTTCCACCGACTCACCACGGTTGCACCACATTGTGGTAAGTAAGCGATGAGGGAGTCACAGCGTCGTGGCGAAGCCTGAAATGACATTCTAGTTATGAATTTTAATTTATAAGGGCAATTTAGTCTTTTTCCACGCCCTTAATTCATAAAAACAAAAGATTTAACTCTATTCAAAGCTATTACACTCATTCCTCACCAAATTTCTCTTTAAGAAAACCCTAGTACTTCAACTTTAATTGCAAGAAATCAAAGGTTTCACCATTCCTTTTTCAAGATAACCAAGAATTCAAGTTTCAGGTTCAAGAACATCAAGAAGAAGTTTCAAAAACATCGTTAGAAATTAAAAGTTCAAACTTCTACATTCAATTAATAAAATAAGGTATGTGGAGCTATGAACAAGGATACTACTTTCATTCTTGTGCCCAAAACTAGTTTAAAGTTGAATTTACATGATTTACAACTAGGGTTCATATCCAAAGTATCTAGTTTTGAGTTTATGGATTTATAAAGTGATTGAAGTTTTAAAGTGCATCGTTATCTTGATTTAAAGATTTTTCTTTCTTGATTTGAACACTAAGAGTATGATTTGAGACATTGATTAAAGATTTTCAATTGAGCTTTAAGCATGACATTATGATTTTGATTTCATTATCTTGACTTGAATTGTTAAAGCATTTGAAGATTATTATTATGGAGTATGAAATTTATTGTGATTTGACATGATTTCAAAGTATGGGTTTTAATCCCTAAGTCTAAGTATTAAAATTTCAAGAAGATTATTATAGGCTTCTTTTATAAGTTTTTTACTAAAATTTAAGAATGAAATTGATCTTTTCATCCTAAGCTAAGATAAGGAATCCACATTGTTCATATCGTTTAAAATTTAAAGAAAGAGAATCACAATTGGTTTTTATTATAAACCCTTGTGCTATTTTAAGGTGGATTTCCCAATGTTCTATGAAATAAGATGGGAGTATTATTTATCACTGAGTTTGGAATGATTCCAAAGGTCTCTTGCCCCAGAACTATGCGCCACTGTAGGTTTAAGATTACCCATTGTGGGCTAAGTCAGTGATCACTTAATATAAGGTTATATTTTGATGGCAAGGGTAGGAAAACTCTTCCCAATATGGGTAAGACGTTGGACTCCATGAAAACTCATATAGTTTATGTTGGTTAGAAGAAACTCCCAATAGAAAGAGTAAAAGTACAGCTTTTTAGAACTAAGTATGGTGGCTCACAAGAATTACTTTTATGCTTTACTACTTATGATTTATGATTGGACAGTTTTGAGGGTTTTTATCGGCATATTATTGAGGGTTTTTCATCAATCATAGCTCCACTGACTAAGTTGACACAGAAGAAGCTTTCTTATTGGTGGTCTAATTCTTGTGAGGTGAGCTTCCAAAAGCTCAAGGATTTATTGACTTTAGCTCGTATCTTAACTTTACCAAAGAGGGTGTGGGCTTCTCCATCTTTTGTGAGGCTTCAAGCTTTGGGTTAAGTGCTATGTTGATTCAAGATGACAAAGTGATTACGTACTCTTTCCATTAGTTAAAGCCCAATAAGAAGAATTACCATACCCATGATTTAGAGTTGTGTGCAGTTATTTTTGCCTTGATATTGTGGAGTCATTACTTGTATAAAGTCAATTGTGATACTTTCTCAGATCATTGTAGCCTTCAATACTTCTTTACATAGAAAGATCTTAATAAAAGGCAGCGGCGTTGGCTTAAGTTGCTTAAGCATTATGACTTGACTATTCTCTATCATCCAAGAAAGGCTAATGTAGTTTTAGATGTCTTGACCCAAAAGTCAACTAGCATTGGTAGCTTGACGCATCTTCTGACCCAAGAGAGACCTTTGGCCTTAGAGGTTCAGTCGTTTGCTAACTAGGTGGTTAGGTTTGATATTTTTACACCTAGGCGTATTTTGGTATTTGTGGAGGCTAGATCTTTTTTAATGTAGCAGAGTTAAGCTCATCAGGTTAAAGATGTTACATTGAGCTTGATATGATATAAGGTGTTGAGTGATGAGGCTAAGGAAGCCTCACTTAATTTTGATGGGGTTTTGAGGATTGGAGGATGAGTTTGTATGCCGAGATAGGGTGATTGGATTAGATTGATTTTGGAGGAGGCCTATTTTTCCAAGTATTCCATCCATTCAAGAGTGTCTAAGATATATTGTGACTTTAGGCAACATAACTAGTATAGTAGTATGAGGAAGGATGTAGCAGATTTTGTTGCACGTTGCTATCTTGCTAGTAGGTAAAGGCTAAGCATTTAAGGCCTGGTGGATTACTCTAGAGTTTATCCATTCCTGTGTGGGAATGGGAATAGATCAGAATAGAATTTGTGAGTGTATTTCCTCACACTTCTAATGGCTCAGATAATGTTTAGGTCATAATAGATTGATTAACCAAGTCTACCCATTTTATTCCAGTCTAGGCCTCTTTCAGTGCTGTGAAGCAAGCCCATATCTATATTTGTGAGATTGTATGTCTTCATGGTGTACCATTTTCTATCATTTTAGATCTAGGTTCGGTATTCACATCTCTCTTTTGGAAGACTTTTCAAGATGATTTGGGTACTCAGATTGATCGTAGTACTACTTTTCTTCCTCACACTAACGGTTAGTTAGAGCGAACTATGATATGATCCACGTTTCTATGATGGATTTTGGTTGTCAACAAAAGCAACATTTAAACTTTGTGGAGTTTGCATACAATAATAACTACCATTCCAGTATTGATATTGCTCTTTTTTAGGATTTTTATGGTATACGGTGTCGCTCTCCAGTGGGTTAATTTGAGGTTTTTGAGGTTAGACCTTATGGTACGGACTTGCTTCATGAGTCTTTGGATAGAGTTCAAATCATTAAGGATAGACTTCGAGCAACTCAGACCAAAAAGAAGTGTTATATAGTCTATAGACTTTGTGCCTTGAGATTTGGTGTTTATGATCATGTTTTCCTTTAAGTTTCACCCATGAGTGGTGTCATGAGGTTTGGAAAGAGCGATAAGCTTAGCCCTAGGTACATTGGCCCATTTGAGATTCTTTGAATTATTGGTGATGTAGCTTATGAGTTAGTTTTTCCCCTAGAATTATCAATAATTCATCCAATTTTTCATGTTTCCATACTTCACCATTACATTCTGGATGAGTATTATGTCATTTGTTGGGAGTCGATTTAGTGAGATGAGAGGTTGTCTTTTGTTGCAAAGTATGTCTCCATATTGGCTAGGGATGTTAGATAGTTGCGCTCTAGAGTTATTCATATGGTTGAGGTCCAGTGGAGGCATCGAACTATAGATGATGATACTTGCGAAGTCGAGTTTGATATGCATAGTTCATATCCCTATCTTTTTGCTGATTTAGGTATTTCTCTTGACTTTAGTTCGAGAATGAACTAGATTTTTAGCGGTGGATGTTATTACAACTCAAATTTTTTATTAACTATGTATAATATGTGTTTCTGTATGATTTGACCATTTTACCCCTCCTGAGATTGTATTATTGTGTTTCTAGGGTGAGGGGATAATTGGCATGATTCTTTATGTTGGTGTGTTTTATGCGATATTATGGTTTTTTCATGGCTTTGAGAGTCTTATAGTTGACTTCAGCCAACATGTTTTGAATTGTACATCAGATGGTGAAACGAACTACGCCAATAAATCCAAAATATCGATTTTAGGTTGGAAATATAGTTGGTATGGTTTTATGAATTTTGAATCTCATTTTGACCCTTGATTTAAAAAGTTGTGATTTTGAGTTTTAGGGTAAACTTTGTGAAAACGACATTTTTTTGACATTTCAATATCACCATATAGTCTGGAGCATCGAATTTTATAAGGTTTCATTGTTTATTTGCACTCACGAGATTTCAAATGAATCTTGAGAGGACTGCAGAGAATTGGAATGCACCAAGTTCCCAGTTGGTGCACCACTTAGCTGGTGCAACCGCAATCACGATGCTCTTGTTGCGATCATGATTGGTCCTATAGAAAGAGTGTCACGATACCATTTTTGCAATCACGATATCTCTGTTGGCAAGGTACCACAATTGGGACACCCAGGTGTATAAATACATTGTTTCACCATTTTCACCATTTTTGAGACTTGAAGCTTTGGGTTTTGTGATTTTGACCTATTTTTCCACTTATATGCTCGAGAAAGCTCCAAACACCACTTTAAATTATTATCTTTAATCCGTATCATTTATTTCTTGCTTTAAACTTGTATCTAAGTATGGAATTTGGGGATTTTATCCTGTAAGGCCTAAAAATTGTGTTTCTCAAATTTAAACACTAATTTCTAACCCTTTTTCACTCAAATGAGTTTCTAATCCAATAATTATAAATTTTACCTCAATTCATCTTTAAAAAAACATTAGTTCTTGATTTTTAAATAGATTTGGGGATTTTTAACCAGTAAAGCTTGAAAATGGTTATTTTTCAATTCAGACCTCGTTCTAACTTGTTTTTTGCTTGGATTTTCAGTTTTGGTCTCTTAAAAATAAGGGAAACATATTTCTGAACAAAGGTTACAATTTCTCTCTTTTTTTCAAAAACCCATTTTGGAGGGCCATTTGGACCTCGACTTAAACTAGGCAATATATGTATAACCGTTGTTTTCTTTGATGCGTAGATTCTATATTTCTATGCTTTAGTTGATTTTGGTTTATTCATAAGGAGTGAGGCTTTGGGATAGAAGGATTTTGTTCTAATTTTTGGCATTGAGGTAGGTTATGACTTAGTTTCTTTCAAACTAGGCTGGGTAGTTTATTTTGGTACAAAAGTATGTTATGTTGTGAAACTAATCACAAAAATGGATATCTTATTGTGTTGCGCCTTTGTGAGGGCCTATATGTCATGTATTTGGTGGTTTGTGATATTATGTGTTATGTATGACTATGTGGGGTCCTATGTGATGTTGATAGCCTATATACATAGAAATATTGCATCTTGTATGATAAAAGGCCTATTATGGTATCAATTGTGTATTATGATGCGTTCATAATCTATTGTCTTATGAATCATATTGGATTTCATGAATGGTTGGAAATATTGAGTGGATATTTGTCTCACATAGTTGGTATATTGCTTGGATATGGAAATACTTTTTGTGATTGGTTTTAAGCATTATATCCTTATCTCTTGTACATTTAAGAAACATTGGTACCACTTTGGAAATACTAGAAACACTATTTTTCTAATAGAAAATATGACATCATATAAAACCCTCCCTAAGAGATGTGTTAGGAAGGAGATATGGATATGGATTATATATGGGTTCACGAACTCCCTATGGGTCTTACATCAGGAAAGTTTAGCGCCATAGATGTATACAGAGGTTGTGCGGTAGTTACGGACTTTGTGACGACCTCGTACATTCATCATCATCTCATCATCATCATTTTCATTGTATTTACTTTATTATATTTGTGATATGCTTGTATTTCTATCTTGAAATGTTACCTATCCATTTGCTATATCTTCATTTACTTGTACTTGGTGTTCCTATATATGTTGTCCTTTTGTGAACTACTTATATAGGGTATAATGTGTACTTGTGGTCCTTACTGGTGTTTTTTGCAATATATAAGAGGATTGTAGAATTGTTAGTGCAAGTGGTGTGGGCTACCATTGTAGGACATTTTTTTATTATAGGTGATGTTCTCTTAGAGTGTATTTTTGTATGCTTTATTACCTACTTTGCTCAGTCAGCCTATGATACCAAAAGAGTACAAGTGGATCGTACTCACTCCTACTGTGCCTTTTCGTTGTAGATCCTTGTTTGGGTATTCCCCACAATTAATTCAGGCGATGTTTGGAGCTTTATGAGATAACAGTTGATTCCATGCATTCAGAGTATACTATTATCTCTTCTTATCAAACTATTCTTTATTATTGTTTGGAGACAGAGTTACTTCTATGTATTATGTTTTCTTGAGTTGTACTAGTAGTTCTTACACTGTGACACCAGGTTTCACGAGTTATGGAATTTTTATTGGTGCTTCTTTTTACTTTAAATATATTGATATAGTTTGGCTTTGTTCTAGGAGACTTGCATTGGTATTTAGTATACTAATTTCTCTTTTATATTCGTTTTTGTGATGGGCTTGCTTATCAAGGTTCACTGCATAAACTGCCATCATGACCCTTTAATTTTATGGGTCATGGTAGGTTGTGAGTCATATCTTTCCTATGTTCATGAAACTACAGAGAGTCCTTTTCTTGATTATGGTTCTATGGACCATGAGTGTCTTGATATTTTCTTTAATGACCCACTTGGCCTTCCTTCTAAGCGTGATATTGAGTTTTTGACCTCATAGTTTTATGCATATGTGTATCAACTATTAGCAATTGAATAAGGTGACAATGAAGAATAAGTATCCAATGCCTTGTATCAATAATTTATTTGACCAACTTCATGGTGAGGTAGTGTTTTCTAAGATTGATTTGAGATCTGGTTACCATCAGTTAAGGATTCGAGTTGAGGACATACCCATGGCAACTTTTAGGGATCGTTGTGGCAATTATGAGTTCCTGGTGATACCTTTTGGGCTGGACTAATTCCCCAACAACATTTATGGACTTGATGAATAGTATTTTTAGGATCTATTTATACTCCATCATAATCATTTTCAGTAATAATATTCTTTTCTATTCGAGTAGTAAGGAGGAACACGAAAAGAATTTAAGGACTATGCTTCACACATTAAGACAACATAGGTTTTTCACCTTGTTCTCAATGTGTGAATTCTAGATAAAGTGTGTGTTATTCTGGATTGAGTGTGTGTCATTTCTTAGACAGGTAGTGTCTAAGGATGGGATTATGGTGGATCTGCCAAAGATTGAAGCTATTTGTTATTGGGCCAGACCTACATCTTTAATAGAGATTTGGAGTTTTATTAGTTTTGTAGGCTACTATCGATAGTTCATGGAGAAATTTTCTACTACTGCAGCTCCTATGACTAGATTGATTAGGAAGGATATTCCATTTCAGTGTTCCACTAATTAAGAGCCAAGAATTCTAAAGCTCAAGGACTTCCTTACTTCAGATCCTATATTGACTCTTCCAGTTGATTGGGAGGAATTTATGATTTATTTTGATGCTTATAATGTTTGTTTAGGCATTTTCCAATGTAACAAGGCCAAGTTACAGCTTATGCATCAAGATAGTTGAAGGTGCATAAGCGCAAGTACCCCACTCATCATTTAGAGTTGGCGGTGGTAGTTATCACACATAAGATATGGAGGAATTAGTTGTATGGTGTTCATTTAGAGATATTCACTAACTATCATAGTCTTCAATATATTACGGCTCACACAGAGCTTAATTTGAGACATGAAAAATGGTTTGAGTTTCTAAAGGACTATGATACCTCTATTTTATACTCTCGGGCATGATGAATATGGTGGTGGACGTCTTGAGTCAGAAGATAGTGAGTATGGGTAGCTTGGAATTTATTCTAGTTTCAAGGAAATTATTTACTTTGGATGTTAAATATTTGGCCAACTTGATGATTCAACTTGAAATTTTAGACACCACACAAATTTTAGCTAGTGTTGAGGCTAGGTCTACCTTTATGGGGCAAATTCGAGGTCGATAGTTTGAGGATAGTAGAGTTTGTGGCATTCGTGATTAGCTGTTGAGGGGTGAGTAGAAGAGGGATATTCTGTTTTTTGTAGGTATTTTGAGATTTTATAGTTGTATTTGTTTTTTGAGGGGCAGAGACTTGATTTAGTTGATACTATGAGAGGCTCATAGTTCTAGATATATATTCACACTAGGATAACTAAGTTTTATAGAGATTTGAGGTAGCACTACTGGTGTAGTGCTGTGAAGAATAATGTACAAAACTTTATAGCTCATTATATGTTTTGATAGTAGGTAAAGGCAGAGCATCAAATACTTAGTGGTTTGGTTCACATATTATCCAATCTTAAGTGGAAAAGGGAATGGATTACTATGGAGTTCTCATGAGTGGTTTGCATCAAACTTCTCAAGGTTTTGATAACATTTAGGTGATTATGGATTTATTAACCAAATTTACTCATTTCATCCCTAGTTAGATTTCCATCAGTATTGAGAGATTAGATCACATATATATGTGAGATATAGTTCACCTTCATGGGTTACCTATATAAATTATTTCAAATAAAGTCTCATTATTCACTTTTAGATTTTGGAGGACTTTATAGGAGGAGTTCGGTACTCAGGTTGACCTTAGAACAATCTTTCATCCCTAAATTTATGGGAAGTAAGAGTAGATTATTTAAGTTTTTGAGGATATGCTCCATATGTGTGCTATGAACTTTGGAGGTCCGTGGGAGCATCATTTAGTGAAAGATGAGTTTGCTTTTAATAATAGCTACCAGCCAAATATAAGATGGCACCATTTGAGGTAATGTATGGTAGGTGTTGTCAATTTTTTGTTAAGTGCCCCCTTAACACCTACATTAGTTAAGTGCAATGGGAAAACTGATTAACCTTTACCAAATTGATGGGTCATCCCATAAACTTTCAAAAGGACCAAAATCAGTAAGCTCAAGTTTAGATTCTTATTTTCTTCTCTTTGATTCTTTATCATATTCTCCATGATTATTACTCAATAATTAACAACTAGTAATCCCTTTACTTAGTTGAGATTAGTTCTTGAGTCTGTTATTTTTTCTCATCCTTTTCTTTGTGTATTTTTTTCATTTAATTCCTAATTAACTTTTTTGATTCAAGTACATTAGTTTTTAACCGATTCGTTCGTTTTTAACTCAACAAGAATCTATTCTAGGTGAGAGTAGCAAGTTGACACCTCACATACCAATGTGAACAAGTAATTTTAACAAGTTGTACTAATTATGAGACAATCCAAGTGTGAAAACACTAGTGACTGTAATATTTGATTTCACTAAAGTTAACCTTACTTGCTTGTTGTGTAGAGTGTATTTGATAGGTACCATGGCATCAGAAGATGTGATCCAACCTATCCCAAGAGGAACAAGTATTCATAACATTTTGAAAGATATCATATGGATGCGATGAGTATAGATGCTATGAGTGAAAGGATGTCGGGCATCGAGGAGAGGTATCAAATATGAATGGAAGAGTAGTAAATATGGAGGGATTTCGGTATTTTTCTAATACTACTTCCCAACAATCCTCCAAGCAACTTTAAGTGGACACACCCAAGAAACATCCACCACTATCTCTCCTAGAACTTTACACCACATGTTCTACCCTCTCCATAAGTATTCCCTTACCTACTACAAATATCGACCAAACTCCATGATATGTAGCCCAACTACTATAATTTAAACAAGATCCCTAAAATCTACCCCAAGCTCTACAAATTCCCACTCCACCCTATCAAATACCATAAAACCAAGTTCCAAACTAAAAATGCCACGAGGATTGAACCCACAAGGCCTCAATCCATCCTACTATCAATCATACTAGGTACAACAAATCCAAGTACCATACTACCAAAGACTACAAAATTAAAACCCACCTTACCAAGCTCCGCTTAACCAAATGCCACTAAACCAAGTTGTAGGATTTCAATGAAAGTTTAAAGGACACGAAGAAAAAGGTTATGGGCATGGTACTCAAGTAAATAGTCCAAGGGACCAAGGTAGATATAGATGTCATGAAATAGGTCTCATATCTCTCAAAGTCACTCTTCCTAGCTTACATGGAGGAAGTGATCCTAAAGGATGACTCAAATAGGAGTCGTACTGTGATAGGATCATCTAAGCTAATGATTTGATCAATGTTAAGAAGACAACCTATGTTGTCACTCAATATGAGGGATATCTTTTTACTTGGCTAGAATCAAATAAGAGAATGCAATGGGTTCTCTATAGAGGTCGTTATCTACTATGGGAAGTAATGATAGCCCTTATGAGAGCCAATTATGTACCAGAGAGATATAGAGAAGGGATGTTAGACAAGTTGTACAATATAAAAAAAGAAGACAAAAGTGTTGAAGCGTACTATGATGAATTCCAAAACCTAATCTTAATGCTTGATTATAATAATGATAAAGAGCACACCAAGATCAAGTTCAAGGTGGGGTTGAATCAATAAATTAGCTTTAGAATATCCATACACTAGTTTTCCTATAAGGATAAACTCTTAGAATAAGCTATTGATGTTGAGCCAAATATCAAGGCAGAGTAGGAGGAAATTAAGCCTACGATGGGTAATCAAGTTTCCTTAATTTGGAGTACAGGCTCCAAGTTCAAGAAGACTTTTGAGTGAAAGGCCATTAAGAAAAATTCTCCAAGGTATCCCCCTAGAGAAGTAGGTAATCCTAATCTTAAAGGTACCCAATGTTTTTAATACAAAGTATGGGGTCACCGATTGAGTGAATGCCTAACTCAAAGAGCAATTATTCTTTGAGAAAATGACCCATACTATAAGGATAAAGTAGAGTAAAATGAAAGACACCTATAAGGGGATGGTTATTTTAATGACAATGTACATATTAAAGTGACATGTGCTGGAATATCACCATCCAAAATATGCTATCCAAGAAAGTGCCATTTGAAGAAGTTTGGCCTCAAGAAGAAGAGATTAACATGCCACTTTACTTGGATATGCAAGTTATGATCCCTCCTAATTCCAAGGAATCCCTCAAAATTCTTAATCTTGAACATGATGAATTCATGAATTTGGGAAAAATTCTCTTGAAGAAGGAGTGCATGATACAATTCAAATGACACCAAAGATTTTAGCTCAAGGCAATGTAACACCTTAGATTTTTGCCTTAGAAATTTCGGTGTTTTTGAACTCACTGCCTTGACTACGACTTACCATTGGAGTCGTAAGGACTCTATACAAGTCATAGTGTCATCCGTATCAAAAATATTGTAATCTTCAGTAGTTCTATCCTAAGTACATCTAGGACCCTATAAGTCATTAGGTCATCTAATGAGTCATATGATGTGACTTGTAAGATCGGCAGTGAAGGGTCCTTGAGTTACTACTTGTATTATGACTGGTCATAATGAGTAATAATGATTTAGTATGATTCATAGGGTACAACTCATAGTCAGAACAGTTTGTATACTCCTTGTCTTGGCCTAGACTATGAGGCATAGTGACGACTCGTTGCTAGACGTCATTAGTTGTGACATGACGCGTGATGATTGGGCATTTTTTTACACTTTTATGTGAGGTAATTATTGTTATGTCTAGTTTTGATAATGAGAACCTAACTGTAAGGAACTAGGCCTGGTTGTTCATGGTACAAAACTATTGGCACATTTGACGCATAGTTTTTTCCTCTTATGTAACAAACTCACAGGTGTTGCTTGTACCGATTAGGGCATCTGGTCCCATGATATTTTATCTTTAATCATCACTCATCTATAAAAGTAAAAATATGCTTCTTTATCAATGTTTTTTTTGCAATCACAAAGAGTGAAGAGATACAATAAAAACCCTATTTAAATACAGCTCAAGTTCTTAGTTGATTATGTGTGCATAAATAGAAATTGTTCTTGAGTGTGTACTGATTTGTAACCGAACTACTCATGTTATAAGAGTAGTATTTTTTATTTATTGAGAGAAGTTCTTGGTTAGAGTTTCCTAGGTTTGTTGCTGGTTAGAGTTACCCAATCTTTGAGAGAAACGTGATAGAGGTGTGAAGGTCTGCTTGCAGTAGAGGTATTGCAAGTAGGAGGAACCTAGTGATAGGATCATAATTGAGTTTGTAATCAAGAGTTTGGTTATAGTGGACTGTTTTAGTGCTTGTGAGGGAAAGACGTGGTTTTTCCTTCTCAGGCAAGAGGGTTTCCATATTAAATCTTTGTGTTATTTATTTCCTATTAACCATTTAGTTTTCTAGCACTTCACTATTGCTTTACTGTGCCTTTGGCTGAGATTCTTTTCTGGGACCTGTTCCCTCACTATAGGTGCAACCCTTAAACATTTCAACAATTTGTATCAGAGCAGGTTCACTCTAAAAGGATCATACCTAGAGTGGTATGGTTAATATGGTTACTACTACCGAACTTAGGGCGGAGAGGAAGGAAGTAAAAAGGTAAAAATTCCAGATTTTAATGGCTTTAGAATCTGATTCAGGTGAAAAAGACACTGATGTTTCACTTCTAGCAACAAGGATTATGAAATCTATGGAAAAAAATGGTAGCTTTGAAGAATTTATAAGGAGCTACCTAAAGAAAAAGAAGTATCAAAATCCTAAAATATCAAGATGAGAAGATGAAGTTAGTTGTATAGTAAAAAGGGTGTTGGCTGCATGGGATAACTTGTCCACCGAATTTGGGAAGAGTAAGAATATGGAGATGATTTCATGATGAATATGATGATAAGAAAATAACCTTAAGTTCCTGGTATTCTCAAATGGCAGCATTATGAGACTCCTCCAGTTATTCAGGAGAAGATGAGAAAACTGGAGATGTTTCTCTACTAGCATTGAAAGATAGTACAGTTATCCAGGATTCCTTATTTACATTCTTGGAAAACACAGAGGATGACAAAAAAAGAAGGTAATACACTTTGATCTTAAGGAAAACCTAGATAACAACACTACTATGAAGATAAAAAAAATTGCGAGTGTTTTGATAGACTCTATATATGAATTAACTGCTGAAAAAAATGCATTAGAAAAGAAAGTAGAGAATCAAGAACATAAGTTGAACTCTAAAAATCCAAATTGCATGAGTCAACCAAAAAAGGTAAATAATTTCGATGGTAAAGGGGAGAAGGAAGCCTCAATGATTTAGATTGATCTTCTAGGGAAATTAAAGGGTTTATGAAAATACCTTATGTATGCACTTCACAAGAATAAAGAGTTAGAAAGGGACCCGGTCCATTTGAGAGAAGAGCTTAAGAAGTCTCTCAATGGATTTCCTTTACACAAATCGTTTCTACATTGAATAGTCAAGGTGTTAATAATGGTAGAGGCATAGGATATCAAGGAGAATTCTAGCCAAATGTATCTGAAAGGAAGACTATCAAAAATATTAGAAGTAAGGAAAGAAAACTCTTGTGGACTTATTCTGAAAAAAATGGGCATTTGAATGAAAGATGTCATCATTGGCTTAAAGATAAATTGAGGAATACTAAATACCTTTAGCAGGAGAATGCACATCCTGTGGGCTTCAAGTCTCTGAAAAAGGTGATGGGGAAACCATCACTGCCTAGATTAGCCATAAAAAAATTGATCACACCATTATCCTCTTTCTGGGAACTCAAATTTAAGTGGGTTTCCAAGCCCAACTTGTGATCATGATCCCAGACATGAGAAAGAGGATTGGAGTTAAGAATAGTCAGTTAACAGTAAGTGCTCTAAGCTCAATATTGGAAGACCTGACTAGATTTTCTCTCAAAAAAACTTCATGGTAAAAGTGTCTTATTGTAAAAGAGATGATTTCAAGGGACTGGTCCCAAATGAATTCATTTTAGAAGAAGAAACCTGGGGAAATTTTAATGAAGTAAAGTTTTGGACCTAGTCCTCAAACCTGTTCTAAAAGAGCAAATTAAGATTGAGATTGATCAAAATACACTAACCTAACATCTGAGTCTGTGTCACTCCTCAAAATTGGCTATGTCAAGGAGACAGGTATCCATGATAGAGTAGGTGCACACAAATATAACTCAGTATCATACCTTTGCAGGTATACACCCATAGGGACAGCTTTGAAGGAAAACAGTTGAAGCAACCATAAGTTGAAAATTCACTTAAGTAAGAAAGGGACCTGGTCCTATCTCTCAGGTGAGTACCAAAATAATATGCCCTAAAAGTTTTATAAAATTCTATTTTAAAAAAGGCCCGATGTCCAATCCTATTTGGACAAAAACTATCTATTTGATTAAAATATGAAGAGTCACTTCATTATCATCTGATGTATTTATTCCAAAAGGGTATCTCTTAAATGTCAAAAGGTATTCTCTTCAATTATAAATTCAAATACTCTTTTTCTCTTCTCAATAAACTCCAAACATTATTCTCTACCAAAACTAAACAGGTCCTTTAATTTCTCTTTCTAAAGTTCAAAATGGATGAAATCCCATATTTTTCGAACCCTATTAAAGAATCATCCATTGATCATCCTCATGAGTTACAAAGTACTTTACCCATCAGTACTACTCTTGAAATCCTTTAAACCCTAAGTGAATAAATTCTTGTTGACAATCTTGCATCTATTTATGTTCTTTCTGAGTTAGCCTTGGAAGATTTGAATCAAGGCCTCGAATCTCCAAATGAACAAGAGTTTTCCCAACCACAAATACCCCTTTTCTCAAAAGAACCAGAGTCCTAATAATGCTCAAACTACACCTTTCTTATGAGAATGTAAGCGATCATTGTCAATATATAACTTAGAGTCGAATCCCACAAGGAATATGAATTAAGTGTTTGAAATTAATATGATAAGGAAAACCAGAGTTATGTTCACTATGGGTGTTGGGATTTGATAGACGCTACTAACGGTTTAAGATTCTTGTGGTAGATAGGAACAGAAGACTATCCTTGTCGAAGTTAAGTTTGAATGTTTCTCAACCTATTTAGACATTTAACCACCTAATTCTCTTGAACTTAGGAAATTTATATTTCATAATAGGATGTTATCTCAGGTTAATTAATCCTGTATTAATTATTAAATGGAAGTTTGATGCTTCCAAGTCCCTGTTGATAATTCACTTCGTACTAGGATTGATTTCTTATCTCAAGCAACTCACCAATAAGCAAAGCCTATAGTTCGCAACCAATAGTCCGAGTATAAAATATGGGAATTAATAAGAAGTTTGTACCACCGTTAGAATCTTGAACACTTAGTTACGTTGCAAACCTAAAACCTTAGATCCCACAACTCGAGTTAAGGAAATTTATCTACTCATAATAAAATAATCAAGATAACAAGTTGAATTCATAGTTTGATATATGAACTAACAACAAGATAAATAGCAACAAGTGTTTCTCAGATTAGATTCACAATAAAAAATCCCAAAACAATTGTAATAATCTGTCCAAAAATAATTGTAAAGTTCTAGTCAGAAAACTAGAGAGAAGATATTTTCAAAACATCAGTTCCCCCATCATTATATGATTAGAAAGCCCTAACATATGCTTTAAATACTTCAGCCTAATTATGGAAACAAAATCATAGATCACAGTATTTTCTCGGACAGGCGACGGTGTGTGTGACATCTTATTAGGAGTCTGATAACTTATTAGGAATGTCGTCATATCATCTTCACTTTTGACAATCTCTGCCTTAGGTTAACGATGAGACGTGATGTCCTATCACACATATGATGACTTATCAAAATTGTCGTTACTTCTTCGCTTCAAATCTCATTCCCTGCCTAAGCCTAACTACAAGCCTAACGGCTTATCACACTTCTGATAGCCAATCACAAATGTCATCATGAATTCCAACTGAAGCTTATTCTATGTCTAAGGCTAACAATGAGCCTGACAGCTTATCACACTTCTAACGGCCTAGCACAGATGTCGTCATGAATTCTAGTTGAAGCTCATTCTCTATCTAAGGCTGACGGAAACTCTGATAGCTTATCATAAGGATGACAACTTATTAGAAAAGTTGTCAGCTATACTTCCCTCTCTACTTGCTCAAAAATTAACTCTTTTACTTCCATTATTGTTGGTTCTCTTACATATTGACTTTTACTTCAATATCAAATAGAAAACAATCAAAAATGAAAAAGGTTGCTTAAGACTGCGCAATTATTCTAAAGCCTCAAATGTGTTAGCATCTGCTCACATATCAACACCCTCAGCTTAAAATAATTGCTTGTCCTCAAGGAACTAAAACAATACCAAGAGGATACAAAGTACATTCGGCAATCAACCATCCATATTATCTCAAAACATCTTCACCATATCCAAGGTCAATTAATTTAAAAATAACAAATATGTATATTATTGAAGAAAAACAATGTGACACAAAGGAAATAAGATATGACATCAATTCAGCAACAACAACCATGCATGTACCAAGATTACACTATCCAAACAAGTTAGCAACTAGCAACGTTACCAGTGTTCCCTCACTACAAAGAAGTCCTACTGAACTTATATGAGAAATCACATATGTAACCATGGGGACAATCAAAGGATACTCACTCTCAGAATCAAGTTTCAATCAATGTATGCCAAATACCATAGGCTTGCCCTTATTTCAATTACCAAGATTTTTAGACAGGTCAGCTAGGATCACTATAGGTATTCTCTTTGGCTTATAATGTATGCTAAGGGTTGGTATGATACTCGATGATATTTAAAGTGACTAAGCCTCCTTGACACTACACTAGCTTTTAGGGTCTTACTTATTAACCTTGTTTTATTCTTCTTTTTTCTTGATCACACATATTTAAGATGGGTGCGGTCTTTTCTACAATCACTTCTTTTTTTCACAACTTGTCTTTTCTTGTTATTTTCCACCGCTCCCTACTTTTTATTTTTTTCTTTTAGTCTATCTTGCTTCATACTCATTTTACATAATGCACCCCTATGATAGCCACCCTCAACTTAGGCCATTTGTCTAAGTTAAGGTACACAATGTCCAAGGAGGACCAGGACCAAAACAGGTTCATTATGATATAAATGAGATGGTGATAGGTATCATAAAAAAGGAAATATGCTATCCAGGCTCAAAATAGGGATTAAGAGATATTATGCATACAGGGAAGGTCATTTAGCCTAAAAGTGGCTCATATCAAAATGGCCTATGATCCTTTCCTAACCTCTATCCTTCAATCTAGGTAAGACTAACCGGGCAAGTTTTAGATTTAACATACAAAGGGAACTAAGTAAGATCTCACACACACATGGCACACAAGTATATCAAAAGTTACTACTTATCCAGTTCATGCAATTATTTAGCAATGATTGTCATGTCACTAGAACTGATTCCATAACAAGATACACAGTGGTCATAATTAGATGCAAATCATCTAGTTAAACAATCATACCGTATGAGAGGTGTTCACAAAATAACAAAATCACAATAACTGCCTCAGGTACTTGTATTTCTCCTAGTCAACTACAAAATGTTACAACAACAATAACTTACCCTACACCCTCAACTGAAAATCAAATAAAAATTAAACTAAGGATTAGAGTATGCCTGGAGTAGATCAAGCATGGGAATCATGGGTCCCTGACACTGTAGCTGCATCATCAGCTTCCTTATCTCCATTGGGAGCCTCCCTCCATTCTGACACTTCTGGCCTAGCAGTTATTGGAAACCTTCTAGTTAGGGCACCTATGGCTCTTGCTCGTAGGGCCTCCTCTCATTTCTCATTATCATCTAGGGACTGGATCATCACCTTCTTCATCGCTATCAGGCCTTTCTCTCTTACCCTTACCTTTCTTTAACCTTCTTTCTCTTTTCTTCACTATTTTTATTTCTTTATCGCTATTAGGCTTTTTTCTCTTACCCTTACCTTTCTTCTCACCCTTCTTCTTCTTTTTGTTTATTGGTTCCCCCATGAGATCAAGCAATGAGATCTCACCCTTAGACTCATCAACAGTCGGGTCTACCAATACCATAAGTTGGTTCTGCTGTAATACACCAACATACACCATTACCTTGTCTACGGATGATCTAAATTATGCAATGTCTGAGCCCAATATTTCTCTTAACCATGTAATAAAATGTTTTTCTAAATCATCAATCTGACTTGGCAAGGCTCGAAAGGGCTCAAGTACGACCTTAATCCTCTTGTCTACCACATAGACAAATTTGTTGGCAAAAAGTTATATTAGAGCCTCGCACCACTTAGCTTGTTTTTCCACTCTCCTGAAATTCATTGGGGTCAAGGAAAATTCTGTGGTAAACACAGTAGCTGAAGGATTTTTTTCATTTCTAGGCACTGAGTCTGCTAGTGCTAGGGATGTTGGTGGTGCAGCTTCAGAATTTGACACCTTTACATTAGGTGCTGAGCTGGTATCTATAACTGGAGAATCTATTACAACCATTACTCCTTTGTTAAGTACCAGCCTCAACTGATTTTCATCATATTAGATGGGGTTGTGGGTCTTCTTAACAGGTAGTTCATTGTCTATCCCTACAACCTCAGGTACATTGGTTTATTTACACAACCTCGTAATAACACAAGGGAAAGGATATGCCGTGTTAATCCTTGAGACCCGAATTTTCATCTCCTCAGTAATGATTTCTCCAAAGTTCAAGTTGAGTTTAGCCACAAGACTTGCGACCAGTATTACTCTATCATCTTTAAGGATGTTATCTCCCTTAATAGATATCAAATGGGAATGCACCACACCCCACCAAAACCTTGCCTCTTGAGTCAGAGAGGCCTCAAAAATCCTTTTATTTAGGTTGGTCCACCATTCTGGTTTTCCTTCAGCTATAATGGTGGCTAACAAAGACTATTGATTTGCATGATGCTTCAACCGAGTGTAGAATATAGGTAAAATGGCCTGAGGAGTGAATTCAAGGCCATGAAGAAATCTGTTGATTATTGTTTCTTAAAGATCCACCATCACACCCCATACTAGAACTTTATCAAAAAATGGTTGATCTACTGATTTCTCCCCTTATTTTCACATGTTCTCCAATTGATCCTTATATTTTGCATAGAACTACGAAACTAGTGTAGGGCAAAATGAGCTTTCTCTTTTTGCGGTACATCCCAAGTCGTAGTCTCAAAATTTATGCTCCACTTTAGGATATCTGCTCAATGCAGTAGTGATAATCTTCTTTTCTTTAAAGATTAGCCTTTTAATAGTCCTTTTAGTTCTGTGAAGCCCATCATAAAAGATTTTCTATGCCTTGGGATTTTGCCACCTAGAACTGTCTCAGACCTGGGGTTCTTGCATTTAACCAGAGTTCCCCAATTCAGAGATTCTTTATCATTCTGTTTCTCTGCAGAAGGGGACTTAGATGATGGTCCCTTAGATTCAGGTTGCTCAGATTTAGCATGCTCTAACTCAGGCTGCCCAGACATAGAATACTCAGACTCAGGCTACTCAAAAACCATCTACTCAAAAGTTAGACTGTCAGGTGGTGTTGTTACTTCAGTATCACTTTATTCACTCTCCTTCACCTCAATTAGTGGAGGTGGTTAAGTATTTTTTGGGCTTTTCTTTTTTCTTTTCTTCTTGAGCAGTGGCTCCTCCTCCTCATAATTGGATTCCTCATCGAAGAGTCTCTGAGGTACACTCTCCTTTATCACTTTCTTTCTAGGTTTGGGGCTTTTTTATTTGGGTACCATTATAAGACCTGTAGAAAAATAAAGCACTCATTTAGCACTCATGATCATGTAAGACCCCACAAATTTCTCTCATAGTTTGAGCCTTAGAGCGTGTCAAGTGAAGCATAAATGCGGTCCAAAAAGGTTAAGAAATGTCTTCCTAAGTAAGAAATATTTTGAACCATGTAGAATTTCCTTAATATTAACTTTTTGTCATGTAGAACATTGAATAAGCTTTCCATCAATACTAATTTTATCAAAATTCAGCATTAGACAAGGAACTTATAGCCGTTTTATAGAAAGCAATTGAAACTGTCTAAGTGTAATGGTCGGGCTGATGGACTGTCTAGCTTGCGAAGAACTGTCGCCCATCCCATCAAAACTAAGGGAGTGACTCCCTTTTAGGTCCATGTGTGATGGCTAGGATGGTGGATCATCGAGGTTGTGATGGATCATTTCTGGGACCGTCGCGTTGAGGAACTGTGTTCTCATCCTGGCCAACGTGTGACAGACGATTCGATGGACAATCGAGTTTGTGATGGACCATCACTGAGACCATCGCATTGAGGCAGTATGTTCTTTTTATGACCGTTGTCCGATGAATTATCCAACGGACCATCAGACTAAGCGACAGACCGTCATTTCGACCGCCGCAGCCCACATTCAGCATTTTTAACTCATTTTTAAAAGGGATTTTTGTTATTTTTCTCACTCTTTTCATCCCCTATTTATATCCGATCTAGGCTCACAACTTCATTTCTCGTCTTCAACATCAAAAACAAGGGTTTGTACAAAATCAAAACTCTTTTTTCTTCTTCAAGAAAAATCAAGAAATCAAGAATCTCTCTAAGAGCTTTCAAGAAAGAGTTTCTCTAAGGTATGTAGATATTGACTCTTGGGTCCCTTTCATACAAGAAGCTAAATAACCCATTTCTAAAAATTCAAAGATCTTATGTTTGTGGGTTTTCATGGTTTATGTGAGTTAAAATTGATGTTCATGCTATTATTGAGTTTTGATTTATGTTTGTTTGGAAGGTATTCAATCTTTGACTCTAGTATGTGATATTAATTTGATTTTCATGATCAACCCTCTTTAAAAGCTTGTTCAGTGATGTGTTTATGTCAATTAAGTGAAGAAAATTGTTGAATAAACTAAGCGTACTCCCTAAATGTTTGATAAAATACTTATCTGAAGGGATTAGAGACATTATGGAATGTTGACTAGAAATACCCAATTGCGTGCAAGCCCATGCATGTCAAGTATTTGTTGAAAAGCCTTAGTGAATGAATTGTGACATGATAGCATAAAATTCCCCAATTATGTGCACTTTGATACGTGTTAAGAATTTAATACATGCCAAGTGTTTGGTGCAAGACCTTATTGAATGGAATATAAGCCAATAGCATGTCTCCCTATATTATCACATGTTTATGATTCCTAAATGCTTGACGAGATGCTTTACTGATTGTGAGAGTGAATGAATGACCGTGGTTATGATTAGTCATGGATGGTTATGTTTTACTTTTATGTTAACGAGTCCTGGGGGTATTTATACCCAACAATTTATTTATTGTCTAGATCCTGTGTCAGTTTTCTCAATAATCCCAATCGAGCCATAATTCTCATAACTCAGTGAGTTATAGAACTCTGTACTCTCAGATAGATACAGAACTTAAGTAATCTCAGTAATCTCTGTAATCTTTGTACCACTAGTAATCTAACCTTAGTTTTTTACTAAACTCAGATCTATTAGTATTCAAGTGTTCAGTTCAGTCCTTAATAGGATTCAAGTAATATATCCCAAGCTCAGTATTGCTCATTCAGATAACGATATTTAGAAGTATTCCATCAGATACAGAACCAAGTGAATTCAGCATAACTCAGTCAGATCAGTCAAGAAATATAATAAGTAACAAAATCATCTTAGTTTATGCTTAGTTAAGAATCAGTTCAGAGTCTTTCAATTGGGAGTAAGAGCTACTACCGAGCGAGGGTAGGGATGGCAGCTTCCCATCAAAGAGGTAGAGTCGTTAGGAGAAATCCCTGTACTCTAGAATAGCGTAGCCAGCATAGGATGTAGAAGTCACCCATCAGGAATAGATGGTCACCTGTTAGATAGGCTTGACTATTATATTACCTGAGGCTTGACTTTCTGCGAGGGTCACCCATCAAATAGGCTTGACCAGAGAGGTCTTTACCCATGTCACAGTATTGAGACCCTTCCAGCTGGGGTTATAGGTTGGACCCCACTAGTTGAGATTTGGGGCATGTCGGTTAAGTGACTACTTCTGACAGTTAAAGTTTCAATATCAATCTTTAAAAATTAGGATTGTAAGATAAAGTCATCTATCTCAGTGAGGAACTCTGATAGTTCCATTGATTCATGGACCACCCATGAGATAGGCTTTGTCTCATATAAAGGTATTTAATATTAGATTTGGAGATAACCCATCAGATAGGCTTGATCTCCATCTCAGATTATATTGAGTATTCTTTTTATCAGATTCTAAATATCACCCGTCATATAGTCCTGATCTCAATCTCATATTCAGTTTAGTATTCTTGTTATCAGATCTAGAGATCACCCATCAGATAGGATTGATCTCAATCTTAGATTCAGTTAAGTATTCTTGTTGTCAGATCTAGAGACACCTGTATGATAGGCTTGATCTCAATCTTAGATTTAGTTGAGTATTCTTGCTATCAGATCTAGAGATGACCCATCATATAGGCTTGATCTCAGACTTAGATTCAGTTGAGTATTCTTATTATCAGATCTAGAGATTACCCATCAGATAGGCTTGATCTTAGTTTCAACTTTAATTAAGTATTCTGGTTATCAGATCTAGAGATCACCCATCAGATAGGCTTGATTGCAGTCTCAGATTTAGTTGAGTATTCTTGTTATCAGATCTAGAGATCACCCATCAAATTGGCTTGATCTCAGTCTCAAATTCAGTTGAGTAATCTTGTTATCAGATCTAGAGATTACCCATTAGATAGGATTGATATCAATCTCAGATTTATTTAAGTATTCTTATTATCAGATATAAAATCACCCATCAGATAGTCTTGATCTCAGTCTCAGCTTCAATTAAGTATTCTTGTTGTCAAATTCAGACATGATCTTTTCTCATCATTGATAGTAGATTTTGGAATCATACGTTAGATAGGTTTGATCTCATATACAGGTCGTTAAGAGTAGAAATCCTAGAATTCAATCAATGATATGAGTATATTTAGCCAATCAGCTTCAATATCCTCAGATTCCAAGATACTCGCTAGATAAGACTGGTCTCAATTCCAATACTCAGTTATCAGTATCATATGATTTAGTTATTTAGTATCTCAGTATTTGTAGTGAGTTCAGATTAGAGTAATGCAGTATCAGATTTTTAGTATTCAGAGTCATGATGGTTGTAGTTATGGTTTGTGCATTCATGCATATGTTCTCGTTCAGTACTCTCATGATTATTCAGTTAAGTAATTGTTCATGAATAAGCCCTTGCATTTAGCCTTACCTTATCTTCATACTCGGTATATTCTCGTACTGACGCATTTGCCCTATGGTGTTTTATTTGGCACCATAGGTTCAGAGGCACGAGATCTAAAGTACCCTTAGTAGCTTAGTCCCAGTCAGCAGTAGACGTATTAGTGAGTCCTCTTCAATGGAGGATGATCCTTATTTTACTATCGTATCGAATGTGGTTTAATTTTAGTAGACGGTGTTACTTGGGGACATGTCCAATCAACTCCATAGCTCAGAGATTTTAGAGGTTTTTCGGATAGATATATCAGTATTCAGCTTTAAATTTTGAGTATTTTTAGATGTTTTGAACCTTATGGCCATTTTTTGCATTTATTATCTATATTATGTAGTGTCTAGGTATATATATTAGTAGATGGTTAGCTTATGGTCCTTTGGGATAATGAGTACCGTGTGACATTCTGGTTCCAGAAAATCGGGTCATGATAGATCATCCAACTTAAAAAGTTCATTCATTATAGATCCACATCCCTTAAAAGAGGTTCACAATTGTATCAAATCAAAGTTGTGACAACATGTTCTAATAAGTCATCGTAAATATGATAACTTATCATTCGTGTTGTCAGCCTTAAATATAATAGGCTTATTTTTCTCAACTTTTGACGACATGTTCTGATAAGCCGTCACAAATGTGATAGCTTATCAAATATGTCGTTAGCTTAGAATACAACCTCCAACTCAATTTTAGTCTTGATTATCAATCCACTTTCTTCTTAGAATCACGTAGAGTTATGTTCTTCAGCTAAGCCCTAGGTTTTTACGCACAAATTGCACTATATACCCTATATTTTATTTTTCACACAATGGAAAATTAAGCTTGCCTCAATCCCTTTGAAACTAAGATTTACCTCAATTGCATAACTTACCTAATGAAGATGAGAGTTGAGTTATGAGTATGCCTGATAGGTGACTTCACTTTGTTATGCGAGTAAGATAAAGTAGTAGATAAAAGAAGAGTTCTTGATCTTGATTTCAAACCCATACTTCACATGGAAGAATATTTTTCTTGTTTTACTTAGGAATTAATTTTGAAAAGAGTCAGTAAATAAACTAAATATTGAAGGAAATAAAACTTAAAGAAAACAAAGGAGATACGCGGTAAGGTGAAAAGATTTGACTGTGGGCCGAATTGAATTTTTCAGTATTTGGGTCCAAAATCACCTGATGGATTATCAGATGTTTGATAAGTCATTGTAGATGTCGTCTACCTTAGGCAGAGTGTTGCCTTTTTTTAGATTTTCTGACGACATATTTGATAGCTTGTCATAATTGAGATAACTCGTCACATCTGTCGTCAGGGTCCCTTGGATGATTTCATCAATTTTTTCATAGACCCCTGCATACCTCTTCAGTTCATTATGCTTCCTATCTAAATAAATTAAAACAACTTGTGTTTAAACATAAAAATTTTGGGTTTCCTTCTAATAGCACCTGATTTAATGTCGGAGCATGAATAGGTTATCTTGATTACTTAGACTTCATCAAGACACCATGCTGCTACCTCTTTCCTATCTTCATAAAACACATACACGATTAAGAAGGAACTCATTTTCTTTTGTTGTGTCATAGATGAGTGCATTTTGAATCTTGCCTTTTGTCATTGAACTTGAACTTCAGCTCATTCAGCTCTATGTCCACTACTACTATCCTAGTATCAAGGAATGGTCTACCTAAAATGATGGGTACTTCAAAATCCACCTCACGGTATACGACTACAAAATCAGCAGGAAGTATAAAGTCGGCCACCTTTACTAATACATCATGTAATATTCTTACTGGCTACTTCATAGACCTATGCACCACCACCAACCATATGTTTGTCGGGGTAGGATCGCCTAAACCTAGCTTTTTATACACGGATAGCGGCATCAGATTTATGCTCACCCCCAGATCACATAGGGCCTTAGTGAAATTGAGATACCCAATTATCCTAAGGATCGTATAGAAATGTCACTAGAAGTGCCTCGACCAAAGGCACATTTATCGTTAACTACTTCAACATTGCCATGACTTTACTAAATTTAGGTCTTCAACCTTCTTCTTCAATATTTGAGGAAAGAGAGGTGGTGGTCTTGGGAGAGTTTTCACCACTACTTCCTTTTCCTTCTCCTTTCCTTGTAACAGAGCATCATCAAAACTATCTAGCTTTATAGACTCCATTGGATATTCTTCTTCGGGTTCGTCATCTGCTTCAGTCACATCTTCAACTCCACCTTTATCCACAGAAGTTCCAGGTAATATCTTACCACTTCTAGTGGTAATGTCCATACATGAGACACCATTCCTTGGATTCTGAACCGTATCACTAGGTAACGTTCCACTCTTTCTCTAGTTTAGTGCTGGGACGAGTTGGCTCATTTGTTGTTCCTGCTGTTTGATCAAAGTACAGTGCAAGTTTACCAACTAACTCATAGAGGACAGATCATTTTTCATGGTAGTCACCCCTGAGTTAGTAACCTTCACTTCCTTTACTAATTTAGCCATCATGTCCTCCAGGGACATCTTTTCAGAACTTGTTGTAGCAGCCTTATGATTTCCCGGAGGGACATATAACCCACTCCAATCATTATAGCTTCTCCAAATACCTTGCTCCTAGTTCTTATATCCAGCCTTGTCATAATAAGTCTGACCTTGATTTCATTGGCTATTGCCTCAAAAAAAACCCTGATTATTAACATAGTTCGCCTCTTTTTCTGAGTCAGACTCTGTTTTGCTCTATGATCCCACAACCTTCACTTTCTAAGTTTTAATTGATAGTAAATGATTGGTCTATCTATATTTTAGGTGAGCCATGTCTTGATTATGCTCCTCATCTCTTTTGCATTGTTCTGCAGTTATCCCAACAAAAATAGTGGGGCTTGCTATCGCAGATTCCCTGGTATGTCATGCCCGACTCTATTTGGTCATTCTCTCAAGAATTTCTGAAGACTCTAGGAATCTAAGATCAACAAACAAACCACCAACAACATTATCTACAATCGGTTTTGTCACAGAGTTTAGAGCCCTATACAAAATCTCCATCAAGTTTATGTCTATCATGTTGTGGTTCGATACTGTGTCAGCTTCTTTTTTAATATCTCCCAGGTTTTATACAAGGATTTAGTATGGAGTTGTCTAAAGTTTCTGATCTCATCCCTCAACTGTACCCTCCTGGAAGGCGGAAAGAACCTTTCTAGGAAAGCTTCTGTCAACTGTCTCTGGTTAGTTATAGAATCGGGTGTCAGCTCATTAAGCCACAATGTTTCCTCCCCAGACAGAGACAATAGAAACAATCTCAAATGTATAGCATTCTGACCCACTCCTGAGTTATCAAAATATTTACAAATGGTGACAAAGTTCACCAAATGCAAGTTTGAATCATCCCCGGGAAGGCCACCAAATAACCCCTTCAGATTAAGGAGTTGAATCATAGTACTCGTAATGTTAAATATTTCCCCAAGTGCTAATGGTGGAGGAATAATTGCACCAATTGCACCTACTCAATCTATTCAATTATTATCATCATTGAGGTCATACTAGATCGGCTGGTGATCTTGCCTTCCTCAAAACGGACGGTTCCTGTTAGCATTACGTTGTACTGGTCCAACTATTTGCTCTGAACGCCTTGGGTTACTAGGGTTTAGTAACTTCTCATCTCCCAAGTCATCATCCTCAGGATTTGGATGCCGTACTTCTTGACCATCATTCTACATATTCACCTGAGCTCTAGCTAAGGCTGCTAACCTGTTAGCCTCCTGCTGGTCTGCCATTCTACCGATTAGTTGTGGTTATAAATTAAATAGTAATAATGGTTCTTCAGAACTTCTGGTTCTTGGAATGCACCACAAAAGTCCTGTGGCATACAAAAACAACAAATAGACGTAAAACTAAGAATCTTGACTAACAATTAATTAGCGAACACAACTTCAATTTACAACCGTATTCCTTGATAAAGGTGCCATATTTATAACACTCAAATTATACCTCTCTTATGAGAAAGTAAGAGATCATTGTCAATATATAACACAACTAGGTTGGAGTCGAATCCCACAGGGAATATGGTGTGAATTTGACTTATCTACAAGTTAATCAACTGATAGTTATTAGTTTCTTATGAATGGAGGTTTTTGGAAAGATAACAAATAATTACTTCTCAATTCAGTGTTTGAAATCAATATGAAAAGGAAAACCAGAGTTATGTTCACTATGGGTGTTGGGATTTAACAGACGCTAGTAACGGTTCAAGATTTTTGTGGTAGTTAGGAACAACAGACTATCCTTGTCGAAGTTATTTCTAAATGTTTCTCAATGTATTTATACATTTAACCACCTAATTCTCTAAAACCTAGGGAATTTATTTTTCATAACAGGATGTTATCTCAAGTTAATTAATCTTGTTACAGTAGTAATTATTAAATAGAAGTTTGATGCTTCCAAGTTCCTGCTAATAATTCACTTCTTACTAGGGTTGATTTCATATCTCAAGAAAATCACCAGTAAGTGAGGCCTATTATTTGCAACCAATAGTCAGAGTATAAAATAATGGAATTAACAAGAACTTTCTACCACCGTTAGAATCTTGAATACTTAGTTAAGTTACAAACCTAAAACCTTAGATCCCATAACTCGGGTTAAGGGAATTTAGGTACTCATAGTAAAATAATCAAGACAAAAAGTTTAATTCATAGTTTCATATATGAACTTACAACAAGATGAATAGGAATAAGTGTTTCTCATATTTGATTCACAGTAGAAAATCCTAAAACAATTGTAATAATCTCTCCAAAAATAATTGTAATGTTCAAGTCCGAAAACTAGAGAGAATATATTCTCAAAATATCAGTTCCCCCATCATTATATGATTATAAAAGCCTAAAATATTCTTTAAATACTTTAGATTATGGAAAAAAAAATCATAGATCACAGTATTTTATCAGACAGGCGAATGTGTGCATAACGGCTTATCAAGAGTCTGACAACTTATCAGGAATGTCGTCAGCTCCTCTTTACTTTTGAAAATCTCTACCTTAGTTTGATGATAAGATATGATGGATTATCAGACATGTGACGACTTATTAGAATTGTCATCGCCTCTTCACTTCAAATCTCATTCCCTACCTAAGCCTAATAACGAGCCCGATGGCTTATCACACTTCTGACGGCCTATCATAGATGTCTTCATGAATTTCAGCTGAAGGTTATTCTCTATCTAAGGCTAACGATGAGCCTGATGTCTTATCACACTTTCGATAGCCTATCACAGATGTCGTCACAAATTCCAGTTAAAGCTCATTCTCTGTCTAAGGCTGACGGTAACTCTGATAGCTATTCACAGGGCTGATGACTTATCAGATAAGTCATCAGCTATACTTCCCTCTTTACTTGATCAACTCTTTTACTTCCATTATTACTGGTTCTCTTGCATCTTGACTTTTACTGCAATATCAAATAGAAAACAATCAAAAATGACAAAAGTTGCTTAAGACTTTGCAATTATTCTTAGTTGAAAGCCTCAAATGTGTTAGCATCTGCTCATACATCAAGTACTCTAAAGAACCATAAATTTCTAGTCATCTTGAAGAATTGGTAGGTTCTAAAAAATCAAAAAAATTGCTAGTACTTGGTTCCTCTAGTGGCTCTGAGTCAAAATCCAACTTTGCTCAACTATGTGATGATGAAATTCCTATAAAGAGTTTTAATCCTCTTAGCAGCATAAACTTGGGAGCTAAGATTTAGATTTTACTTGATGATGATTCAAACAAAATCTATATGAATATTTAGGAGAAATCTGTAAGGGAAAAAATAAAACAAAAAGGAATGAAGGAATGGTATTGCCTCTAAATGTGGAAGATGAATTGGATGATTATGAACAACCTCTGATTTTGAAAATGAATAGACTGAAGAATATTAAAAAAAAAAAAAAATGATTGACACTGGTGTACAAGGTACTATATCCTATTCTACTAGGGGATCGGAACCAAACTTGCTAGCAGATGCCATGAAGGAAAATAAGTTTTCTACCACAAAAACAAGAAGACTCAAGAAAGCAGTCATAGTAAAGGAGGCAAATGTTGAAGTAGTAGATAAGGATACTGACACTGATATTGTTACTGTATCTAAGAAGAAAATACTAGAAGTTCATGGTGATGAAAAGATCAGGTCCTCTAATACAAACTCTAGGAGTCACAATGTAAGTAGAAAAAAGCACATAGCTGTGAAAAGGAAGAAAGTCTCTAAGGGACTTAGTCCCATAAAAAGAAAATCTAATTAAGAGGAAGAACTAAGTAGTGAATCAAATAGAAGAAGAAAAGAGGAAGAAAATAAGGTTGTCCTAGAGAAGCAAGAAATGTTATCTTGGAAACTCAGAAAAAACTAACCGGGACATTGTTTGATCCAAAAATCTATGAAAAACCAGGGATGGTAGAACTGGTGGAGTATGTGATGCATCAAGGTTGTATTTACCTACTTGAAAAATTAGCTCCCATAGTTTTTGAAAATGAAGTTAGAGAATTTTACTATACCATGGACTTCTCGAAAGATAGGTTGAGCTTAACTGCCTATGTACATAAAAAAATTTATCCATCTAGATAAAGAAGCACTGGAAAGATTTTAGATGTGCCTCTTATGGGAGTAAAATCTATAATGAAAGAGCAGCCTACCACTAAATTTATGGTTGAAGTCTCAAAACATAGTGGAACTTCAATAGCTATTGTGAAAAAAAAGTTTGTAATTAGTCAGTTTCAACTGGTATTTTAGTTTATCAACAATTCTCTATTGCCAAGATCAGATAAAAAGACCATTACCTCTGATATTGGTTGGTTCCTAATAGAATGTTTGACTAAGTTTGAGTTGATAAGGTTACCTACTCTTATAATAGAGCACATGAAAAAAGTAATCTATGGGAAAGTTAGGAAGCATGGGATACCTTATGGGTACTTTTTAAAAAAGGTTTTTGTTCACTATAAAATAATTAGGACAAAGGGAACCTAAGAATAGTCAAATAAAATTTCAGTTTGACCACTTTGGTAGAGAATGAGTGCACTGAAGGAAAAGTGCAAATTGTATCTCAAGTATCAGACTTGTTGGATTATCAAGAAAGCCTAAACAAATAAATAGAGGAGTTGAGGATCATGTTAGTAGCAAAGGACATTATAATAGTGCACCTGAAACTACAACATCAAAAGTTGTCCTTAGAAGGACTTGGTTCCACTGAATTACTTGCAGCAGAAACTCAAGGCCAAAATTGCAGAGTTAACAAATGAGGTACAAAGGTTGAATGCTTAAGTAAAAACTCTCACTAATCAGTTGTTGGATACCCATACTACTTAAAATGCAAGACTAGAAATGATAATCAAATCCTACAACCCTAAACCACCTTTTACTTGAATCCTATTATGTCACTCTCTTGAGTCAGTTTCCAGTTCCTATTTCTATAGTATCCTTTGCAAATAGTTATTTTATATTTTTTGGTACATTATACTAGTATTGATCTTACTAGTGATGAATAAATTTCTACTTGAGTGCCTCATATGTTTTCTTAATTTTAAAATTATTCTTAATGTTAGTGTTTCCCCAATGACCATAAGTTATTTAGCTTGTACATATCTTTACTTATGGTTTACTGTTAATCATTTTCAATGATGCCAAAAAGGGGAATACTGAATTTATATATAAGGACCAGGTGTGTGAGTGTAATACTGATGAGGGAAGTATGGTAAGACACGGTGATGGGAAAGCAAACAGACAGCTAGAAGCAAACAAGACCAGGTGTATGTGTGACCAAGTATGTGTGTATGATGTTGGTAGGGTAAAGTATGGTAAGGCATAGTAATAGGTGGAACAAAATAGATAGGGGGAAGTAAACAATATTTTTTTTTGCAAATAACAAAAAAGACCTAGGTCCCTATGTTGCATGATGATGAAAGCAAGATGATACGGGGAACATTTATCTTCATAGTAGTAATCACAGTGGTTAAATATGATGGATGTGTATTGATGAAAAAAGTTGTATAGGTCATTTTTCATCATCAAAAAGGGGGAGAAATATTATATGTAGTTCTGATGATGAGCAGCTAACTACAAGGGACCAGGTTCCTGGATGTTCATGGTATAGTACAGCTAGCACACATGACTGCATAGTTTTATCCTCTCGTGTGACAAACTTCTAGTTTTTTCTTTCACTTATTAGGATAGTTTTTCTAATGATATTTCATCCCTAATCATCAGTCTTCTATAAAAGAAAAAAAATGTTTCTTCATCAAATGATTTTTTACAATCACAGAGTGAAGAGAGGCAATAAAAACCCCATTTCAGCACTGCTTAAATTATTAGTTGATTCTTGCGCTTAAATAGAAATTATTCTTGAGTTAGTTCGATTAGTAATTTAACTACCCATGCTATAAGAGTAGCATTTTCATTTATTGACAAAAGTGCTTAGGTAGGGTCACCTAAGCTTATTGTTAGTTAGAGTTAACTAGTTTTTTAGGGAAACTTGACAGAGGTTTCAATGTGTGTGTACAATAGAGCTATTTCAAGTACGAGAAACCTAGAGTTAGGTTCACAGTCGAGTTTGTAATCAAGATTTTCATTATAGTGGACAATTTTTGTGCTTGTGAGGATAAGACATGGTTTTTCATTCCATGGGCAAGGGGATTTCCACGTTAAATATTTGTGTTGCTTATTTCCTGTAAACACTTTAGTTTTCCAATACTTCACTATTGTTTTACCGTGCCGTTGGCTGAGATTGACTTTGAGGGACCTGGTCCCTCACTGTGTGGTACAATCCCTAAGGGTTTCAGCAATTCTTGTCATTTCCCTTTTTCCCCAATTATAACCTATAAACTTATATCCCTTTTGGGCCTTACAATAATCCAACAACAATCTAACATAATTTTAAAATCTCTCTAATTCCTAAGCAAGAACAAGGTTTTTCAAGAAATTAAGTATCTAATGGTCAATTAGTGTGGTTCCTCCAAAATTCCTAATATTCTCAAGCATGCTATCTTTCCCTAAACTTGTTTTATATAAATATATGTATTGCAGGATTATTTATGTAGTCTAACTTGTGAATTTTTCTATGGGTTGAGGGTTTAGGAATGGTAGATTCTTAAATTTTTTTCCCATGGTTTATATCCAACTGCTTATACTAAATTGATTGTTTGTAACACATTGGGTGTATAGATATAGGAATTGGAATAGGGGTTAAAGCATTTCCCACAAATTGATGTTTTGGACTTGGACTAGTTTTAGATAATTGTATTCCCTCACCCCATTTGTGTAATTTGTTTTGAAATATAGATTATTACATGGTTTGAATTACTCACCTAAGCTATTGCATTGTATAAATGTTAAAAAATATAAACATGGATTTGGAAAGCCTTGTTGGTTGTGTTATAATTTAAATATGGAAAGGGGGTTGAGGCATTTCCCCAAAATAATGGAATTGCATAAGTATACGCTTTCAAGATTATAGGTATGACGATACCTGTATATATTCCTTATCGGATAAATCCTTGGCTTAGTGGATGGATTTTGTGAAAAATATTTTTAATTAGGCTTAAAGAGGGTTGTGTAGATAGGTCATTAAAGTATAGGTCTCGAGAGATCGATATTGGAATCTGTGTTTACCGATGTGGGGGTCTAAATAGTCAGGTGTTTGAGTCACTTATGATTTATGATCGGTTGTTTGAGTTACCTTTGATATATGAATGGTTATTCGATTCACCCTTGAAACATATGTACATATGATTATACTCTGTTTCATGCGTCTAATAAGAATTGAGGGCCCTTTTAGTAGGGAAATCCAAACTCATATAGTCCATAGGTGATTCTACGAAGGTTAAGCTACATAGTTCAGGATAATGTTTTACTTTCATGTTAAGCCTTGTTCCCTACCCCAACATATTATATATATGTGTGTGTGTACATGATTGTGTCCATCGGCTTTGAATGGTCTTGAACTTCATTGATTATGACATTACTTTATGCCTTCCCTGAGTTACATGCTAGCACTCACCCCGCTAACCATCTCTGGGCGTTGTGTCGCAATGCGATGTAGGGAACAGAGATGTTTCTACTTTGCTTATACAGTAATAGAATTCTAAGTTGTCAGTAGTCAACTTTGAAATGGTGAGCTTCGATTATCCAGAAGGAATATTATTTTAAATCTTGTTTTATTTATGTTTTAGACTACACCTATTGGGTTCTTTTATCTATCATTGGGGGCATATCCCATCTTAGGTTGATGTTGGCTTTATTTAGATACTTTATGGATTACTGTGTATTGGGAGTGTGCTGACATTTTTAGAATTCTCTTGATTTATTTATTATCTATCTTGTTATATGTTCAAAATTCTTCTGATGTTAGTTGTATCATGTTCTATTTGACTAGGCAATGGGGTGGTCTCCAATCCTCAATGGACTTGAGATACTCTTCATATCCCGGCCCTAGTTCGGGTTGTGACAAGGTATGAGGGAAGCTTTAGAGATAATATGGAATATTGTGACCTACTATGAGGAGGATAGATAACGAAGGAGTTTATTTTCTTTGATTATTTGGATTTTTGGGTCACTTTTGGTCCCATTTAGTTTAGGGTCTTTTTGGGCCCATTTGTAATAAATAGCCATGATCTATAAATAGCTAGGTTACTCTTTTTCTTACGTTAACGTGATTTTGGATGAACTTACACTTGAGAGTACTATTTTCTAACCTTGTTGGCAGCTTTGAAATATTAGTTGTGAGGGGGTTCAATTCTTCTCTTGATCTTTATGGGAGTTAGGTGCTTGTCTAGGTCAATTCTTTAAGGTCCTTTGGTTTAATATATGGTTGGTTTGTTTTTTATTCCTGTACTTGTGTCTATATTTTATCATTATTTACTTATTATATTTGATTTCCTTTACTTTTTTCTTATTTTGGTATTTTGATTTCCTTTACTCTGATTCAAAATAATATGAATCAAAATACAAAAAAAAAAAAACTAAAGGAAATAAAAGATTATAACAAAAAAGAGATAAAAGATAGACACAAGTAGAGAAATCATAAACAAACCAATGATATATTAAACTAAAGGACCTTAAACGATAGGCCTAGATAAGCACCTAGCTCCTACAAAGACTGAGAGAGAAATTGAACTCCCTCTGAACCAGCATTTATAATAATCTCCAAAGCTCCCAACAATCTTAGATAGCACTCTTATGTGTTTATCCAGAATCATCTTAACCTAAGGGAAAGAGAAACCTAGCAATTTGTAGCCATGGGCTTATCTATTACAAATGGGCTTAAAGGTGGCCCTAAATCCTAAATGGGCTTAAAAGAGACCTGAAAATCCAAATTCTCAAAGAAAAGGAACTCCTCCTTCTGCTATTCTCCTCATGGTGGGTCATAATACACCTTTTCATCCATAAAGCATCCCCTTTTACATCAAGCTAAAATCTTTAGTGCCATTTGACTTGTCTCATCTAATAATATTTTTAGTTTGATTAGTAATGACCTTGGTGATGACTTTATAGAAGGTGGTGCAGCAAGCAATATGCAAAAATATTTCACCACAATTGGGATTGGAATTTTTGGGATCAAGGTGATGATAGTGTTACTAAAATATTTAAGACTCTTACAATTCCTAAAGAATTCTATCATTGCTTGGTATGTTGTTACTAAAGTGGTCTATTTCTTAGTAAAAAACTCAATAGGGTATCCATATACACTGGGTTCTTTCTGTACCGGTAATCCTTTAAATGCTCTTACTATTTCCTCTTTTGTTATATCTCCAATCAATAAGAATTTTTCTCATGGATGAGACAAGTCTATTGTAGAACCACGAGGCTCTTAAATACAGTGATAAACTCCTGCTATTTCTCTTTTGAGTCTGTATGCTTGAAACATTCTTCGATGAAAATCAAAACCTTCTTTGATGTAAATCGAAATCTTCTTCACAGTAATTTGAAAGATGGAGTTCTTGGTTGATCAAATTTTTAACTAGGCATGGATGTATTTTGTATTTAAGTCACCATTGTATATCCATATGGTCGTGGACTTTTGCCTAAGTAGTTGTTCCTAAATAGATCCCTTCTTGGTAAACTCAGAAAGTATCACTATTTTTTCCTGAATCAAATACTGTTCATATGGCTAATTATTTAACTGAGATTGAACAAATTTTAGTTTTTCTCTAGCCTACTGAAGATTTTGAGCATAAGAGGCAAGGTTTATAATTAGTTCCTTTAATTCATGGTTCAATGCTTTTAGTATAACCTAGAGTTGGAACATTTGTACTCCCCTAATCCATTTTGACCACACTTGATTCACAACGCCAAAGAAGCCAGTGATTCATAATGTGGAGTAAAATTTAAAAGGTTTTGGTTTATTATTAATAGAATTCTTACACTTTATGACGATTTGAGAATGATCTGAAATACCAGCATCTAAGAAATCTGCCTATATATGTCCATAATTTTGTAACAGGTGAATTTTACCAAAGAACTAATCAATCTTTCAACAAACTCTAGACTTTAGGTCTTGCTTATTACAAAAGGTATAATGCCAACCTTTGGATGGGGTCAACTGTAATTCATCCATATAGTCTTGGAAATCCTATGTCTCAGACTATGTTATACATGAGCCTATTCTATTATCAGTATTAAACACTTCATTAAAGTCTCCACATAAAATCCAAGGTTCCTACATAGTTCTTGAAAAATGAATCAATTCACTCCATAGTGGTTTTCTCTGATGAACATTTCTTTTGCATAAACAGTAATAAATATAAAGGAGAATGAATTTGTTTCCATCTTACAATGTATAAACTGCTCATTAATCTGCAGCATGTGCACTTGAACATGAGGTTTCCACATTAATGAAATACTACCAATTGGATCCATTGGGTAGTTATATATTGAGTCCATCCTTGTGCCACCTTACTATGCATTGTAATTGATTTGTTCCCTTCTAAACTAGTTTTAAGACAGCCAAAAACATCTTCCTTATACTTTTGAAAAATGAGTCGCACTTCATTTTCCTTTTGGTGCTAATTCAAGCCCTTTATGTTCCATGTGGATACTATCATGCATGGTTGAGGATCCCTCATAGGTCAGGACATAACCCTTACAGATTCTACCATTGGCATACTCGCTCAAGCATTTAAATCTATTAGAACTTACCCCTGTTGTATAAAAGGACACAATATTTGGCTATTATTTTACTTGAAATTATTGATATTAGATATAGAAAATTGTTCATCCTTAATTGTCTTAGTACTATCTCTAGGTTCCTGCACTTCATCGGGTTTGTTAACCCAGGTCTATTGTGCATTCCTCTCTTGGTGTGATTCCCCAAAGATTCCTCTTAGATGTTACACGGTTCTTGTAACTACAAGTAGACCAAACTAAACCATGACATTTGTTATGCTTTGAACTCTACTACATAACCTTTAAATATGAGTGGAACTAAAGAAATCTTATAACTGAGTTCAAATAGATGAATAATCAACCAAATACCATTACTTAATAACTTTAAAATCTATGAAAAAGCTAAAAGGAATACATAGTCTGACTGGTCTTGATAAGCCTCTAACTAAAACTGAAGAGCCACTAGAACAGACCCTAGCAGATTCAAACTGAAAGCTGAATAATTGAAGTAACTGAAATAAGCGTCTGGAACTAGCATAAACTTGGACCTAAGAATATGATGACTCACCAACTGTCCGAATGAAGGAAGTGGTGATCTTGGCTATCCTGATGCAGGGACAAACACAAAATACTAAATTATAAAATAGTATAGTGCATAAACATATATGTGATCAGTAATTATGAAATCTACTAGTTGTGTGGGGAGAATGCATTAACAAAAATAGTCATATACCATAATTAAAAACATGCATGCTAGGTGTAAATCATGTGAAGATAAATCATAAAACAATCATGTGAAGATAAATCATAAAACAACATCTGAATAAGGCTTTTGATTCATTACACTTAGGTTATAAAATTTTTACTTTTGTTTTATTTATGGGACATTCTCATAACCAATATAAACCATGTGAGCTTGCATGGCGTTCAATGTCTCACCCACATTGATGAGATTTGTTCTACCCTTTATATTAGAATAGAACCTTAACTTAGAGTGATCACTAACTTAGCCCATTTGAGGCCAGGAGACACTCTTTGGCGAGGTCCCTTAAACCTATTGTGGCACATAGTTTCTGGGAAATAGGTTATGCTAAACCCACTTTCCTCTCTCAGTGATAAATATTACTCCCAAAATATTTACTTATATGATCATACTTATGAAATCCACCTTAAAATAGCATAAGGCTTTATAACTAAATACTAACTATGCATCTCTTACTTAAATCATACTCATGAGAAAACTTCTGGATTTGTTATCATATCTGAGATCATAAGATCAAAAATGAAACTTTTATCATGCTTTAATACTTGTAACTTGAACTTCTTGTAAACTTAGGGGTTGTTTAGTTGGGAAATAAGTTATGTTGGGATTAGTTATACTGGGATTATTTGTCCTGGATTTAGTTATCTTGATATTATTTTTTAGTGGTTTTTTGGTTTGTGGTACTAAAAATAATATGCATTGTATTTTTTTAATAATAGATGGTTTGTTTACAAAAATGCCCTTCACCTTATTTAGCTTAATCAAGTTTTATCTTATGTTGAATTAACTTCGTCATTTTTTTTCTCAATTCTTTTTCATTAAATTTTTTAAAATTAAACTTATATTAAAAACCCATTATTATTAAAAATACTAAATTCTAACATTCAAAGTGATATAATAAATATCTAACACTGCAAATTATTGTATGATAACATCAATAAAGTTAATTTATAAATGAGGATAAAATTTAATTTAAATAATTAAAAAATTTTAGTTCAATAAAATACTTTTGTAGATTTTATTTCATATCAAACCATACAAAAGAAATTAAAAAGTTACTTTTGTTTAAATTTAGTATTTTCTTTTTCCTGAAGATGGATGTTAAGGAATTTATGTTGATTTTCTTAAATGTGTATGAAGCTTTAATTTTTATTAATAATCAAGCGTGCACTTAGTTAGAAAGGGAATGTAAAGATACTTTAATTACTTGTCAATGATAAATTGTTAGGAAAAAATAAAAATTGAAGTAAGAATAATAAACATTTCTACAAAATAGAAAGACACTAAATCCTTGGATCAATTTTAAACTTGATTGTACAAATAGTTTTTATGGTGTCACTATCATTTTTTCATGACTCATCACTTTTGTAGAATTTAATAAACCCATATCATTATTCAAATTTACCAAAATGGATGAAAATTTGTAGAGTAATTAAAATTTAAAT
>JAPEIP010000007.1:169263066-169288628 GCA_026120095.1 Capsicum chinense
ATTGCCTTAAAATGTCAATCATTAAGTTAACTCATGATAAGGAATGTCATTAGATGTTCTCGGATGAGTTTTGTATTTTTTGAACCTCATTTGAACCATGTTAGGGAATCCAAAATAGTGTATCAATGCGATATTAGTGCGGCGCACGGCCATCGCATCAATTAATATTTTTCCTTGGCTTCAAGTGGCAATTTCAAGTGAACCGATACGGATTCAAAGTGGCACATTGGCCATCGTATCGATGCCGATAATGCGGCACGTCAGTCTGCGCATTGATAGTTTGGTTTTCAATAATTAAAAAGTCGCATCCTTAGGGGTATTAGGGTCTTTTTCCTGCCCCTATTAAGCCCTAATATACGGATTCAACCCTCATTAAGAAAAATAAACTTACTTTCTCTCAAATTTCTCAAGAACAAGAACCCTAGGTGGTTTAATTTCAAGGCCAAGGCTCAAAATTTCCACCATTGTTCTTCAAGAATTTAGCAACCAAGGTATGTCAAGTGTTTATCCAAGGGTTCCTTCCACCCTTGAAGTCCAAGAAACTCTTTCAAACTTCAAGGAGCTTGATTTCATGCTTTCCATGATTTGGATTCAAGTGTATTCATGATTATAATGTTGACTTGATTTCTATTCTATGATTAAGAGCAAGATTTATGTAAAATCAATTATTATGTATGTAGTATCATGTGAATTCATGTTAAAGCCTTGAAATTGTGATTCTCATGTGTTGATTAGTACTATGTGCATATACAATTCCTTCCAAGTGTTTGTTAAGTGGCTTATGAGAATTAAATAATGAAATTTTATCATGTTAGCATGTATTCAAGTTCATGTCATGCAAGTGTTTGCTAGAATTTCCCAATGAATAAATGATGATCAAGTAGTTATTTATTATGTTTCAAGATTATGCCATGTCTTAGAATTTATTTTATCGAGTCCTGAGGGTATTTAATACCCGATAATTTAGCTGATTATCTAGAGCCATGGTCAGTCTCAGGATAGTATCAGTCATGTCACGATCAGTAGTACTCTCAGTCAATTAAAGAACTCAGGAAAAAAACTTAGTAGACTTAGTATCGGTCCAGTCCAGTTCAGTATTCAGCTCAGGCCTCAGTAAATTCAACCATTTAATAGAATTCAGTAGTATTCCAATAGTCAACGGAACTCAATGAAATCAGTTCCATTCAGTTAGATAGTATAATCAGTAACAGTTCAGTCAAGCCTAGTATGAACTATAAATTAGTTCAGTGTCTATTCATTTGGGAGTATGATTCAGTATCGAGTTAACCCAGGGATGGGGGGCATTTCTACCAGTAGAGGGTTTGACCCTTACTAGCAATCCCTACATTACAGAACTACATAGCTAACGTAGGTTGAGATATCCTCATATTAGATTAGGGTTTTTACATATCGTACGAGTTTTCCTACCAGCAAGGGTTGACGAAAGAGCTTTCTGTCAGAGAGGTTTAACGCACAATTGCCTCTACCCATGGCACGGTACTGACACTATTCCAACTGGGGTTATGGGTTGGACCTCATTCTATTAAGAAAGGGGCATGTTGGTTAGATGATTACCTTAAACAGTCTCAGTTTTATATCCAGTCTCAGAATAGAACTCAGTTCAATTCTACAGGTTCAGGACTATCAGATACATTCACTTAGTTCAGTACAAAACTCAGTATAGTTCCACAGGATCAAGATTTTCAGATATAGTCCCTCAGTTATTAGCTACACAGTATCAGTAAACTCAGATATTAGTAAATCAGTAATTCAGAACTCAATATCCAGTGTTATAATGACCTCTGATTACAATATACTTATTCATGCATGTACTCCCATTCAGTTATGTTCATGTCATTCAGTCAGTACTGTTCATGTATATGAACCCATGCATTTTAGCCAACCTTACTTTGCATACTAGTACATTCAAAGTACCGACGCATACCTTTCGTTTGTACTATGATAATTTATATTATAGGTCTAGATGCGTGGGCTCTCGATCATACTTAGCAGTTTAGATATTCAGCTGACAGAGTTAGTGATGAGTCCTGTTAGTTCGAGAAAATGATGATTATTTTAGCAGTTCATCTTATTTCAGTAGTTCGGAGTTAGTTGGGGACTTTTCCCATCAACTCTATATTTTAGACCGTCTATAGAATTTTCAGACTAGAGTATTTTCTGACTGATATATTAGATTTTGTATTTGTTATACCGTATTCTATTTTATTACAGTATTGAACCTTATGGTATTTTTTTTGCCTAATTTCCACATATTACAGTACTATTATTTAGTTACTACAGCAGGTTCCAGTCATGGGTTAGCTGGTGGTCCTTCGAGATTATGATCATTGTGTAGCGTTCGGGGTACAGACTCAGGGAGTTACAGTTATCCCAAACTAGGAAACCAAACAAGGCATCAAAAAATTTACCCCGAGTCTTTTATTTTATCCCGAAATTATGTGCTTTAATAACTTACACCATGCGACCCCTTAGTAACTTATGCTTAAACTTAAAATCACTTATCATCTCGTAGAAGCTTCATCTTAGAGTATCAAACTCAATACTTAATATCTCTTTCATGGATAAAATTTAAATAAAAATAAAATCATATGAAAAATAATGTTCAATTCTTGAGAAATCATCAAAATCTTAAAGAATAAGAAAAGTAGGTATACACCCTAGTAAGCCAATTTCTTCAAAATTTGGTAAAAATAAAACTTTTGGGCACAAGGACAAATGTATATCATTGTTCAAACCCCTAGGCTTTGTGAATTTTCTGAGGGAAACTTGAGTTGAAACCTTGTAAGCTTTAATTTTTGGTGAAAATGTCTTCCTTTGTGTTCTTAAGGGTTTTCAGAGAAGAGAAATCACTTTAATCCTAGGTAAGAGGGTGTGTTTGGTGTTTAATTTATTTTTAAAATTATTTAATAGGTAAAATACCAAAAATCCCTTCACCCAAGTTAAAAAAACAAAATTCGCATTTCGATGCCCTTGGGCATGGCACTGCCTTATCGTGGCATGCTCTTATTACAAACCTGCACTAGCTTTTGAGTAAGGGTGTGACTCCCATATGTGGGATTTCCATAACACCGATCCTTATTGTTTTGGGGCTCCTAAAACACTTCCTAATGGTCCTGTTATCATTTCTTATCATAATTCACCTTAGAAATCACCATTAAAAACATAGGAAGTACTAAAATAAAATCACATAATTATGGGGTCAAACATTATATCCCTCTTGGAACCATTTGACCTAGAATGTACCTCGGGAAGGAATAACAAATATATCATGGGGTCACTAGCCTAAGATATGAATTTTTTTTTACTTTAAGACCGAAATGACTCACTTGGTGAACTTAATAAGGAAAGTGTAATGATATGCATGTATAGATTAGACTTGGATGAATTTCTTACCTTATACTAACTTTGTGCTACGAATAAGTGAGGATTTCAATTCATCATATCTGTCTCGACTTCCCAAGTAACTCCCTCAACTGTTTGGCTTCTCCAAAGAACATTCAGTAAGGTAACTTATTTATTCCTTAACCTCTAAACTTCACGGTCAAGAATCTAAACTGGAATTTGGTCCTTGGACAAGCTATCTTTCACCCTAATACTCTCTGCATGCACTACTAGAGATGGGTCCACAATGTACCTTCTTAGTATCAGCACATGGAAAACTAGATGGGCAATGACTAATTTTGAGGGAAGGTATAACTCATAGGCAACTTCGCCAATGCACTTCACTTTTTTATAAAGGCTAATATATTGGGGACTAAGCTTTCCTTTATTCCTAAATCTCATTATTCCCTTCATAGAAGTTTCCTTCGAAAAATCCTAATCACCCACTTCAAACTTTTGTTCCCTTCTCCTTTTATATGCATACTATTTCTAATGACGTTGAGTAGTTTTCAACCTCTAATGAATCAGCTAAACTTTCTCCATAGCTTTAAGAACAGAATCTGGCCCAACCAAGGTTGCTTCACCAACTTTAAACTATTCTATAGGTGATATGCACCTTCCCCGGTATAGTGCCTTAAATGGATCTATTTGAATACTAGCATGATAACTATTGTTATAGGCAAACTCAATTATGGACAAATGATCATCCCAATTTCCTTTAAAGTTTATCACAAAGTCTCTCAACATATCTTCCAATGTATGAATTATACTATCATCCTGACCATCTGTTTGTGGATGAAAAGTCATACTAAGCTTTACCTTTATACCAAGGCCTTTCTAAAATGAATGCCAAGACTATGAAGTGAATTGTATACATTGGTCTAAAATAATAGACAAACGAATCCCATGGAACTTTGATAACTCACGAATATACATCTTATCATAATCTTTTGTTGTATCTGAAGTCTTAATAGGTAAGAAATGGGCTAGTTTGTTCATTTGATCCACGATAACCCAAATCAAATCATTTTGACGTCTAGTGCGAGCAGTTCTAATAACAAAACCCATATCAATAACCTCTCACTTCTATGTAATATCCTAAAGCGTACCTCCTATCCTTTGATGCTCAATCATTACTTGTTGACTGTTCGGACACTTAGCAACAAAATTGGCTACGTCCCTCTTTATACCATTCCACCAATTAATTTCTCGCACATCACAGTACATCTTGGTGGCACTAGGAAGAATTGTATACTTAGAACTACAGGCCTCTGCTAATACCTTTCTCTCAATCCATCAACATTGGTAACAAAAATCCAACCTTAATAGCAAAGGACCATCTCCCTCTTAGGAGATAACCTCAATCTTCTACTGTTGAACTGTATCCAATATCTAGTTAAGTATGGGATCACTATGTTGCTTCTCTTTTACTTCCACAACTAAGGATGATTCTGAACCGTTCTGAACCACTATAACCCCATCATCCATATTAAGCAGATAATACCCAAATGAGCTGGTCTAAGTACTTCTTAGTCTATTTATCGCTCTTTCTCTTTCACATGAACCACACTATCCATAGACAGTCTAGCAAATATGTCGTCTACTACATTCGCCTTACCCGGATGGTAAAGTATATATCTGTCATAATATTTAAGCAACTACAACCACCTTATTTGATGAAGTTTCAACTATTTTTTCATAAATACATACAGGAGACTCTTATGGTCAGTGAAAATATCAACATTCACACCATACAAGTAGTGCCTCCAAACCTTTAAGGAAAACACAATGGCTATTAAATTTAAGTCATGGGTTGGATAATTCTTTTCATAGTTTGTAAGCTCTTAGGAGGTATATCTTATTACTTTCTTGTTTTGCATCAAACCACAACCTAACCCAACTCTAGAGGTATCACAATACACCACAAATCTATCTAACCCCTCTGCCAAATCTAACTCTAGGGTTCAAGTCAATCTGCCCTTTATCTTTTGAAAAATATTTTCATATTTATCTGACTATATAAACTTCACCTTCTTTTTTATAAACCTAGTCAATAGTGCAGCTATTGAGGAAAAACCCTCAACAAATCTCCTATACTAACAGGCTAAACTTAGAAATCTCCAAATATCAAATGAAGTAATGGCCTAGGCTAGAGTTTCACTACATTAATTTTTTGAGGGTCTACATGAATATCAACACCCAAAATCACATTCCCTAAAAAGATAATAAAATCTAACCAAATATCACATTTAATAAACTCTGCATAAATTTAACGATCCTTAAGGGTCTGCAACACTGTTCTCTAATAGTCTATATGGTCCTCTTTACTTTGAGAATATGCAAGTATGTTATCTATGAAAACAATGACAAATATATCCAAATACTACTTGAAAACCCTAATCATTAAATTCATAAAGGTTGTAGGAGCATTTGTTAGTCAAAAAGACATAACTACAAACTCAAAGTAACTGTATTGGGTTCTAAATATAGTCTTTATGATGTCATGCTCCTTGACCATTAACTGGTGACACCCCAACCTGAGATCAATCTTTGAAAACCAACGAGCGCCCTGAAACTGATAAAATAAGTCATTAATTTTGGGGATGGGCTACTGATTCTTAATGGTGACCTTGTTCAACTACCTGTAAGATATACACATTCTAAGGGTACCATCCTTCTTGCACACAAATAGAGCTTGAGCACCAAATAAAGAAAAACTATGCCTAATGAACCCCTTAACTAAGAGGTCATTGGGTTATTTTTTTAACTCATTAAGCTTAATTGGAGCCATATGATAGGAAGGAATAGAGATAGGATAGATGTCAGGAAGGAGGTCCATCCTAAACTCTATTTGTATATTTGGGGGTACCCTAGGTAAATCCTATAGAAAATCTTCTAGAAACTCGTTGACTACACCGATTGACTGAATGGTTGGATCTTCATACATAGAATATTTAACACGAACTAAGTGGTAAATACATTTTTATGATATTAATTTCTTATCCTTGAGATATGAGATGAGATGACCTTTTGGAGCTACTGAACTACCCTCTAACTTAAGGACTGACTCATTAGAAAACTAAAACTTTACCACTAGAGTAAGATAATCAACTGATTCATAGCATGAATAAAGCTAATACATACTGAGAATAACATCAAAATACATTATATCTAGCTCTATTAAATATCCTAAAGTGAACTTACAGAAGATTACAATAAGTCATATTCTATATATTTGTCTAGTGATGGTATAGCAAATATTAGTTTTCACGTTTACTGGTTTTATAGAACCAGTTTTCACATTGACTGTAATTGCTACAGGATGATGCACCTTCTGTGGAGCTAGTAGCCTGACTGAGTTGCTGAATTTGTAGACTAAGTTTGAGGGAAAGCATATTGATTTACCTTCTTGGAATAAGGTCATTCCTTGATTCTGTGACCTAACTTACTGCAACCATAACAACCATCTTTACTCATCAAGCACTCGTCTGGATGGGTCTTAGCACACTTTTTGTAGACTGGATAACTGGGTCTCCCAAAAATACTATCCTGGGATATAGAGGTTGGAATTCTGCCCCACTGCTCCTACTTTGTTCAGGGTGCAGGGGAACTTGCTGAGGACAGTACATATGTTGATGAGTGACCCTAAAACTAAGAAAAATTTCCCCTCCTGACATCTGCTGACTAAACTTAAACCATCCTACTAAATCTCTCTTGTTCCTTCTTTCCCTTTCATTCAGTTTCTCAGCCTTCATCTGCTGAGCATAAGTCATCAAACAAGAAATATCCATATCCCCAATCAATAAGACAGTCATATACTTCTTTACTACTCACCTTGATCATGAATAAAACCAAAAGATAAAATAACATGATCATAAATCATTAAACAATATCTGAATAAGACATGTGAGTCATTACACTTAGGTTCTAAAATCTATACTTTTGTTTTCTTTGTGGCAGATTCTCATAATCAACATAAACCATGTGAGCTAGCATGGAGTCCAATGTCCTACCTATGTTGAGGAGAGTTATTCTACCCTTACCATTAGAATAGAAACTTAACTCAAAGTGATTACTAACTTAGACCATTTGGTGCAAAGAGAAACTCTTAGGTAAGGTCCCTTAAACCTAAGGTGCCATGTAATTTTGGGGAAATAGGATGTGTTACACCCACATTCCCCTCTCGGTGCTAAATACTACTCCCAAAACCTTTAATTATATGCTCATACTTATGAAAATCTACCTTATAATAGCATATGGGTTTATAAACTTTAAACCAACTTTCCTTTTCCTACTTAAATCATACTCATGAGGAAACTTGTGGATTTCATATCTTATATGAGATCATAAGATTAAAATTGAAACTTTAATCATGTTTTAATACTTGTAACTTGAACTAATATGCTTGAACTTCTTGTAAATTAAGTAACTTATGCTTAAACTTGGAATCATTTATCATCTCATAGAATCATTATTTAAAAATATAAAATTCGATAATAAAGATCACTTTCATGGATAAAATATAAGTAAACATGAAATCATATGCAAAATAATGTTTAATTCATGTGAAAGCATCAAAATCTTAAAGAATAAGCAAAGTAGGTATAAACCCTAGTGTCACAACCTAAAAACAAGGGTGATGAAACACTAGTCGCAGCGAACCTTAAGAATTAAGCTTATCATCCAAACTAATAAATAAGGGGAAAAAGATTGAAATAACCCCAAGGAAATGCTTCTAGAATGAAATTAAACCATACAAATATAATAAATGCTGAAAGGAATATAGCCAATAATAATCCATAACTCCCAAAACCTGATGTCAATAGTAGAAGAACTACTAATACAATCCATGAGTCAAATACATTAGAATATCTAATAGGAACAATATTTGTCACCGAATTATAATAAAGACATAACTGATACAAAAAGAAAAAGGTTGACCCCAGATGCATGAAAGTCCAACCACTACCTTGAATAATTTTGAAGCCGCCTAAAATCAAGCCATGTGAGAGGCACCTTCACTAGAATCTGCCCCGAAAGATCACAGTAAGAGTGAGTACAATCCACTTGTACTCAGTAGGTATCATAGGCCGACAGATCAAAGTAGACAATAAGGAATATAAAATACACACTAAGGGCACGTTACCTACAATTAAAAAATGTCCCACAATAGTTGCCCACACTTTTTACACTAACAATTCCAATGTATCACATATATTGCAATAACACAAGAAGGGCCCAAAAAATATATCACAAACAAGTACAATAAAGAAGGGAAACATATACTAAATTACCAAGTATAAGTAAATAAAAATAGAACAATTAGGTAAATGACAAGCTAAGACAGAAATGCAATCATATTACAAGCATAATGAAGTAAATACAATAAGAATGGTGATGATGATGATGCACGATGTTGTCTTACAACCTCTGAGACCATCGCATAGTCTTTATGTCCACCTACAAAGCTAAAGCTTTTCGACGTTGGACCCATGGGGGTTCATCAACTCATATACAATCTATATATCATATCTCCTCCCTGACGCTTCCCTCGGGGGCTTATAAGATGTCATATTTTCTATCATAAAAGGTGTTGCTAGTGTTTCTCAATATTTATATGGTGGTACCATTGCTTCATGAATGAGAATGAGGATGAAATGCTCATAAACAACCACAATGAGTATTTTCATAACCAACCACAGTGAGTATTTCCACAACCAACCAATATACCAGCACATAAACCAAATATCCACTAATTATATAACCATTCATTAAATAAAACATTATTCATATTCCAATAGAGTATGAATACATCACAAGACGCAATTGGTACCACAACATGCTTTTTTGTCAAACAAAATACAATTATCATTATGTATACCAGACTATTAATATCACATAAGACCCTACACGGTCACACATAGTACATAAAGTTCAAAAACCACCACATAGTATCACACCTAGGTCCCCACATGGGCAGAACACAATAATAAAGCCATTTGTCATAATTAATTCTCACACCCTTAACATGATTTTGTATATAGATTAACTACCTAACCCAGCCAGAAAGAGTTATCCATAACCTACCTCGAAGGCTAAAAACTAGTCCGTAATACTTCAATCTCGAAGACCTAATCCTCATGAACGAACATGAAATCAACTAAATTATCAAAATATAGAATCTACAAGAAAGCCAATAATACCCATATTTTTCACTTTTAAGTCAGAGTCAAAATGGACCTTCAAAATAGAGTTTTGAAAAAGAAGAGAAAGATCATTACTTTGCTTCAAAAACATGTTCCCCACATTTTTAGGAGTCTATAGCTAAAAAAACTAAGAGAAAATGAGGTTCAAATCAAAGAAAACCATTTTTAAAATTTACTGAATAAAAATCTTAAAAATCTATTTAAAAATCGAGCAATCAAAGTTGTTTTGAAGATAAATTGAGGGAAAATGGATAATTATAGGATAAGAAACCGATTCATTTTAAAAAGGAGAAAAAATGGGGTTTAAATTGGTGAAATACATTTTTAGGTATTATGGACCAAAATCCCCAAATTCCATTCTTAAAGCAAGAATTTACTGTTAAAGATAGAAAAAATTAGTTAAAATGAATATAATGGAGCTTATCTAATCTTAGAAAAGGAGAAAGGTGCTCAAAACCATAAAACCTTAATCTTCAAGTCTCAAAAATGGTGAAAATAGAGAAAACACAGGTATATATATACTCAATAATTGCGATTGCAGACCAACATCACAATTGCAGTACCTTGCCTGACAGAGGTATCACGATTATAGAAAAAGGTTGTGATTATGATAGTTTCCCTGCTGGCCCAATTGCAATCACGGTTCAACGCTCGTGATTGCGAGTACTCAAGAAAATGCATGCACCAGTTGGGGACTTAGTATAATTTCAAGTCTCTATGGGCCCCTCGAGATTTATTAGAAATCTAGTAAATGCAAACAAATTATGTCTCCCTATCAAATTTGATAATTCATACTAAATGGAGATATCAGATTTTTGAAATAAAATCATTTTCACAAAGTTAGCCCCTAACCCAAAATCACAACTTTCCAAATTGAGGATCAAAATGTGATTTAAAAGTCATAAAACCACACAACCTATGTTACCACCCTAAAATCAATGTTTTAGATCTGCTGGCGCAGTCCATTCTACCATCCATCACATAAATCAAAAGATAACAACAGAAGTCAACTATAAGACTCTCAAAGCCTCTAAAAAGCAAAAAATAAAGAAATAAGTGGCACCAAAATACATCGAGAACCATGTCAATGACCCCTCATACTCTAAAAATAGCACTATGCAACTCTGTGGAGGGGTAAAATAGTCACATCACACAAAAACACATATTTTTCATATATCATTACAAATTCAAATCATTGCACCTAGCAAGCTAATTTCTTCAAAATTTAATAAAAATCATATTTTAGGCACAATGATGGAAGAATAACCTTGTTCAAACTCCACATACCTAGATTTAGTGAATTTTTTGAAGGAAACATGAGTTGAAACTTTGGAAGCTTGAACTTTTGGTGAAAAGCTCTTTCTTTGTATTCTTAAGGGTTTTGGGAGAAGAGAAATCTCTTTAACCTTAGCTAGGAGGGTGGGTTTTGGGTTTAATACATTTTGGAAGCCATTTAATCAATAAAAGACCAAAATGCCCTCAACCCAAGTTGTAGAAAAAACTGGCATTTTTGTTCCCTTGTGTATGGCACACCCTTATCGCACCACTCTAAGGGAATGGCATACTTTTATCATAGATCTTCACTGATTTCCATGTAAGAGTGTTTCTCCCCTATATAGCATGCCCTTAATGCAGACCCTTACAAAATTGGGGTCCCAAAAAGTCCAAAAATGCTTTCCAAAATTTGTGAAACACTTCCTAATAATCTCGTTATTATTCATTATCATAATTCACATCACAAATCACCATTAAATACATAGGACATACTAACAGAAAATTTTAGAATTTTTGGGGTCTAACTCCAACCTATGTTTTGCCTTCTCTTACATAGTGTATCATGGAAATTTTGGTTAGTTTTCTATTCTTTTTTAATCGATAGTAGTCTTTAACCTTCCAAACTTCTATACAATGGTATCAATATCTTGTCTTTCTCTTAGAGTAACTATGTTGTGTGTAATTGCCATTTGGAGATATAATCTCTACTGATTCCACTAATGATTAAGCAAAATCCACCTCCACTAATGCTTAACCATAAAAGATATGTTCTATGGTTGTAATAAATCTATCCAAACATAGTGATTTCGAAACTGCACTCGTTATTTTTCTCAATGCATCATAACAATTATATCCCACTAATAAGTTAGGTAGAGTAACCCATGGTGATATTGTCGTAATATATTTTGGATTGAATTTGAAGTTTTTCTTTCATTCCTAGATGATAAATGGATTATTGTACTACGTATAAGGTCCCTATAAAATAATCTTATCATAGTCCTTCTCCTATTAAAAGCAGAAAATAAAATATCCATCATCATGAGCTAAGATTTATGGCTTCTGAGCAAATCACCAAGCATTTTCCATTTAAAGCTCTATTCATCATAGATAGGAGTATCACTCATATTAATCCTATAATTATGAATTTCCAGTACTCTACTTGGGGCTTTATATCTTTCTTTATGAGCGTAACGAATCACTTACCTTTACATAAGCTAGGATAAATATACTTCAGGTTTTATGAGGCTATCTATTATCTGTTATCTTTGGTTTATTCTTCCAATATTAAGAATTTATAGTTGATGTTTAGAATTGAGGTCGATGTACAACTGAGTTTTACCCATATGCCCAAACACACAAAGGTGAATCAAAGACCTATGGTATACTGAGGTTACCTCTCCCTATTCAGGAACACAGCTAAATTTAAGGAGGTAGCTCCCAAATACAATTAGTATTTGTCTAGTTTTTATTCCATCACCGGCATGGCTATCGCCGAATTTGAAGCTAAGCTAGGAGTTATTTCTTTAATACCAACATATGTTAGTAGTCCGTGCTAAAATTCACCAATAATTAAAACAAAAAGAATTGCATATTTAAAAGAGATGGTGTGGTTTATTTGCTTCCATGACTTGTTGGAGGGACCAATTGAAATTTGTGGTCTTAGATGACTAGTGTAGTTTTTTGTGATTTTTTTAGCTATGAATACCCTTTTTTATTGTGAAAGTTCGTGATTGCTTTTGGAAAAGAAATAGTTCATGTTTGGGGGGTTGATAATTTTGCAATTTTCCAACTTCTTAGCACTTTCAAGCTTAAATTATCCCTTACTTTCCTTTTATATGAGGTGATTCTCATGTTAAATTGCTCTTGTGTGTAGGTAACTTATTATAAAAGGTTACTCTTACTATATAATTTAAATATAATGCAAAAGTGAAGAAAAGGAGATCGAAGCAACTCCTGAGAAGATTATAGGCCATCTATGCATGCAGGACATGAGGTGCACACGTAGGTGGCTAAGCAGATGAAGAAATTTGTCACTAGAATGCACCCTCACTAGTGTCCTGCATATGTAAGTCCTCCACCTGCACTGGCACCTACACCAACAAGTGACCAATGTAGTGGCATTTTCATAAATTTGAAAAACGTGAATCTGTGCTTTAAATAGGGGTTTTTAGCTCCGAGCACTATCTTTGTACTTTTTGAAGCTTTAGAAACATTGAGTGAAAACCTAAGAATGAAATTAGTGATTTTTCTTTCTTTAAATTGAATTTTGACCTCAAATCTTGTCTTAATCTTTGATTCAATAGAGCAATGGGATGAGAATTTTGGTAATTTTCCTTTTTCTCTCTTTATGAGTAGCTAATTTCTTTTCTTAGTGTTATGGTTGAGTAAGTTGTGATTATTGTATGGGTGTTGTTTATTTGTCTTCCTAATTAGTTGATTAGTAGTGGGTTTTACTCATATCTTATGTTTCATTCTATAGTTAGAGGTTGTAATCTCTAATTAATCTTAGAACCCTTATCATTCTTCCCAAAGTGGATGAGAGTAAAAAATAGGAGTGAACAATAACTTGATGTATGTCAATTTAATAGTGTATCTCTTAAACATAAGGATGCTAATTAAGGTGTTAGATTACTCATATAGATACACTTGTGAGGTGTTCAAAATATCTCGATTGGGAAATGTTATATCTCGGTTGGGAAATGTTGATGATTGACTGACAAATTAACACTAAATATCCAAAATCTAGCCTACACATGACCTTTACCTGAATTTAGAAAAATACTATATTACACTTGCATGTACTTACACCTAAAATATCATAACCCTAAGTCCCTCTCTACACTTGACATTAACTTTATTCCTCAAAATATTGAATTTTACATTACAACCATGATTAACTGGACAACTACAAATTGTTTGAAGTAAACCCCCAATTATATTTTCTCATTTGATTTTTATTGCATTATGAGCCAATTTTCATTCACTCCTAACACTTGAGTTGAATCCCATGTTCTCATTTCCTGAGAATTTAACCCCCGACTCTTGATGGGTAAATTGTATTATCAATGATTGCTTATGCCATTAAGGTATAATTTGAGCATTACCACGTCATGAAACTCATTGATACTGGGTGGATATTTTGAGTTCTGGCGACAACTAGACACAATGACTCGTTGTTACTAATGAGGGGTTGTTGACTTGACTCATTGGAACTAGATCCAAATGTCAAGTACCAGGACTTTATTAAAATGGGAACTCATAACAACTCATGGGGTTTGGTTATAACTCATTGCCATGAGTCATTGCTACTTATATAATTGTTTTCATCCTTCATGATAGGAGATAATTTCACTTAGAACAAGTATCACGATGAATTATCGTGAATGATAATGACTCATCCCCTGGTGGCATTGACACTATGAGAAAAATCAAATCTTTAGGACTTTTGGCTAAGTCCTTAGAATGGCTCACCTAAAAATTCATTGGCAATAAGGATGACTCATTTTCTGAATTATTTAAAGGAGACATTATTGGCTTCGAACTAGTTTTCTATGCGAAGTCTGAAATAGAGTCCTAGGAACTTATGATGTGTTATATTTGGGAACATACCCTCTTTCAAGATGAATAAAATATAATAAAACTCACCCAAATTAGAGCTCTACATATCCAATAATTTAGGAAAGAAAATGACCAAATTGAACGGAATATCTAATTTAAGTTGATGTTGTATGATGAGAAACAACGATTCCACCCTGACACTAATTACATTACCCTATCACTAATGGAACTGTCCTTGAACTAATGGTACTGCTCTAGTGCCAGAGGTGCTACCATAGTACTTATGATGCTCAAGGAAACCATTTCCTTAGTGCTAACAGTGTGTCCCTAGTTCTAACAAAACTTTCATGAGATACCAGAGTAATAAAAAATTTTAAAAACATGTTTTAACCCCTGGAACTAATTTAAAACCCTACTATAGTTCAGCTCTTGAATCAAGTTTGCATTCAAGATAGTACAACAATAATTTCAGCATGCTTACTTTATAGTTTGCATCTTACATTCTTAGTACATTCAAAGTACCGATTGCGTACTTTCTTTTTTGTTGTGTAGTCTTATGATATAAGTTCGAGAGCTCAGTCTCAGCATCATGGTTTGTACATTCCAAACTGCTTCATTAGCTACTAGTGGTGAGTCCTCATTATTCGGACATGAGAGTTATGATTTTTTATATATATATTATTTTCAGTATTAAGTGCTAATTGAGGGCTTGTCCCAGTACCCATCAGTAGTAGAGGATTTTGAAACATAGATTTACACTTGAAGCTTTTCAGCTTATTTTAAAGTTAGTATTTAGTTCAAGGATTTTCTCAAATTATTTCATATTTATATTGATTTAGTTTAGCTTCTGCTTAGTTTTATTAGTATTCAGATTTTTTAGTATTTGGTTGTGCCATGGGTTAGCTTGGGGTCACTTAGGACTCTAAGCATTGTGTTACGTCTAGGGTATAAACTTGGGTATTAACACCTTCATGGCCGCGACTAATGTTTTGTGATCCGAAAAGCCTTTTTGGGTGAATCTTTGTGATCATGAGATATTCATAATAAAATGGACATATCTCCTTATATGGATATGAAATGCATCAATTCTTTTTTTGTTGGTTCCAAAACTTGGATAAGAATATAAGGGTACCATCAAAACACCAAAAATAGCTCATTTTACTTAGGCGATACTTCTAATTGTCACACCCAAGCTCACACGCAAGTGTACATGGTTTTACTAAGTAATGCAGAGGCCTTAAATAAAGCCGGATATCGATCCCTTAGAGACTTGTTTTGACAACTATCCAATTCTAGTTTAACTATTGAGATTAATCAGTGCAAACGTAACCAAAAGAGTTTTTGAGTTATAAACTAAAAAAAGTAATAATGCGGTAAAGTATAGTGTTTGGAAAATCAATGGAGAGGAACCCAGGGGTAAGGCTCTGAGAACAATACTACTATACTATTGAACTTCATTGATTTGATTACCTTTCTTTGTTGACATTTCATGGGGTTGATATTATGATTATGGTCTTCTGAACGTGTAATCGACTATCTAACTTAAACCCACAACTACATCATTAAGCGGGAATATGAGAACTAAGCTAACTGGATTAATATTTTATCTCATAATATAACCAAATAGGCCATCTACGTATATTCCTATCCTAGATGCAAATTATAACATTCGTTAAGTAGAAGTTTATAATCCTACTATATTCATCCCCACGTACTATCTTCTTGTTCCTCCTCCCTGGTTCACAAGTTGACAATGGATGTATTCTAAGGGTAGATAAGCCTAAAAATATTGATATAAAGTATGAATAAACCACCAAATAATATGAAAAAAAAAATCAATTCAATGCAATAGTAATCATGTCGTTGGCCTTAACCACGGAAAAGGGGCTTTGAGCCACTCATAGACATAACCGTAATCACGATAGATGAATACATGATAAAACCTATAAAACAACTAGATTAAGGAGATATAAACCCCAAATGAAGTGTTTTTCATCCTCCATCCAAGTTTCCAAGTCGTCCCAGGTGTATAGCATCATATTTAAGTGTCGTATTTCTAGGAGGACAAAACTGCCTAAATTGACCTAGGGTCCGCATCGCGCTCTCTATCGCGGTAAATAGGGTGTGAGACGCACCCTAATCATGGAGGAATACTATTTTTGATCCCTTTTCAATCTATCTATGTGTGTAACATGCCCTATAGAAGTACCTAATCCCAGCGACGTGCTAGTAAACTCCAAGAGGTCCTCTTTATGTCAAATCTTGTCCGGTGCTTTTGTCCATCCATTACAAGCCTTGTGGTATTTTCTAAACTTTATTTACATCTTGTGTATCATTCATATATCATCATCATAAAATTACCAATCATCCTATAGCATCAAACACCATGAATTAGAGCTAAAAACAACACAACATCCAAGATGGTGAACTAGAAACTTAAGCTAAGAATACTACTTTTTGCCCTTTTGATCCTTAACTTGGTTTGGAATATTGGATTATTTAATTGAACCTTAAGAATTATAAACAATTTTTCCATACATAATTACACAATCATACCATGAGTAACTCATTACACAAACTAGAATTCATCGAGATCAACTAGAACAACACTTAGCTCAAGCTAGTAACTCTAGTTTTCTCATTTGAACTATAAGTGACCAATTTAATTATAAACTTGTATAAAAAAATACCTTAAACATTGTATACAAGTAATTTAACACTTAGATTATTATTTATATCAATATTCACTCATGAAGCACATAATAAATCCTCAAAACACGACTAAATAAGCCCAGATAATAACTCTAAAGTGTATAATTCCACCTCAGATCACTAATGCATACCAATAAAAAACTCCAAACTTCAAAAAAGTACCCAAAACTCAACAAGGACCTCCCAAACATAAATTGATAGTCCAAACCACATTTTTGATTTGATGGAATCATTAAAACACCCAAATGATTTCATCTTAATTAGATGTTGACTGAAGTCAATTCTTAACTTACAAAACTCCCACTTCCTAAACAATAACTCAAAACTCATCCAACAACCTCAGGAACTAGCCAATCCTCCAACTAGACTAAAAATCAACCCACATGCATAGTGAAATCATAGAATCTTATCCTTGAGAGTTGACCAATGTTAATACTCTTAAATTTCTAACTTTCAAAACTCAAAAACTCTTCCATAACTTATATGAATTCCTCAATACTTGAACCCAAAGTACAAAACACTAAAAAATCATATTCTGGTGTTGATGGCACTAATGGAATTCTGATATCAACTCAACTTCTATGGATATTGACTAAAGTAAACAATATCAACTTTCTATTATTCAAAAATAAAAAATCTGCATATTTCTCAACTAATTTCCTTAGAAACCATGCTATCCATCTTTTACAGATCACAAATATCAATAAGTAACAATGAGAAATAGTAAATAGTCAAAGTGTATGTAATGACTAAAATTTTGGTAATTTTTGTGAATTATTTATTTTTATGAGATTTGAATATTTTACCCCTCCCTATGGTTGATTTATGACATTTTTGATGTATGGGGATGATTGGTATGGTTTTTAATGCTTTTTGGTGTGATTTGTCTAAGATTGTGGTTTTTAGTGGTTAAAAAGAATTTGTAGTTCATTTTGGTTAAAATTTATTGATTTGTGCATCAGATGGAAAAACAGGCCGTTCTTGCAAATCCAAAACAATGATTTTTAGGTTGGTATAATGGTATTTGTGGTTTTGTGGCTTTTATATCTCATTTCAACCCTTGATTCAAAAAGTTTTAAAATTAGGTTTTGGAGGGTCAACTTTGTGAAAATGACATTATCTCAAAAATCTTATATCGTTATTGAGTTTGGAGCATCAATTTTTTTCTAGTAGCATAATTCATTTCCATTCTCAAGATTCTGGATAAATCCTAAGAGGTACGTGGATACTTCAAATTCTCCAAGTCTCCAGCTGGTGCACCACTCAGTTGGTGCACTGCTTAAGTGACATTTTTGTTGATTAAGTGACTTGTTTTGATAGCCAAATTATGAACTGTGTGATAATAGATTTAGTTAAGTGATTTTCACTAAAGCAACACCTGGCTTTTAAGCGATACTCACATGCCAGAAGGGTATTGCGTAAGCGGCACTTGGTCGCTTAAGTGATTTCCACTTAAGAGATCCGATGATGGCTTAAGCGATACCAAGGTAAATTCCCCATTTTTACAATTTTCATCATTTTTTATACTTGGAGCTTAGGGTTTTAAGTTTTTGGGTGATTTCTCACATTTTTAAGCTTGGGTAAGGTCAAAATCCCTATTTCACTTATTTTCCTTCGATTCTTATCATTTAAATCTTGTTTAAACTTGAATTTAAAAGTGAAATTTGAGTATTTTGGCCTGAAGGCATAAATTAGTACTTTGATCCAAACCCCAATTTCAACTATTTTTGCTTTGGTTTTCTTCGATGGCTTCCTTTACTAATGAGTAATATATTTTTGGACTAAAATTATGTTTATCCTTATTTGCTGAAAACCCATTTTGGTGGTCCATTTTTACTGCAATTCAAAAAATTTCAATTATGGGTAGTGTTGGTTTCTTTTTGACGCAAATTCTATATTTGTATGTTTTAGTTCATTTCGGGTCTTTCATGAGGAGAAAGCTCCATATGGAAAGCTTTCTAGACCAATTTTCGGTATTTGATGTAGGTTATGGCTTAAATTTTTTCAAACTGGGTTGATTAGTTAATTTTGGTATAAAATCATGTTATAGGTATAAAAACTAATCATAGAAATGGTTTTATTATTATGTTTTGCCCGTGTAGGGGCAAATGTTGTTGTTATTTAGTGGTTTTGAGAGATTATTTTCTATGAGGTCTTATATGATATTCTTGTCCTTATGTCTATATATTTGCTGGTATCTTTTCTGGTAAAAAGCCTAAATTGGAATTTAGGTAGTATTAATCGCATATTTTTGTATTTCTCTCTATTGGAATATGAATTACATAGGATTCATGGATGGTTGGCATATTGAGTAGATTTTTGGCTCATATAGTTGGTATATTGGTTAGAATTGGAAATTCTTATTTTGCTTGGTTGTGAACACTACATCCTCATACCATATGCATTCATGAAACATTGGTAACACTTTAGAAATACGTGAAACATTGGTTTTTTCTTATAGAAATATGACATCTTTATAAACATTTTACCGCTATTTACATTAGAAAAGAGTGATAGATATTGGAATTGGATATTGAATTATAATGGGTTGGCCAACATCTCATGGGTCCTAACTTGGGAGCCTAGCTCGGTAGGAGTATACGAAGGTTCTGCAATAACCTCGTGCATCACATCATCATCATCTTAATCTTCATTGTATTTTATATTTTGTGTTTTATTTGAATTCTTTATGTGATATCTTTCTATATGTACCTCTTTAATGTACTTGATTTGATGTCTATCCATTGTGTTCCCTTTCTCTTACTTATATATGGTATATATGTATATTATAGAACTATTAATGGAGATGGTGTGGGTTACTATTTAGGCTATTTTCTTATTACAAGTGATGGTCCCATAGTGTGTATCTTATATGCTTTATTTAATACTTTTCTCAGTCGGCCTATGATACCAGATAAGTGGACAATACTCACCCCTACTACTCCCTTTCAGTGCAGATCCAAGTATGAGTACACCACACGATAGTTGATTCAGGTAATATTTGAGTGCATAACACAGTAGTTTATTCAGGCAGTATCTTGAGTATATTTTAGGTAGGGCTTGATGTATGCTTTCAGAGTTGATCTACTACCTCTTTTATCTAGTTTATGTCTCATTTTATATTTAGAGATAGATTATCATCCTTTTTTACTATCATTATATCTTTTGACATTCGAGATATATTTATATATTCTTACACCGTGACATAGATTTTGTGGTGTTCTATGGTATTGTTGTGATGTAATTTTTTATTTTATCATATATATGTGGTTTGACATTGTTCTAGAAGCCTTGTCATAGGATTTGGTTTTATTTTCTTATTTTATATCAGTTTGGGTGATTGGCTTACTTGTCAAGGCTTTCCAGTACAAGTGCCATCATGACCGCTAATTTTTTAGATTTTGATAAATTAGTATCAAAGCAGTTAGGTTCATTGGTCTCATAAGTGTAAGAATAGGGGGTTCAAGTAGAGTCTTATAGATTAGTACGTAGGCGTTCGTATCTATCTTTGAGAGGCTGTAAGGTATATTTAGGAGACTTTCTTATTTTATTCTTTATCATATAGATCTTTTCATACCTGTGTCTTAAATTGTAATTCACTATTTTCTGTATAGAGGGTGTGGACTATATCCCATAAGGTTAGAGATGTCATGGTATCATTCAAGGAGAGATCTTAGTCTAGAGGGCGAGTTGAGAGTCCTAGATGGCCTCAAAGTAGTGGACGGACATAAGGATCTGCCCCATCCAGAGGTAATACTAGGGGGCTCTCCCCTAAGCCTAGAGTTGAGCATGCATGAGATTTGGGGCCTACTCTGGTCCTGTAGAGTTTTTCTACCCTAATGTTAGAGAGGTTGTTGATTCATTTGGCGGGTTCTCTTTTGAGTGTACCTGGAGTTCTTCCAGCTCTATGTATTATACCTTCATCTGTGCCAGAGTCTGCCTATAGTGTTCCTTTAATTCTGAGTGTATATCCTCAAATTATACTGATATCTTTTTATAGTACTCCAACTACATCGAGTGTTGTTCCTCCTTCTGTGTTAATATATGAGTATGGGGTATATCAAGATTAGGAGTTTAACCTTTATTTGTGTTACCTTCTCAAGTGGGATCTCAAACAGCTAGATTTACTATGCCTCCCATTATTGCAAGTAAATTATGTCTTCTGAGGATCAGAATATGTTTGAGAGATTCCCTAATTAGTGTCATCCTAGGTTTAGTGGTGTTGTAAGCGAGAATACCTATGAGTTCTTGATTGATTATGGTGAGAAGTTACACAATCTTAGATCGCTTGAGTGGTATGGGGTTACTTATACTACTTAAATTAAGAGATTCAGTTAGGGATGGGTCGATGCCACTTGTTAGTTACAAACCTCTTTGTTTGCCAAAGATGACTTGGCATCAATTTGTGAAGGCGTTTTAGGATAGGTTTGTGCTATACAGTTTGAGGGATCAGATGAGAGATAAGTTTGATCACAGAGTGGAGATTTATAACATTTGTGGTGTACAAGGTCCATCTAGATATTCTTATGCAAATATTTACATAAGTTTTAGAAGATTTAAAAGTTCACAAAGGGGCTGGATGTTTTACTTTAACTAATTACTGCCCAGATGGTAGTATCAGGGGCATTATTCCAAAGTATAGTGGATCATTCTAAGATGACTGAGTTATTTCTTTGACAGCCTTAGGGACACGCCAAGAGGGTTCACCATCAGGGCGAGTTTAGATGTCATACTCCTCGAGGTAGAATTATAGAGGCTTCTATAGGTATTATGGCAGACCCATGCATGTAGCCTTGCAGAGTTTAGGTAGTGGGTTTTTTGGTTTAACAACTTTTGGTGGTCGATCTTGCTCAAACTTACCTCCCCTATTGAGTCGGTCCACAGAGGTTGCTTTGTATATTATGAGGTTGTTCAATAATTAGGTTGTCCATTTGGCCAAAGACTGTCCCTATTGTGTTTTTATTCCCACCCCTATATTGATAGTGAGAGGTAAAAGGGTTCTACTAGTGATACGCGAAGTAGAGGTAGTGGTACCTATAGTGGTGGTCATGGGGCTACTCAGTCAGGTGGTGGTCATGGAAAGTGCTATGCTATAGGTTGATGCTTTCAACACTATAATTATAGATATTGTCCCTATTTGTTTAAAATCTGCATCTCTGTTATTTGATTTGGGATCTACTACTTATCCTATGTGTCTATATCTTTCTCTTTAGGTTTTAATTCCGCTAGTGAGCCTCTTTCCATGCCTATTGGTATATTTACCTCTGTAGGAGACTGTTTTAGGGTGGATCGGGTGCATCGATCTTGTGTTATAACTTTTGTTGGGTTTCGCACTTGGGTAGATCAAATCATCCTAGATGCAATTTTGATGTTATCATCAGTATGGATTAGTTAGCTCTCTTTCATGATGTCCTAGACTATCATGCTATGATTATAGCCTTAACTTCGCTGGTTAAGCAAAGGATAACTTAGAAGGGTGAGTTTCATTCAGGTCCTAAGAGAATAATATCTTTTCTTCAGGCTCATCACATGATTGAGAGGGAATTTTTTCCCTATTTGGCATATATTCATGATACTAGTGTTGCCTCACTTTCTTCTTTGGATTTTGTTCTTATTACCTGTAATTTCATGGATATTTTCCCTCTAAATTTGTCTGGTATGCCTGTGTATTGTTATATTAACATTGATATTAATGTTGAGTCAGGAACCAAGCCTATTTTTATTCCTCTTTATAAGATGGCAGAGTTGAAATTTAAGGATCAGTTGCATGAGTTATTAGATAAGGGATTTATCTGACTTAGTGTATCACCTTTGGGGTGTGCCTATCTTGTTTGTGAGGAAAAAAATGGGCCTATGCATGTATGTATTGATTATTGATAGTTGAATAAGGTTATGGTTAAGAATAAGTATCTTATTTATCGTATTAATGATTTATTTGATTAGTTTTAGGTTGCTTTGGTGTTTTTGAAGATTTATTTGAGGTATGGATATCATTAGTTGAGGATTAGATCTTTGGATATTCTAATGACCACTTTTCATACTCGATATAGTCATTATGAGTCCTTAATCATGTCCTTTGGGTTGACCAATGTCTATCAATTTTCATGGAGTTGATGAACCAGGTATTTCAATCGTTTCTCAACTCCTTTGTTATTGTATGTATAGTTGATATCTTCATTTATTCCAAGAGTGAGGCTGATCATGAGGAGATTGTGCAGATTGTTCTCCAGAGATTAAGGGATGAGAAGTTGTATGCTAAGTTCTACAATTGTGAGCTTTGGTTGGAGCACGTCTCTTTCTTGAGTCATGTGGTAACTAAAGAAGGTATTTTGGTTGCTCAAGCCAAGATTACAATAGTTCATGATTGAGATAGGCCTACTTCTATGTCACGACCCGAGGCTACCCTCTAGTCGTAACAACGGTGCTGACAGCCACAAGTGACCACGAGTTAACCCATGAGCTAGTAGCTGCTGTAAGCACTGAGTGAAATAGTTATATAACACATGAACGTAAGGTAAACTGATAAAGTACTGTAAATCTAAATACTAAAATACATAGAAATGATATGTCAGAAATATCTAATAAAAAAACAAATTGTTTGTATGAAGCAACTGATAATACATAAAGAAACGACTGACTGTCTTACTGATTGTCTAAAAGCCTTTAAACATCATGAGGTTTTGATGGGACAAACCCCCAACTAACTCCGATTGACTGATCATAACAAAATACCAAAAATAATTGGGATAAGTAAATCATGTCCTTGATGGATAAGGACTCATCACTGCTGCTATAGAGTAATACTGAGCATCCTAAGCACGTTCGAGAAACTAAGAGCCCAAGCTTATGTTATAAGACAACATAGCACAAAGAAAAGTATGTGGTCAGTACTTTAAATATACTGTTATATGATATAAGGACTGGCTGATATGCGTGATAACTGAACATGAATGCATAAGCATGTAATATCTGATAATGCAAGACCTAGTATATATATACTACTGGGATAATCTATGTTCTAAAATACACAAATCTATACAAAAAATAACTGACAAACTGTACACTTGGTCAAGAAAATCTAAGCTGAAATACACTAAGATACTGACAGAAACTGTGGGAGGTATCATATAACCGACATACCCCAATCTGAGCTAATCAGGGTCCAACCTGTAAACCCAATTGGAAGGGTGTCAATACTTTGCCACAGGTACTAAAACATAGCTGATGATGTGGATCTACAAGGCCGATATCCCGAAGGACTAGGGAGTCACCCTCTGCTGTCAGGTGCTCTCATAAGATATGCGTCAACCCTAAACTAGAAGGAAGACATCTCAAACCTATGCGTGCTACGCAATTCTGGAACTCAGGGAATTCTATTAAAGGTCACACCCTCTAATGAAAAATGATCCCTCATCCCTGGGTTCGGTCGGTGCTAAATCCAACTCCCAATTGAACTGACATTGGTACTGTGCTAAACTAAATTCAACTGAACATAACACTGACATTGCTCATCCTAATCATAACTACTGAGTAAATGGTTATATTCCTAATTTAACTGAAATCATTACTTGAATGATCTGAAATGTAAGTAAACACGTAGGTATCGGGTGTTCATAACCCGCCAGCACTTAATATCATAAATACAATATTAAATCTTAAAAACTTTAGTATGGGATCATGACTCAGATACCCAAAACATAAACACTTGCCAACTAAGTGAAAAGTATGGACTTGAACATGTGTATGTCTTAAAACATGCTAAAATAATATGACTTCATGACTAAATTCACAATTCGATATTATGACATGAAATTCAATTGAATACAACATGGGAAATCGAAACTTAAAACATAAAATAACCTAACATTACATGGAATCATACTAGGACATAAATTGAGTCAAACTACTAGGAAAAACATGAATTAAAGTCATCTTGAACACATGCAGCTTTATAATGAAGGAAAAACTCATATTTAAACCAAAGAAGAGGTTTTTCGGCTCCATGTGTGAAAAAGACCCCTGGATGAACACCCCACATAACTTAATAACTGAATTCTCGAAGATTTCTTGGATTGGAAGCTTGAACTCTTGATTTCTTAGGGAAAAAGCTTGAGTTTGTTCTTGGAAAAGAGGAGGGTTTCTTGAGAGCAATTTGGAGTGAAGGGGGCAAATAATGCCCTTTTTGGAAGCCCCAAATCGTCTTAAAGACGGCCTGGATTAAGGAGAAATAATTCAAATACCCCTTGGGAACTTAGATTAAGAAGCTGGGTAGGACACCTTTGACATACCATGACCCTTGCTTGGGTCAAGTGGACACCACGCCGCAACCATTGCTTAGGTTAAGTGATCATCACCCCACGAACCTCCTCACTTATGGAGCCACCCTCCATCCAAACGAGTCCCAAACCT
>JAPEIP010000007.1:169298171-169311062 GCA_026120095.1 Capsicum chinense
ATATTTAGGTGCTCATTTCTAGACATGTAGCTAGGTCAGACTTTTAGATATTTCAACCCAGATTTGATGAGTCCTCACCACTCGAAGATCATTTTTAGTAGTTCAAAATATTTTGTTATTTTAGGTTGTTATTTTAGTTGCTTAGAGTTAGATAGGGGATCTTGTCCCAGTAACTCACCTTATTAGTTAGCAGAGGTTTTATCAGACATAGTAGTTCAGTTATTCAGTATTCTAGATATGCATTTGCTTAAAAATAATTAGTTTGTTAGTGGATTATCCATTTTATGTGATTATGCTTTTGCTCAGTACTTTAAGTGTATGATCTTAGTAATATACTAGTATCAAGGGTTTACTTAGGATCACTTATGATTCTAAGTACTATGTCTTATTTAGGGAGTAGATTTGGATAAAGACAAACTTGGTATCAGAGGACTAGGTTCAGGAGTCATAGAATGTCTGAACAATTACACTTAGTATAGTTATTTTTTATGAGTTTGGAGCATGTCACACTTATAAGAGAGAGGGCATAAGACGTTTTGGAAAATACTTCATTCTTTTATATTTTTTATCATGCGATAGATTTTACCTCTATTTACCCTCCTAACTCGTGTTTTATACATTTTAGATCACGCATCTACAAAGAAATGTCGAACAAATAAATAAAGACTGTGCAAGAAATCAAAATTCTAATCCACCTCCACCATAAAATGAACCTTCAAATAATGATGTTATCAGTGCCGAGTATTAGAATTCTATCCAGATGTTATCTCAAGCTATGACGACCCAGTTGAATCATAATGTATCAATCCCTGATAATCCAAATTTATTAGTTAACTACTGCTTGAGTCAAAAAATTTATCAAAATTTGTCCACTGGAGTTTTTCAGATCAAAGTCTAAGAAAGACCCATAGAACTTCATTAATGAAGTGAAGAAAGTACTTCAGGTAATGCATATGTCTGAACTTGTTATATTTTGTATACTTCTTTTATTATCTTGAGAGATAGTTGATTACGAGGACAAGATATGTCAAATATTTCATAATAAACATACTATTTTAATTATTGAGTGGCTTGAGTCTGGTGTGAGTTTATGAATGAGCCATTATGATATGAAATGAGTATCGTGCAGTTATGGTACACAAACCCTAGGTTTTCCTCTAAATTTCATGATTAGCTGGGTAGATATAAGACCCTTTATCATGTGTGTACAAGTTTATAATTCTTATGAGTTTTGATTTGATATAGAGTGAGATTGATAAAACATAGAAGCTATATAAATATGAAATCTATGTAAATAAAATCTATAGTTGTATTATGACTACTTGTATTTGCCAGGTTGGAATGACTTGATATCTTTTATGGGATGATTTATATGTCTTTTATTATTGATTTTTATATGTTTGTTGATTATTATACATCCTTTGTGTTGCTGGTTGTTATAGGTTAGAAATTGGTTGACTTTACTGGTCGATACAGTTATTGATTATCTGTTGATGTACCTGTCTACTTGTTTTATTGGTTCATGAGATATACTTGCTACTATTTTGAGTCGGTCTATGATGCCTACTAATACATAGTTTTTGTACTGATAATACTTTGTACATTTTTTCTTGAGTATAAATTGTGTTTCAAAGACTTTGATATGACCTCATATCTGGCGATCCTAGTTGATTGATCTGAAGGTGAGCTACTCCTATTCAGATTGCCACAGCTCCTCATAGTTACATTTGTTCCTCTTTCAAATGAAGATTGATTAGATATATTTTGAATTATTCGAGGTTATTTTATTTAGTGTCCTCTGTAAGATGACTTTCAAATTTTGGAAATCTAATAGTTGGACTTGAAATTTTTTATGGTTTGAGAGGTACACCAACTCATATTTGTGTGAGGCTATACATTGTTTGACACATGGAGTGATGGACCTTACCATTTGCTATCGCTCTCCCTTGTATTGATCTTTTTTTACTCCGCACCACCTACACTCTCCTCTATATCCTAAATTTTCTTGTTATAATGAATTCTAATATTTTTCACATCTTACAACCAAAAAGAAAGAATAATAATAGAATCTATGGATTTTTTTATAATGTCCAAAATCTATTTCATATTAAAAATAACTTGTTGTCCTTTAATTATTTATTTTTGTAATCTAATTTAAATATCATCAAGGTATCAATCTTGGGCATATATAACATCTTCCTCCATTTACTCATGTGCATATTTAGATGAGTGACACATTTCATATTTAAAATTTAAGGTATAGCTTAAATTAATTTAAGAAGCCTCTTCATCATTGATAAAAAATAAATTACAACAAAAAATTTCAACTTTGGTAAGAAAAATCTCAATTTACCACAAATTTTGGCTCCTCATATATATCATTATTTTCACAATATATATTTTACATTCCAATATTTCATTTCCCTAATCTTAATCAAATTAAAAATACTCTCCGACTTTTGTAATTATCTAAATATATAAAACCAAAAATAAAGGTTTGAAGGGATTACACATGAAAAAAGTAGTAGTAAAATTATTAAGAAAATATAGAGACTAACTTGGGCAAATTAATTAAAGGTGACGAAAAAGATTCAAAACTAAAAAAGAGTAATACAAGTCTTAAATATTGAGACGAGGTGACAATTTTAATATTAGTATTAATGACACTAATTTTAAAACCCTCAAGTTTTATTATTTACATAAAGATTCCTACCCAATATTTACAGAAAGATCCCTGCAGCAACTTCGATAATTGATGTAACACAACAACTGATAGTAGTTGTTGCAGTAATGATTGTAGTTGTTGAAGCAACTCTCGTAATTGTTGAACCAACTCTCGTAGTTGCTGAAGCAACTCTTGTAGTTGTTGAACCAACTCTCGTAGTTGCTGAAACAACTCTCGTAATTACTGAAGCAACTCTTGTAGTTGCTGAATGTGCTTAATTATTTCTTCATTAATTTTTAAAAGAAATCAAAAAATTTCTTCTCAAACTTTTCAATTATTTTTTATAAAAATAGTCCATGAAAATTAAAAAAGGAAGAATGAAATGAAAAGAGAAAGAAAAAGAAAAGAGAAGATGTAAGAAGAGAAAAATCTATAGAGAGAGAGAGAGAAAAAATAAGAAGAAGAAGATGGGGAGAAAGAAAAAGAAGAAGAAAGATTGAAAGATAAAAAAGGGGAGGAAACTCTAAAATTTGAAATTTGAAGTTGGAGGACTTTTCAAAAAAATTTTAAAAATTTTAAAAATTAAACTTTACATCCTAATTAATTTAATCACAATTTAAATGAAGCTTTGACCTTAGCTGGTCAAAGTTATCACTATTTTTAATTCAAAGACTTTTTTGTCACATCTCACTTAATTTTCTCGACTAACTTTATTGTTCAACTGAAATATTCTAAAGTATCTTACAAATAATACTATAAAATATTTTTACAGATTTTTAATGTTTTTAAATATTTAACAGATCTTTAATAAATTTTTTCAAAGGTAGTTTGCAGAATTTCAATGAAAATAAAAAAAAATATAACATTATATGATGAAGTTATTCAGAAAATATAATTAAAAATGAGAATTTGTTACTAAAGTTGGTGAGTTTCTCTTCTAATTTATTGCTTAAATATGGTTAAAAGGCTTGTTAAATTAATTTAATTAATTTTGAAATACGGTAATTGTCACTTATCTAAATATGTACTTGAACTAATAGAGACAATCTAATGGAGAAGAGTCAAATCTAAATTTTTTTTTTATTTTCTTGGGATTGCACTTGCTGGATAATTATGACCTATTTATTTTATTATCTTTTTCTTTGCTTGATTTCTACTATCTATTCACCGTGTCCAAAAAAGAAAATTTTTATATAAATTAAAGCGAACTAGAGAAATTAATAAAACGACGAAGTAGGGAGGATTAATGAAAATGAGATGGAAGGATGAAAGGGACAGAATGATGGTAAATATGAGTGAAAGAGAAAGTGGTAGCAAATGGCAGGGGCCACCACTTCATGTGTTAAACAATGGATAGCCTCATACAAATATGACGTGGTGCGCTTCTCATGCCATAAAATCTTTTGTCATACTTTTAGTTTTTATTTATTTAAATCAAGATTTATTATTTTATTATCGTATTTTGTTAAATGAACTGATTAAGGTTTGGGTTCGAGGGTTCTCTCATCGGAGGGCTAGTATAGGTGTCACTCACAATCATTTAGATCATGACAATTGTATATTATGATTTGTAGTTTTGAAGTCATCTGTTGAATGGTTACATAATGAGAATTTTGGATTAAAAAAGATGTGCTTGTAAATTTAAACAATAGACATAGATATTTGAAATATAATATATATTTATATTTTTTAAATAGAAATAACATTTATTTTCCTGTCAATTGTTATATTTTGATAATTTTATTCATCTTATATATAATTTTGTTAATTAATGTGATACAATTACAAAACACGTAAACTAACAAGTATATAACCAAATATCCGAAAGAATATTAAATCCTACAACCTCACCAACTACTGTATTTTTTCTTATTTCCTTCTGATTTCTTTTTTGGTGTGTTATTTATTGTAAAAGTGATCAAAATTTATTGAACTATTTTGAAAGAGACTTTTTCAATCACTTAAATAAAGGAAATTTAGTTAGCTGATTCTTTGAAAAGTTTGAATTAAAATACATTTCTCTCCTCCAGAGAGAGGAAACCATCGATCTAAAAACTCTGATTTAATTTAACACTAGATATTCAAAATCCGTGTTAGGACAAGTTCAACAAAAATAATGCTTATTATATATTTTTATACAATAAGTTTGAAATAGTAATTTATTTGAATATCAAGTTTACACTTACCAAGTTTTACAAATTCCTTATCAAACTTCTTCAAAGTAAATATGATATACGTTAAATTTTAATGTTGAAATAATAATTATTCGATTGACTTCATATATCTGATACACTTAAGTTTTCTAAAAAGAACAATATCTTTTAATATTTTGAAATGTTTTAATTTTTAAAATATTTAATCCTCAATGACATAATTTATAACCATCAAATAGTTAATAACATATATAAATTATTATTAGGGAATGTAAATATAGTCACATAAATTTAGATTGAGGCGTAAACTACAAATAGTATTATGTATAAAGAAACTTGAGAAAATTGAAGGAAAGATATCTTTTAAGTCTTGAACGAAGGATTGGTTACATTAACCAACTTAAAGGGTCAAACATCATTAGAAAACTTGATTAAGTTAATTGTGGACTTGATTAATATTTTTAAAACTTTCTAATCTTTTCAAAAATACAAATCAACTCAACCCATACCTCTCTTCAATTTAAATCAACCACTCTCTCCTCTCTCTCGACAGCTTCTCTCAACTCTCTCTCAATTGAAAGTTCTGTAAAATTTCTTCCTTCAACCCCAGCGACTTCTACCTTCAAAGACAAATAGTTGGGCTTCGAGTTCCTTTCTTCAATTCAAATCAACCCGTCTCTCATCCCTCTCTCGACAGCTTCTCTCAACTCTCTTCCAACCAACTATTCTGCAAATTTCTCATTTCAATCCTCGGCGACTTCAACATCTGACTATAAATAGTTGGGCTTTGAGTTCCTTTTTGACTTCAACCTTCAATTGACGTGACAGCCTTGCTCTCCAGCCACAACAGCTTTGAATTCTTCATCGTTCTTTTTCTTCTTTCACAGGTAAAAATTTATGGAATTTTTAGTTTTGAAGAAAATGAGGAACTTGAGCCAACTTCTCTTATAGTATTGGTTAATAATTTAAATATTTGTTGCATTAATTGAAATGTGGTCTGAATAAAACCCTAATTTTTTATATTTCTTCTCTTCTCTTTTCGAAGTGAATTATAATTTTTTGTTGTTTGTTGTATTTTTTTGAAGCTTGATTTTTATTGTTTGTGTTTATAAAAACAAAACAACAATTTGAGTTGATTTGTTCTATTCTTATTCTTGGTAAAAATAGTGAAATTGTTGTTTTTTTGTTGAACAAAATCATGCTACTGTTTTTTATTTCATCCAATAGATTATCCATCTGGTGCAACATATTAACCAACTGATGTAACAGATTTATCGTATGATGCAATATATCAACCATCTGATACACTAGAGGAACCATCAGATTATAATTATGATGCAACAGATTAATCATCTGATACAAAAGATTAACTATCTGATGCAACAAATTAACCATATGTTGCAACAAATAAGCATCAGATAAAAAATCTGATGCAACTAATTAACCATTTGATGCAACGTAAGAACCATCAGATTAATGATCCGATACAACAGATGAACCTCATGTTGGATAAAATCCTATCAACTCCTCTAACTGGAAATGTCCAAGACTATATTTTTCCAACTGATCATTCATCTGCCGCCATAAATGACCCTATGTTTGAAGAAATCTAAACAATATTGACCGTTGATAATTGTTCCAACAGATCACTTATGTGTTGCAACAGATGTGTGACCTGTTGCACAGACCATTCATTTTACTCAATAGATGAGTGATATATTTTGTATTGTTGCAATAGATTACTTATCCATTACTGCAGGTTAGTTAACTACTCTGACAGATCACTCATATATTGCAATAGATGTGTGATCTGTGGTACAAACCATTCATCTTTCTCAATAGATGAGTAATATGTTTTGTATTATCGCAATAGATTACTCAGCCGTTGCTATAGGTCATTTAACTGTTCCAACAGATTATTCATGTGTTGCAATAGATAATGTCATAATAGATGTGTGATCTGTTGCATAGACCATTCATTTTTCTCAACTGATGAGTGATATATTTTGTATTATCATAACAGATTACTCAGTCATTACTATAGGTTATTTAACTGTTCTAATAGATCACTCATATATTGCAATAGATGATGTTACAACTACACAGACCATTTATTTTTCTCAATAGATGAGTGATTTATTTTGTATTATCGTAATAGATTACTCATCTGTTGCAACAGGTTATTTAACTATCCCAACAAATCACTTATATATCACAACAATGTGTCATCTGTTGCACAGACCATTCATCTATCTTAAAAGATAAGTGATATATTTTGTATTATTGCAACAGATTACTCATCCGCTATAACAGGTTGGTTATATGCTAAAACAGATATATTACCTAGTGTAACAGATCGGTGATCTATTGCAACTATTATTTTACAGTTTTGCTTATTTGATTTACTGTTATCCTTTTTTAACAATGCATTAATTAACTATAGTATATTTTTTATGTTCCTGTTAATTTTAGATAATATAGTTCCCAAAAGAACAGAAACCGAATCAAGTCCAAGTAAAGGAACAAGTAAAGAAGCTAGGCTACATCTACCACTCTATGAGCATGCTTTACAAGTGTTATCTCAATCAAGAGTAGAATATAATGAGCACGGGGAGGAGGAATATTTTAAAAGAGATGATGCAAATGCTAATAGCCCTTCCACCGAAGAGTTGGTCAAAGCCTTCAGCATTGATTGTTATCCTATGAGAATACAGTACGATGGTGCCGCCGATTTAATGGGTGATTTCGTGGTTAAGTCAGCCATGGGAAAATCTTTCGGTGCCTTCAAAAAAATACTTCGAGAATAAAAATTGGATGCTTATTTCAGGGACAGTTGCTTTGAGAAATATCTTGATTTGTCGGAGGACAATAATGCTCGTTCCAAATAAAAATAGTATATGAACTTCTCAAGCGTAGGTTTATGTGTGAAAACAAAGATAAGATGGATGAGGTGTGGATAAATTATTGTAGCATGCCTGTTTGTTTATGTTGGAAGGAGTTTAACATAGTTACTGGACTAAAATGTTATCCTTCTTCACAAGTTATACTTATTCTAACCTAGAAAAAATACCCTACACACTCAAAAGAGGCAAAGGCAAGTCGTGTGATCGTGATGACCTGGTGTCCATTGTTTGTCCAAGCTTCAAAAATAAAAATTTAATAGAAGCATTGAAAGGTAAAGGACTTTCAAAGAAGCATAAGCAGTCATTGTGCTTGGTTTGGTTTGTACATAATATTCTTTGGGTGAGAGATGTTAACAACAACATAAGCCTCTATTTAATAAAGCTCTCCGAGTATCTTGAGACATTTAATAGCTATCCTTTGGGGTGTTTAATAGCTATCCTATGGGGTATGAAAGCTTTAAAATGACTGTCAAATATTTGTTGACTCCGTTAGCGCCAAAGACAGTCAACTTATATGGCTTCCCATGGGCTTTCATGGTAAATGTTTATTTCTTCTATTATGATATTATTCATTTTTTATTCAATAATGGTTTTGATTTATTGGCGTTATTCTATAGGCTTGGACGTTTGAAGTCATTCCTTATTTGAGACAACAAGTGAACTACCAGGAAGGAGTTTTCTGTCCAAGAATCTTGAGATGGTTATCGGCCAAAACTGATAAAAATACAAAATTTCTTGATCTCTTCAACCCCCAAAGGATACAGTAAGTATAATTATAATTAATTTTTTTCTTTTAATCAATGATTTTTTAATGATCTAATCATCATTGTATTATGTAATGATTTATGTTAGATTATGCATCCGTCACTAGTTCCGACCAATCGAGAGTTGAAGATGGAATTTTTTCTTACTTTATGGTATGTGCAAACTTTATCAAACCTTAAGGTCATTGACATAATAAAAATGGAATTGTTTGGAGCAACAACCATTACAAGAAAAATAATTTTGGAAGGTGGACTTGTTATTGTTGATGGTCTTAGTGGTGATAGAGTTGTTGGTGGTGGTACTGGTGCTACTGTTGGTGCTAATGATGCTCCTCTTACATTATTTAAAGTAAACTATTATGATTATGATCATACTGGTTATATAGATTTTGCCTCTCCAGCGAATATTCTACATGCAAATGTCAAGACTGTAGGGCGAAACATGATGTAGTGATTAATGTTATTAATGCATTAACTACTTTTGTAAGGGAATTGATATCTAAGAGGGGTCTCATTCCACTAAAGAGGATTTTATTTCCATCTGCTCCATTAGTGATTAGGGCTAAAGGGAGAAAGAGAGTGATTTCCAGAGCATTATCAAGCATCCAAAAAAGCAAAATTACAACTCTTCTATCTATGTGTTGCACTAACCAACATACAAAGTCTAAGAGAGAGAAGCACGAGCTGAAGAACGTGAATATAGATGTCTTTCAACTGACAAAACAAACAGACACATATCTGTTTCAACAGATGACACATCTTCTGAAAATTATCAAATAGATATATACATCTGTTGCAACAGTTGAATAACTTATTGCACCAGATAAAGTATATGTTGTGACATATGTCTCGTCTATTTTAGTAAATCATACAGCTCTTCATACCGCTTTTATTTGTACCAATAGATGACCTATCTTCTGCAACTGATGATTCATATATTGCAACGGATGGTTCATCCGTTGGAAATTATCATACAGGATCTTCCTCATGTAGAAATTTATCCCAACAATTGATTCATTATTGCAACATAAATATAATATGTTTGGAATAATTTAAAATAGGAGGAAAAGTAATACTAGATTTAAATATTACAACAGATAATGTATCTGTTACAATAGATGACATATATATTGGAAAAATCGAACAAATTTAGACATATGTTGCAACAGGTAGGTAATCTTTTAGAATTTATCAAACAAGTATTCCTATTGTTGAAATAAATGGAATTAAATAGAAACATTGAGATAATACAAAAGATGACCAACCTATTGCAACAGATAAACTATATGTCAGAACAGGTAGAATAACTGTTACAACAGATGGAGAATCTGTTGCATTATAAAAATTTAAATTTTATTGGACATAAAAAATTACCACTACGTGTAAAAAGGTTGAAGTAAATTGAAATAAAAAAGGCGAAACCCATCGACGGTGTTCATTTCAAACACCTAAAATAAAATAGGCATCAAGTAGACAGTGTTCATTTTAAACACATAAAATAAAATAGGCATCAAATGTGTCAGTCTGGCATATTTTGCTGACTTACCGCCACTTAGCCCCCAATGGTCATTCCCCCTCCATTGTATTATATATTCATCTTCCTCCTAAAATTTAACCCTAAATTCTCAAATCTTCTTCTCCATCTTCAGCTTCTTTTATATATCCAAATTCTTCAAATTATTTCTTTCATTTTTTCCAATTGAGCTTGACAATGTCAAGCACATCTTTCACTATTTTTTGTGATAAAGATTTTTGATATTGTAAGTTTAGTCATGAAGCTATGTTAAAGACTTCTTGGACTTATCAAAATCCAGGTCGCGGATTTTTTACTTGTAAGATTTCAAAGGTAATATTTTTTTTATTTAATTAGTTGATTAATTATTGACTTGTAATTGTGTTTTCTTTCTTTTTTTTATAGAAATTGAGTGGATGCGATTACTTTGATTGGTATGAAGAACGAAACCCTTCACAACCAAATCGTGTAATCTGGAATTTGTTGAACAAAGTCAAGGTTTTTGAAGAGAAACAAAATCAAGCAAGAAGATACTATATTGCTGCCGTTATTGCTACTGATTTGGTGTTGTTGGGAACATGGATATTCAAGCCTAATTGCTGAAATTTTCATGGTGGTGTGTGTGTTTGCTACTAGTTTGGTGTTGTCGAGCACATGGATATTCAAGCGTAACTGTTGGAAAATATCAAAAAGATTTAGGCATATGTTGTAAAATTTAGGTCATATGTTGGAAATTATCAAACAGGTCTTCCCACTGTTGCAACAAATTAGACTTAGATTAAGATTATTCTTAGAAATAACATCGGCGTAATATAACAGATGACCAACCTATTGCAACAGATAAACTATCTTTCAGAACAGGTTCAATAAATTTTACAACAGATTGACAATCTATAGCATTATACAAAACTCAACTTTCATCAGAAAAAAATTATTGCCACTACATGTACATGTAATAAAGTGAAGGGTGACTTGAAATTAAAAATTGCTATTTCACAGGCTCTTCGATATACATAGGCTTCAAGCGTCCGGTTAGTAACCCATAAGCCCAGACCTCTTACAAGTTTGCCACAGTATTGTTGCACAGAAAAGTCGTTGGCTCAGCCATTTCTGTACCGGTCAACAAACATTCGATATGTGAAAGAGTGTGCGAGCCACTCGCTTTAGCGGCATCATCTTTTAGAAGGATCATTCCCTTGTTTCGACCTTCAGAATCCCATGATTTCTTTATCAACACATCCTTTGAAAAATGATTCAGCAGTTTACTCTCCCTTAATAAGATAGGCAACAACACCATCAGTGGCTCCACGAGGAGAAAAATATCAAAATCATCGATGAGAGGTATGTTGGAGTCATAAACATTAATATTTCCCTCCTCGAGTAGTATGTCAATAGGCCGATAATGCAAGCCGTTCACATAATGACTGCAAAAATCCTCTTTGCCTTGCTCAATCCCTTACCGTGTGGATTTGGCTACTCCCCTCTAACATATTTTATTATTTCTTCTTCATCCAAGACCAACGTAAGAACTAGGAAATCAAGTCCCACGCCAAGTGATAACACCTCCCTATTGAGTTAATCGTACCTATCCTTGAGCTTCTTATAGAAGTCGAGTTCCATTATCCTATCGGCAACATCATAAGCTTTCCAGTATGTTAATTTCCTTTTCCTCATGAGGAGGAGAATTATGTCAACATGTTGTGATATAAGAAGTCAATTTTTAAATAAGTTAGTAACTGTAAAGACGCAACGGAAGGTATATGTAACACCCCGATTCGCTGAACCAAAATACTATACGGTGCTCATAACCCCGAGGAACCACAAGCTAACCCATGACTGATATCTGTACCTGTATACTGCAAATCATGATATAATAATGTGAAATACATATAACTGTAAGGCCATAAGGTTCAACTAAATAAAATTATGTGGGTGAAAATACCCAAAACAACTCAATCTGAAAGCTAAGTCTGAATGTAAATCTGAACATAAATCTGAAAGCCTCTAAACTATCTAAATAAATAATTGAAGGAACATGTCTCCAACTAACTTCGTAAAACTGAACTGAAGAAATAAATAAGTGTATCAAATCATATTATTCTCGAATCAATGAGGACTCACTATGTCTCTGCAACTGGAATGCTACCGCTATACTGGGCTGGAGCTCGTGTCTTGGAACCTATGGTATAATATGAAAAGAAAGCACCATAGCGCAAATGCGTCAGTACAATTGGAGTGCAGACTATATGAGGAAGGTAGGCTAATCATAAAGTGTTTCATGCATGAACAACATTGACTGACTAATATGAATGTGGAAGTGCAAACACACATATATAGAAACTGGGACCGTGAATACGTGATACCATGACCTATAAGCTAATACATGGTTTACTAATAACTGCCATGACTGATACTAAAACTGATAGTATGGAGACTGTATCTGGCAGTCCTATATATACTAAAATCTGAAGAACACCCTGAGTTCTTTTATTGAGACTGATACTGAAACTGTGGGAAATAGTGTTTAACCGACATGCCCCATGTATGCCATTATGGCTAAGCTGGGTTCCAATCTCTGCCTTGACTGGAGGGGTGTCAATACCGTGCCACGATTAAGGACAACCTGTGAGTGACCCTTATCTGGAGGGTACTCAATGAGAACGGTAGAAACCCTAAACTGGTGGGTTAAGCTACCTCATCAAACCTGATTTGATGGGTTAATATGTCTCAACGTACGCTAGCTACGTAGTTCTGGAACACAAGGATGACTACTAAGAATCACACCCTGAACTGGCGGGTGAGCTCCCATCCTTGGGTTCACTCGGTGCTAACCTCTACTCCCATCTGAAGGGACTGGACATGAATAACTGACTGTGCATGACTTAATCTTACT
>JAPEIP010000007.1:169322296-169332917 GCA_026120095.1 Capsicum chinense
TCATGATTTACCCTCTATTTTGAATTGAGATTTCTTGAATATGTATACATGTTTTAAGGTCCAAGAATGAATTTTGATATATTCTATAGTATTTCAAGAATGGTATTGATATCTCCATATCATTGAAGTTTCAAAGCTTGTTAAAGTTAGTCTACCAAAGTTTAAAGAAAAGAGTTGATTTTGATCCTAAGTTAAGAAAGGAATCCACATGTTGTGATTTAAGTTAGAGGGAAGCATATTGACTACCATTTCATACTGTTGAATTGTATAAGATGGATTTTCCTACAAGTTATGAGCCTAGTATTGGAGTAGTACTTAGCATCGAGTTGGGCTTGATTTCGAGGTCTCATGCCTCAGAACTACGAACCACCATAGGATTTGATTTACCCCAAGTGGGTTGAGCTAGTGATCACTAAAAGTAAAGGTTCTACTCCAGTGGCAAGGATAGAACAGCTCTCCCCAATGTAGGTAGGACGTTGGACTCCATGTAGCTCACATGGTTTATGTTGGTTAAAAGAAACTCCCAAGTTTCCTAGAATCTCAAGTCTTAAAGTTCTTAAGGTTTTAAGTACTTGAGTTTTAAAGACGTACCTTGTTTTCAAAAGACTAAAGTGCATGTTCTAAAAGTTGTTGTTTTAAGAGTTCAACTAGTTTACAAACTTAAGATCAAAGAAAGAATACAAATTTAGAATAAAGTGTAATGGCTCACATGATTTATACTACATGTTTCATTACTCACGATTTATGAGAGTTTTATTTAAGCTATGTGAGTCATCTACAAAACCATGTATGTTTTCCATAAAGATTCAATATATTGATATTTAGTTTCATATACCCACATATACTCAGTGCATTCCTAAGTGTTGATTCACATATACGTCTGTGTGCTATATTATCTCATAATGTAGGTCAGGTGCTCAATCTCAGCAGTGTCAATGATCCCGAGTACCTTTATCTACACCTCCATTGTTATGAGTCCTCATGGTTTGAGGACCTATCTCCAGACACTTCAGTATTTTTAGTAGTTGTTCTACTGCTTTCAATTCAGCTCGAGTCAGTTGGTAATCTGTGCCAATGGCTCTCTAGTTTGTTGAGTAGTAAAGGCTTTGTCAGACTAGATGGTTAGAACATTTAGATTTGCAGTATTTTGTTACTTTTATAGTACTCATTCGGATTTCAGTTAGACATGATATGACATGATTCCTTATTTTGCTCTCATTATCTCTAAGTAAGCTTTATACTAAGTAGCAGGCTCAAAGGGTTAGCTTGGGGCTACTTGTAGCCTTAAGTATGGTGTGATGCTCTGGGATAGTATTTTGGGGTGTTACAGAGAAATTGCAATTTGTTTTGATTTTTGATCGGAGAGTATGTCTCTAATTGCTCTTTTCTTTCTCCTAACCAACACTGTAAGAGTGTGTGGCTCCCTCACCTTCTTGGATGGTATGACATACCTCTTGGATTTGAATTCATTGATAGCTTTAAACATAGCCTTTACATTTTTAAAGAATTTATCATATCTGTCCTTGAACTCTTTGCATTCGCAATGAGAACACGAGGTGGAGAGGGGTGAGAGGGACCCATATAAGGGTGAAAAGAGCTGTTTTCAAATAAATTTATTCTTTCTTGAGCATCAACATGCTCATCACCATGAGTGGTACAAGCATTAGTATGCCTTCCAGCATCACCAACAACTCTACCAGAAGAAGCACCCGGATCTGCCTTAGTAGGTTGGTTATGAATAGCCTAAACATTAGGCTGACCTTGCCTAACTACTCTTCTTATGGCTATTGCTCCTGCCAATTCCTTCTTTATTAACTCCATCGTTCGGTCTACTATAGTATCAACATGTTCTAGAGTAATATAAGAAGTCAACACTGACTCGTCCTCTGTAGGCATGATCCATGGATGCACAACCTACAAAAAAAGATAGATGTATTTAAATTTTATAATATAATAATTTTCACAGTTGGGTTATATTTTTAAAAAAATCCCATCTGTTGCATCGGTTAAAACCTATTTGAGTCTAGTTCAGAGAAATAGAGTAACACATGGATAATCTGATGCAAAATATTAATCATTTGTTGCAACAGTTGCACAAGACAGGTAATCTGTTATACAACAGATGATTTGTACGTCGCAACAGATAAACAATATGTTATCGGATTACATATCTGTTGCATAATTTTCAGTAGATGGTTAATCTATTAGGATTTGGTTTCAGAGAACTAAAGCAACAGATGGATAATCTGATGCAAGATATCAATTGTCTGTCACAGCAGATTATCCATTTGTTGCACCGATTAGCACAAGATGGGTAACCTATCTCAATAGATGTCCCATCTGGTGCATCAGATATAACATCTGTTGCACTAGATATAACATCTATTCAATATCTTTATTTAAGTAAAATTATTTTACTTGAAGAAGATGTACTGCATCATATGGAGGGTTAAAGAGATCAGCCTCCTAAATATTGGTGTTGCTCTTTGCAGCCAACTACCTAAATATCCTTGGATGAGAAACCTCATCTGGGTAATCCATTAACTGCTTTCGGAGAAGAGAAATGGCTTCAAATGCCCAAGTCTAAAAATTATAAAAAGGAAGCAAGCAAAAAAAAGTCATAATAACTATATTCAATATAAATTAATGGATAAGTAAAATTAGTGATTAATTTTACCATGAAAGCCCGAGGAAAGCCGTATAATGTAGTCGTCCCTGAGGATAGCTTTGTCAGGAAATATTGGACAGTCAAGTAGAAGTTGTCATATCCCCAGGATAATTGTTGAATTTATCAAAATCCTCAGATGCGCCAACAAATCATCTTGTATGGTCTTGTTGACGTTTCTTGCCAATATAACCGAATGGACAAATCAAACTAAGCATAATTTCACCCTGTACTTCTCTAGTATGGTTTTATCCTTGATATCTATCAACAAATCTGATACTTTGTAGCCACGTCGAGCAATGTCAAACAACCCATCTATTTTTTCCTTACGTTTTCTTGCCTTGGATATTTTGCGGGGTGATATTCTTCTAGGGGATGGCATCTTAATCCCATCACTATAGCAAACTCTTGAAAGCTAAAACAAACAGGCATGCCACAGTAGCTGATCCAAATTTCATCCATCTTTTTTTTGCCCCCTTATTGGGATCTTTATCATCCCCCACATACTTGATTATGCACTGGAAAAGACCATATACCATCACCATAGGGAAATGGATACGGGCAGAGGGGTCCTTGGGCAGCTCAAGAAAGCGTCTAAAGCAGCTCTTCTTAAAAATTCCACCTATGTTTTTGTTCTTCATAATTTTCATAAAATGTTCAAAAAATTTCCCCATCTGACATTTAAGTACAATTTTACCAGTTAGTTGTTTTACTTCTGGGTCATTTATCGGCATCGTAACTTGAAACCTATCAATATTAAAAGTTTTGACAGGATCATGCTGGGATGTCGATATTAATTCATGCCTCAATGGTGATCTATTATCATCATGTTGATGATCATCCTCTTTCTCTTTCTCACTCTCCAATTCCTCCTCTTTCTCACTTTTATTTTCTTTATCACCATCTACAGACCCATGTCCACCTATCTCAATATTATTTTTATATCTCTTCTCAGCTTCACTTTTCCCTGATTAAGATTGTTCAGGAAGCTCCTCCAAATTGCTCTATACTGTAGCCTTTTTTTGGTTAGTCAGACGTTGATTATAACGACCTAATTTTCTAGAACTGGAACATCACACGGTGCTCATGATCCTGAAGGATCACAAGCCAACCCACTACTGATATATGTACCTTAACACTACATAAAATAAATAATAAGTGCAGAAACTAGCCATAAGATTCAAAACATCTAAAAATACTTAAAATTGAAAACTGAATACTGATACACCTGTCCGAAAAGACTCTAAACTGTCTGGACTATGGAGTTGATGGGACATGCCCCCAACTAACTCTGTCTACTGAAATTAAACTAAATCTGATACGATAATAACAAAAATATGGATCATCCTCGACTGAAAAGGACTCACTGCTATGTCTACTGCTGCTGACTGGGACTGAGCTGGTAAGGGTACTCTGGATCTCGTGCCTCTAAACCTATGGTGTCAAATAAAACACCATAGCGCAAATGCATCAGTATGGGAATGTACCGAGTATGAAGATAAGGTAAGGATAATGCAAGGGCTTAGGCATAAACAATTACTCAACCGAATAATCATGAGAGTATTGAATAAGAACACATGCATGAATATACAAACCATAACTGAAATCATCGTGACTCGAAATATTAAAACTCGGATACTACTTTATTGTCATCCGAACTTATTGACAATGCCTGAGATACTAAACAACTGATTCATCTGATACTGATAACTAAGTACTGGAGTTGAGATCAGTCTTATCCAGTGAGTGATCTCAAAAACTGATGATACTGAAACTAATTAACTGAATCTACTCATATCAATGACTGAATTCTGAGCTTTCTACTATCGACTGACTACATAGGAGATCAAACCTCTCTAACGGATGATTTCAGAGTCTACTATCAATGATAAGAAATGATCATGTCCGAATCTGACAATAAGAATACTCAAATAAATCTGAGACTGAGATTAAGCCAATTTGATGGGTGATCTCAGGATCTGATAATGAGATTACTTAACTGAATCTGAGATTGAGATAAAGCCTATCTGATGGGTGATCTCTAGATTTGATAACAAGAATACTCAACTAAATCTGAGACTGAGATCAACCCTATCTGACGGGTGATCTCTAGATCTGATACTGAATAACTTTATATAGGACCAAGCCTATCTGACGGGTGGTCCATAAATCAATGGAACTATCTGAGTTCCTCACTGAAATAGATGACTGTATCTAAAAGTCCTGAGTTTTAAAGATTGATATTGAAACTGCAACTGTGGGAAGTAGTCACTTAACCGACATGCCCCATATCTCAACTGGTGGGGTCCAACCAATAACCCCAGCTGGAAGGTTGTCAATACCGTGCCATGGGTAAAGCTCTCTCTGGTCAATCCTTTCTAACGGGTGACCCTAGAAGAGAGTCAAGCCTAAGGCAATATAATAGTCAAGCCTATCTGACGGGTGACTAGCTTTTCCTGACAAGTGACTCCTGCATCCTGCACTGGCTACGTAGTTCTAGAGTTTAGGGATTGCTCCTAATGACTCTGCCTCTCTGATGGGAAGCTGTCATCCCTGCCCTCACTTGGTGCTAGCTCCTACTCCCAACTGAAAGACTCTGAACTAATTCTTAACTGAACACAAACTAAGTTGAATCTTATACTGATCATGTTTCTCGAATGATCTGATTAAGTTAAGCTGAATTTACTTGGTTCTGTATTTGACGGAATACTACTAAATCTCATTATCTGATTGAATGACACTGATCTTTTAATAATTACTCAGTTACTCCAGAGGTTATAACTGAACACTTGAATACTACTAGATCTGAGCTGAGCCTAGATTACTAGAGATATTGAGACTATGGAGATTACTGAGATTACTTAAGTTCTGTATATTTCTGAGAGTACAGAGTTCGATAACTCACTAAGTTTTGAGAATCGTAGCTTGATTGAGATTATCGTGAAAACTAACATGAGCTCTAGACTACAGCTAAATTGTCAGGTATAAATACCTCCAGGACTCTATAACATAAAAGTAAAGCATAACCATTCTTGAATTATCAAGACCATGGATATTCATTCACCATCACAATCACTACAGCATCTCTTCAAGCATTTGGGAATCATAAACATGTGATAGTATAGGGAGACATACTATTGGCTCATACTCCATTCAACAAGATCTTGCACCAAACACTTAGCATGTATTAAAGTCTTAGCATGTATCAAAGAGCACATAATTGGGGAATTTCATGCTATCATGTCACAATTTATTCACTAAGGCTTTCTAACAAACACTTGGCATGCATGGGCTTGCACACAATTGGGGATTTCTAATCAACATGCTAGAGTAGCTCTAATTCCTTCACATAAACATTTTATCAAACATATTGGGAGCATGCTTTGCTTATTCAACAATTTCTAAACCTAATTGACATGAACAGATCACTTAACAAGCAACTTGAAGAGGGTTTATCATGAATATCACATGAATTTCACATACTAGGGTTAAGCTTGAAAACCTTGTAAATAAACATGAATCACAACTCACATGAATCATGAAAACTCATAAACATAAAAGCTTTGAAATTTAAAAAACAAATATTCTTGAGCTTCTTGGATGAAAGGGACCCAAGAATCAACATCTGCATACCTTAGTTTCTTGATTCTTGAAAAGTTGACGGAGGAATCTTGATGATTGGGGTCTTTATTTAGGAACCCTAGCTCTTGTTATTGAACAACTTTGAGAGAAAACTAGTATTTTTAGGTTAAAATGAGGCCAAATCCGGTGTTAAGGAGTATATATAGGGGTAACAAAATGACCCTTTTCACCTCTGGAATTAAACTAAAAAATTCCAATTTTACATGCTAGCGCGACGCACCATAATCGCGCCAGGTCACAGAAAATTGGACAATCGGGAAACTGCTTGATGTCGCGACGTGGCGAAAATCACATTGCCACCTTTGTTGTGAACTGGAAAGGCAGCGCGATGTGGTGGAATACCGTTGGTGCACTGGAAATTGACAATTTTAAAACTAAGCCTTGGCGCGATGCACCATAATCGCAGAGGCTAACTGGATTTTGATGATTGCCATTTTGGTTGTATCCGCAATGCGCTAAAGTTCCAGGTGGCACACTGTCTCACTAAAATGGCTCTAACTCTTCGTCCGAGTGTCGGATTTTGGCGAATTTGGCAGCGACGAAAAACTTATTCAATTCTCTACATGACAAAAAGTCTATACTAGTAAAATTCTACATGGTTCAAAATACTTCTCACTTGGGAAGATACTTCTCAACCTTTTAGGGCCGGATTAACACTTTACTAAACACGCTCTAAGGCTCAGACAATGAGAGAATTTTACGGGGTCTTAGATTGATCCACTTTTACTTTATTTTCTTTTGGGAGACATGTTTTACCCACAAAAAACACAAAAATAAAAAATATATTACAATTGATTTATGCATAAATTTTAAAAAATATATTACAAACACCACGACTACTGACACACCAATAGCCACCACCATAAACACCACCAACTAATGCCACAAAAAAATACCATGAATACCGACACCACCAACAGCCACCACAAACACCACCAACCAATGCCACCACCAAAGTTACCATGATGACCACAAAGACCACCAATACCACAAATACAATCCAACAATACCACGACAGTCAACGGAACACTGCGATGGAAACTAGGTATTTTTTGAGTTCTTCCTACGATTTTACAATCAAAAATCAAAATTATAAACCCATTCTCGAAGATAATACAACTAAAAGTTTTATTTTTCATCATTAACTTAATAGACCTTATTTTTTTATAAAAAAATAACAAATATAGAACTATTCTCAAACTCTATTACCGACGAAGACAAAGAAAATGACTAATACAAGTAAGAATAAAGTCGAAAATAACACCTATGTGGTCGGAAATGAGAAGAAAAGCAATTTGTTGTAGAGGGTTGAACAATTTTATTGAGTAGTTGTTGTCTGTACTATATTTTTGAGTGAGAATGAGAGAGAAAAAGTGAGAACTCGAGATTTAAAATGATAAAACATTTTGTATGGGTTGATTTGTATTTTGAAAAAGAATGACAAGTTTTGAAACTATTAATTTGGTCCGAATTGATCTTAATTATTTTTAAAATTATAAAAGATATGCATAATTTTAACTCTCTCATCATGCAATTGCCAAAAGGGTACTATTTAGTCTAACATATGAAATCAATTGATATTGTATAAAAACAATTGACGTTGTAGTTGACCGAGTACTCTAGTTGACCCTATGAACTCATTCCTGGTCCTATATTAATCAATTTAGGTACTATTAGTCTAACATATGAACTCAATTGAAATTGTATAAAAATAAATGTTCAATATGTCTCATCAGATTTTGCATCTGTTGTAAATTATCAATCAGATTAGATAACAACAAATTACGAATCTATTTTAAATTATCAAACAGATTAAGTAATCTATCATGACAAATTACCCATCTATTGTAAATTATTAAATGGTTTGTCATATATCGCAATAGATTACCCATATATTGTAAATTATCAAATAGAAGTTGCTATCTGTTGTAGCTAACCCTACGAGAACTCACCCCTAGTCCTAGATTAATCAGTAGTTGACCATATAAGAACTCACCCCTAGTCCCAGATTATTCAATTAAGGTATTAGTACCCTGTCGTAGATTAATCAATTAAGGTATTAGTTGAACATATGAGGTAGTAAGAATCGGTTAAACTCAGAGTTATCAATCGACGACTTGGGTCGGGAGGAATGCAGTACCATCTTATTATGCAGTTGCTAAAAGACTCAATTGAAGTTGTAGTTGACCCTATGAGAACTCACCCCTAGTCTGAGATTATTCAATTAAGGTATTAGTACCCTAGTCCTAGATTAATCATTTAAGGTATTAGTCTAACATATGAGGTATTAAGAATCGGGTTGGCTCAGAGTGATAGATCAATGAGTCTGGTTGGGAGGGAGTCTGGTCGGGAGGAACGCAATACCGTCTCATTATGCAATTGCCAAAAAACTCAATTGAAGTTGTAGTTGACCCTATGAGAACTCACCCCTAGTCCTAGATTATTCAATTAAGGTATTAGTACCCTAGTCCTAGATTAATCAATTAAGGTATTAGTCTAATATATGAGGTAGTAAGAATCGATTTGGCTCAGAGTGATCGATCGACTCCTCTGTCAGGAGGAACGCAATACCATCTCATCATGCAATTACCAAAAGACTCAATTGAAATTGTAGTTGACCCTATGAGAACTCACATTCAATTAAGGTATTAGTCTAACATATGAACTCAATTGAAATTATATATTAACAAATGTTCAACCTGTTGCAACAGATGTTTTTTTTGTTGGATCAAATCAAATAGATTAGGTAATATGTTACAATATATTACGCATCTGTTGTAAACTATCAAACAGATTACGTCATTTGTTACAATATATCACTAATCTATTGTAAACTATCAAACAGATTAATAATCTATTGCGACAGATTACCTATCTATAGTAAATTATAAAATGGATTAAGTCATATGTCACAATAGATTACCCATCTATTATAAATTATAAAATAGGCATTGTCATATATTGTAGTTGACATTATGAGAACTCACCCTAGTCCTAGATTAATCAATTAAGGTATTAATTGAACATATGAGGTAGTAAAAATTGATTCAACTCAGAGTTATTAATCGACGACTCTAGGCGGGAGGAATGCAATACCGTCTCAACATACAATTGCCAAAAAACTCAATTGAAGTTGTAGTTGACCCTATAAGAACTCACCCCTAGTCCTAGATTATTCAATTAAGGTATTAGTACCCTATTCCTAGATTAATCAATTAAGGTATTAGTCTAACATATGAGGTAGTAAGAATCGGTTCGGCTCAGAGTGATCGATCGATGACTCTGGTCGGGAGGAACGCAATACCATCTCATCATGCAAGTGCCAAAAGACTCAATTGAAGTTGTAGTTAACCCTATGAGAACTCATATTCAATTAAGGTATTAGTCTAATACATGAACTCAATTGAAATTATATATAAACAAATATTCAACCTATTGTAATAGATATCTTTTCTATTGGATCAATTCTAATAGATTAGGTAATCTATTGCAACATATTACTCATCTATTGTAAGCTATCAAATAGATTACGTTATTTGTTGCGATAGGTGACAGAGCTTTAGAAATTTCCAAACAGAAATTGTCATCTGTTGCACTTAAATATTTTAAGATCCTTTTTTTAAAAGAAGTTTAGGCATTCCTATCTGAGATAAAAAAAATTTAAAATACTAAGGGGTAAAAAATATTACTAGGTTCTACTTGGATAACTCAAAAATCTCTTGATTGAGTAGTCTTATTTGGTTTTTTCAATGTCACCGTCTCCTCATTCCCCTCAAAAGTTATTAATGAATATTTAAAACACATATCTAGAACTCTCTTCTTCAGCCATAAAGTAGTCTAAACCCAACTCATCACTCTTCTTTATTCTCAATTCTCAATTATCTTTGTTTCTTTTTTTTCTCTCTTTTCTCTCTTCTTTTGGATAAGGAACCTTTAGGATCTCAACCAATCAATATCTTTTCTCAACTGAACTGGATGTTCTAATTCGTTTGCTTTTTTGACATTGTAGGTATGATTCACTGTTGCTCTTTCCATCTCTTCTTCTTCTTTGTATCTCATTTAAATTAGATATTTAGATCTGTTGCTATTAATGATTTACCCATTACAAATTTACTATTTATTGAGAAAATTGAAGAAAAGGTGACTTTTAACTCTTGAATAAATGAATCGTTATTTTTATTAAAATATGTAAAAAAAGTCATTTGTTGGGAGAACTTAAAAGGCCTTATTGCCAATATAGTTTTTTTATGCCTTTTATTTGGTACTTTGGTTATGTTGTTTTTTTTTTTTTGGGGGGGGGGGGAGGTTCATGTT
>JAPEIP010000007.1:169350499-169366796 GCA_026120095.1 Capsicum chinense
CTTAACTCTATTTTTCTTTCTTGAAAATTTCATCTTTTCTTGTTTTCCAATTTCAAGATTGTGAGTTTTTATCTTCTTGAGTTTTTGGATTTATGGGAATTCCTTCTTTTCATGTGTTTTTGTGACTTGTTAGTTGTAATTAAGTTTCTTGATAATTTACTCTTGTTTAGTTTCCCTTTGTAATGGTCAAGTTCTTTGTATTTTCCCTTTCACTTCTTCATATAATAATAAAGTTCTTAACTTTACTTTTGTCCTTTTGATTGATTGATTTCTTGTGGATCCTTATTGAAATTGGGTTCTTGATTTCATGGGACTTTGTCATGGAAAACCTATTAAATCCCCACAGAACTTGTTTGAAAATCCCATAATTTTCCTTGATAATGAGAAAAGTTGAATTCCCACACTGAAGAAACACCAAAATTTCCCTTTTATAGTCCAAGTTCTTTGCCTAGTAAATTTTAAGTACTCCCCTTCTAATTCTAGTGTGACTTCAACACCTTTGAGATTTTTCAAACATGTACCGCTATCACTATCTAAGTATATAAGGGCATTGCTTGCTAGGAGGCATGGCTCAATTAAGCCTAATGAAGCTACAATTCTGAAGGGAGTGAATGTGATATTGGGTTGGATAAGAATTTTGGGTACTCATATAATTTTGATAGCCACTATGATCTTGGAGAAGAAGAGGGGAAAGAACATTTTGATTATACTTCTGTAGCTAAGGAGAGAAAAAAGGAGCTTGAAGCGGCATGATGTGGTTATTAAAGTTATTCTAATATTTGCCCTTTTTATGTTGAGTTTCTCAATTTTTATGTCTTGAGATGAATTTTATTTCTATATGACCTGTAAAAGAAGTAGGAGTTTTATTTCTAAATATGATTTGGATGTTGAATCTTATTGAAGCCTTCATTTTTATTTCTGTTGATTGTAGTTTACCTGGTTGGAGGTGTCTTTTTATTCTAAAAGTATTGTAAAGTCCAACATAATATTTGCATCTCACTGAAGAAAAATTCATAAATTGACAACCAATATCCTAAATTTCAGAATGTGTGCCCTGTTTTCTAAACTTTTTGGATCTCTATTTGGTGATCTCACTAAGTCGATGATCAAACGTGATGAGGGTGTGAAAGACTCAAGATTTCTCATTCATGGTCACGGTAACTACCTCTGTACCTCTTATTATACTTGTCAGTGCTAATTGATCTCATTAGTGATGCCAAAACATAGTAGGAGATTTCTAAACATTAAGTATGAGCACACCAAAAATTGAAGCTATTAAAAAATTTGCCATCTTAAGGTGATTTCTAGCCTCACTACTATTAAGTACATAGGTATTGCTGTAATACATCTCTATTCTGAATGAATTGGTTAATATGTATAATTTTGAGATCAATAGGTATTATAATTATAGTTTAGGTAATTTCTCCAGCCTTTTCTTATAGCTTTATTATAAGGTTATTTGATTGAAAAAATTATGCATGAAAGGGAGACTCTGGGGTGCGTAATTATATTTATCGAAATTCAATTAATATAATACTTGATGCAAACTGCAAAAACCTAACACTAGATCTTTATCATGTATTTCAGCCATCTTATGCCAAAATGTTAGCAAAATGAGATGAATTCACCTACTTAATCAACCATCATATTAATGCACAACAATGTCGAGTGTGTGCCAATTCAAAACTAATTGGGCCATAAAGATATAAATAGCAGCCAACTTACTAGATATTTCTAATAAGTTTTCTTTATTGATGAAGAGCAATTAAAAGCTAATAGTCCCTTCCTTTGAGGCAATGAAATAAAAAGAATTGTATCTTGCCGTATTTTGAAATTAATATGCAAGTGCATTACTCAATGCTTTATATTATATTTATTTAGGAGTATGATATTTCTATGGACAATAGTAAAAAATTCAAGGGAGTCGTTAGAACGCCAGAAAGAAAACCTACGATGCCAATTTGGTGAGCTCATATTAATTGCTGGCTAGCTGACCTATTTTGGTGATCTATTGTTTCTAGTAGCTTATTTGTGTTGGGTTTTTCTCACTGTATTCAGCTATGGCTCCAGCTAAAGGTATAGTTTTATTTATCAATTTTTTGTTATGAACTTTCTTTTCTTGTATTAAATGTGAAAACTACAATATACAATTGTTTTTTTACTCAATTTTTTTGAATAACAAAAGATATACTACTTTTTTTTTTACCAGGGAGTTATACCCTGAGAATATTGATAAATTAGGAAGAGGATGGGGTATAAACAAAAGTTGATTTTTTTGAAATTGATAACAATGTATATTTCTATAAGTAACAAAACAGTACATAGGTTGTACCAGGATCATATTTACAATTATACTCTACATTCTATTGTCTCCTCCCTATAATGAATCTAAACCATCAATGATAAAGACAATGTATTAGATTATATCTGGTTACACCAAAAAAAATAATGTCAAAATGTAATTTAGTTTGACGTGGTGAACAATATTATCTATATTCTTAAAACATCTGAGGTTCTTTTCCTTTCAGATTGTCCATTATATGCTTGTAGGTAGTATTTCACTTGTTTATGTTCTTAGCTTGTCTGTCTTTCTTTCTCCCAGTTGTGTGGTGCATCTATGATATTGGCTGACATAGACCATGATATGTGTTTGAGATTTAGGAATAATCTCCGTAATTGACCTGTGACTATACATTGGATGAAGAGACGATTAACAGTCTCTATAGTTTCCTCATAAAAGAAACATTTAGAACATAATTGAAACCCTCTTTTCATTATATTATCTTTTGTTAGCACAGCCATACAAAGCAGGCCACTTTGTGTGGTATTTGGCTTTCAAAATGTGTTTCCAGGGCTATTATTCCACTGTTTGTTTGATTGATTCAACTTTTTGTGTGTTGCATTCACTTTGTAGTCCATTTACTCATCTTCGTGCCACTGCAAGATGTCTTGTCCTTTTGCTAGATCACTGAACTAATCTGTGATGCTGAAAAATTCAGCCACTCTTTGAATTTCTCAATCATTTGATTTTGTTGAACAGAGGCTGGTATTTTTTCATTTTAGCTGTATTTCTGAAACTAAGAGACTGACAGTAGGGGTCAACTGATCACTTCCTTTTTCTTATATTTTTTGAGGGGTGGGGGTGTAACTATTACATAGGACTTGGGAATTTTGAGAAACTTTAAAAGTTGTGAAGGCCATGGGGCATAAACAGTAGTGATTTTTTCAGAGTGACTTTTGGGAATAGAGGCTCATGTCATTAACGTTTGTATGCTTATTTCACCAGATAGTAGTCTTAATAGTTGTATAATTTAGACTATGGAGCTTTAATAGTTTTAACAAGTACTATTGAATAGGTTACCAAAAAAGGTTATTGTAGTAAAAAAGAGCTTTTTTCCTTTTTGGGTTCCATCCCATGTCTTTGTATAGTTGGTCATTGTGCCAAATATACAATGCACCTATGCATGATCTCTTGTAATACTTCCCATAAAAATATTTCTTATTTTGTTTATCCCATTCTCCTATGTCTTTCTCCATGACTTTAATGCTAGGTAACTTAAATTTTCCATCAAGAAGCCCTGCCAACCATCGAAACTTTATTTTTGAGGTGAATAGGTTAGATAACCATTCAGAGAACCCAATTATTTCCAGTTGAGGAATCATAGAATGGATGCATTCCCAAATAAATGTGTGTACTGGTAATTTTTCCATGAGATGTATAATTCCGGTGCAGGCTAACAACAATTATTATTGTTTTATGTACGAACCTATTGCAGTAGAATCATATGAGCCTGCTATGCAATCCTGACATTTTGGCGATTCAAAAATATGTTTGAGCTCATCAATTTCCTTGAAGCCAGTAGTGAGTATAACTAAATCAAATTTTATTGGTTCAGCTTGACCCTCGAGCATAATACCTTCTTTTAAGAATCCAAAATTCTCTTTTTTCTTGATAATGTTTATACTTCCTTCCTCAACACTATCAAAGAAGCCCCCTGGCAAGTGAACACGAACTCAAATCATCTAAGAAACTATGCTTTGGAAATATTCCATGTTTTGCAAGCCCGTATTTGTGTTTTATGTATCTCTTTACAAATTTTTAGAATCCCCACCTATGTAAATAATATGAGTAAAATTATTTTTTACTGCATATTAGCCATCTGGTAAGAAGAAGATTAGAAATATTTGGACATATTGTTGTAAAACGGACAAAATGGGAACCTTACACCATTACCAGGCATAATGACAAACCTTGGCTTAATTCTCTCTTCTAAACTATAACCAAAATACTGAGGAAACATGACCAGCTGTAATACAATATAATATAATATGAAACATTGTAACGACCATTCAAAATAAATAATATTAGGAAAATTTTCAAACAAAAGAAAACACAGTGACACGACCCGAACCAGGGCCTTGTCTTAATGGGCATCTCAAGTCCAACAAGGACCGAAGATCATCCCCGATACCCAATCTAACCAACAAACATTTACTCTGAGATGGAAGAATTTCGAACGTATAACAACTAATAGGGATGCAATGTACAAAGATGGTTAGTAGTTGGAGCGCTAGCATGTAACTCAAGGATAAGGATAATATAATGCAAACAGTTCAAAACCAATCAACTAATGCACATAACCAATGCAATACATACATATACATATAAACCATATCGGGATAGGGAACAAGATTAGAATGAACTTTGAAAACATTAACCTGGGTAGTGTAGCATAACGATCATATATAAAGGCATCCATGGGCTATATGGGCCCAACTCTCCCCTAGCTGGAAGGGCCCCAGTGCATGTAGACGCATGAACGAGACAATATCCAAAACCGTATATGCCTATATGAGGGACTCAAACCTCTCGGCATAATTAAGGTAGGTTAAGCACAAATACTTGTATTATGGGAGAGTGGAACCTCCATTCATATAATCATTCGGGCGACTCAAACCACCAAGTCACAAAGACACCCGCACCTAGGGGTGTTCAAGGGTCGGTTTGGGTCAGTTATTGGTCAAAACCATAACCAAACTAACTTGGTAGGTTTTAAAATTTCTAAAACCAAACCAAACTAAATAAAAAAATAACCAAATATCAGCATTTTTTAATCGGTTTGGTTTGGATCGCGGTTCGATTTGGTTAAAAAACAAACCGTGAACACCCCTACCCGTACCAGCTAGCGTGGTTTCCAGTGTTAGTCCTTCAGACGTTCACTTTCATGGCCCGCTCACACATCCCACTTTAAAGCCCAATTAAAGCATCCATTGCACATATACAACCATTAAACCAATTAATTACCAAGGCATTCCATTGGAATCATCATTCCAACAACACTTGCAAGCGTGCCACATGCCATTTCCATTATTAGTCAATTATTTGTTTGGGACTCAAACGCATAAATAAAGACATAAATTCAATTCAATGTGCTGGGACTCGAACCTGTTTAGCCAATTAAACCACCAAGGTTACAATTCAAATCAATGTATAGCCAACAAGGCCTTCACAAAACCAATTACCAATTATTCACAATCTTTAGGCCAATGCCATAGTTCAAAACACAATTCAACATGTGACTAGTTTGTTATTTTAGATATTTTGACAAACACATTGAGGGCATACCATTACCAAGGCCAAAACCAAAGTAAAAACTATGCAGTTTAGGTTTAACCATGATCAATTATTAAACCATAATTACCTAGCACCCACATGTGCAAAACCATTATTAAAACACGTATAAACATAATTTAAACCAAGAGTAAACAATACTCCATAATATGCAACAAAACCCTTAACATTGATTTTCAAACCACCACTAGTGATTCATAATCAAAGCTTTAAACACATGATTTTTCATGAACTAATAATGAGGGAAGAGTCACATGCCTTATTCACGAAGATTCACGGAGAGATTTTGGTCTTTAAGGCTCTAGATGAACACCTTGAAGAAGCCCTAGCCTAATCTTCAAGAGAGAGTTTAGAGAGGATTTTGAGAGTTCTTTGATCTTTGAAAGTGAGTAATGAGAAACCAATTAGTGTTATAAGACGTGGGGTCTTAAGGGTTTGGGCTGGGAAATATTTAAAATACCCTCAGCTTAAAAGCTGAAAAAATATGCGCATGAGGGTACGACTTGGCCCCCCTAACTCGTACACACAACATACGAGTGGTACCCACCTCTCGTACCCTAGACACAAAGTTGGACTCCAATCTTGTCCAACATACTTCATAGACCAACTCGTATCCACAACATATGATTAGTACCTTAGAATCGTATCCTAGGAAGCCTACCAAGGGCTTGACACACTGAGCAACATATAAGTGGCTCTGCTATCTCATACCATCAAGATCCGACCCTTATGATGTCCATCCATACCCTAGATAAAAAACAACCAAAACCATACTAAATATTATACGATCAAGACCCCTAAACCATACTCACATCATACAACAAGTAAGCATGAGTTGTATGATGATTAGAAAGCTCAAACTCAGGAAATTTCTAAGGACCAAAAGCCAAGGTGTTTCAATTATCCCCCACTGGGATCATTTGTCCTCAAGTGACCGGTAAAGGCATGCATAAGCATGAGTTTCCCACAATATTACCCATCAAACTTCCCTTTAACAAAACTAGAAAACAACTATGTCAGGGAATCACCATTCCTTTAACAAAATCAGAAAATAAAGATGTTAGAATCAACACATACCTTAAGCACGAATAACTGGATCAGGGAACAAATGCGGATACTTGGACTTCATGTCCTTTTTCGCCTTCTAAGTAGTTTTATCAACCTTATGGTTCCTCCAAAGAACCTTTACCAAAGCCACACCCTTTGTCCAAAACCGATGAACTTGATGATCCAAGATCTCAACTGGGACTACCTCATAAGACAAAGAATCTGAAATACCCTATCCTTCCAAAGGAAAAACCAATGAAGTATCACCCACACATTTTCTCAACATAGAGACATGGAAAACTGGATGAATGGAGCTCAAACTAGAAGGAAACTCTAATTCGTAGACAACATTACCAAAACTATTTAAAACCAAGTAGTCTAGCGAGGACTTAGCTTCCCCTTCTTACCAAACCGCATCACTCCTTTCATGGGAGACACCTTCAAGAACATCCAATCGCCAACCATAAACTCCAACTCCCTACTTCTTACATCTTCATAAGACTTTTGGTGACTTTGAGCGGCTTTCAACCTATCACGAATTACCTTCACCTTTTGTAAGGCTTGGTTAACCAAATCAGGGAAAAATAACTTACTCTCTCCAACTTCATACCAACCAATAGGAGAACGACATATCCTATATATAATGCCTCAAAAGGAGCCATACCAATGATAGAGTGATAACTATTGTTATCAAAAAACTCTATAAGAGGCAAATGGTCAATCGAACTACTACCATAGTCGACCACGCAAGCACAGAGCATATCTTTCAATGTCTGTGTATTAAGGCAGACCTTAGTTCCCAAACCTTTCTAAGATGATCGCCGAAAATAAGATGAGAATAGAGTACCAGGATTTGAGATGATAGAAATTAGAGCACCATGCAACTTCATGATCTCCACAAGATACAACATGGCATAATTCTCCGCCAAATAACTAGTACTTATCTATGAAGACAAAGACAAACAAATCCAGAAATTAACAGAAGACGCTATTTATCAAACCATAACACTGTCGAAGTATTGGTCAACCCAAAAGACATAACTAGTAACTCATATTGACCATACCGAGTCCTGAAGATAGTCTTAAAGGTATCTACTTCCCTAATCTTAAGCTGATGATAATCCAAACTAAGATCAATCTTAGAGAAACACTTCCCACCTTAAAGATGATAAAAAAATCACCGATCCTAGGAAGAGGATACTTATTCTTTATAGTTACCTTATTCAACTGACGGTAACCAATGCACATCCAGGGAAACCATTTTTCTTTTGCATGACCAACACATGAGCGCCCCAAGGAGACACACTAGGATGGATAAAACCTTTATCTAAGAGATCCTTCAATTACTCTTTTAGCTCCTTCTACTCAATCAGAGCAATTTTATAAGGAGGGATAGAGATAGGACAAGTGTCCAAAACAAAATTAATCCCAAAATCAATTTTCCTTATTGGAGGAACACCAGGAAGATCATCAGGGAAAACCTTAGGAAAATCAGTAACCATAGAAATTGATTCTAGAGAAGGACCTTCTGAGTTAGAATCCTTAACCTGGACTAAATGTTACAAACGCCCTTTGGAAATCAACTTTCGGGCTCCAAGATATGAGATGAAACTTCCCTTAGGAACTAAAGAATCCCATTCCCATTCAATGATTGGCTCAAGAGGGAATTTAAACATAACCATACGGGTTTGATAATCTAAAGAATCATAGCGCGAATGCAACCAATCCATCCCCAATATGACATCAAAGTCAACCATATCTAACTCTATCAAATCTAAAAGAGTTTTTCTACCACTAACAAATACCACACCCCTCTATAGACTTTTTTAGCAATCACAAATTTACCAACCAGGGTAGATATAGAAAAAGGATAAAAAATAAACTCAGGGCTAAAACCAAAATGCACAACTACAAATAGGGTTAAATAAGAAAGAGTGGCCCCTAGATTAAGTAAACTGTACAAATCACGAGAGAAGAATTTCACATACTAGTAACGACATCGGGAGATGCCTCAGAATCCTAATGTGATGCAAGAGCATAGAAGTAATTTCAGGCAATGTTGGTACCAAAAGCAGAAACAGATGCAGAAATATCACCCTTCGATGCAGGAATAGATGAAGAGGAAACAAGAACCTTGTTATCCCATAAGCCATTCTAGAACGATAGTCACGCTGTATATGAAAAGTCCGACCATAATAAAAATATTTGTTCTTCCCTTCCTCATAGAATCCACGGTGTGACTGCCCATAAAATCTATAATAAGGGTGGGTTGGAGCTGACTGATCCCCAATAGCCTAAGATTAGGCACCCTATGTCCAAAACTAACCATTATGTCAAGACTGACAATTACCTGACGGCTTTGGGTAAGGAGCACTAGCCATGGAAAAAGAACCATAACTCCCTTACTTCTTCTTTGGACACTTACCACTATCTATTCCATTTTGCTCAAAAGTCCTAAATTTCTTCCCCTATCTCTCACTAAAATCAGCTTTCTTCTTTTTTTCTTTCTCTACCTGGCGCATGTATACTACCAACCTAGAGATATCCATGTCCTTGATCAACAAGGCTACTTTACTTTCCAAGATCAAGTCTCGGGATAGACCAAAAATGAACTTCCTCATCCTCACCCTCATATCAAAAATCAACTCCGGAGTATACTGCGATAACTGGTGAAACATCAACATACACTCCTTGACTAACATCTTACCCTACTTCAGATTAAGAAACTCTTTTACTTTTGCTTTCATTATCTCCTGATGAAAGAAATGGTCCAAAAAAGCATTAGAAAAGTCCTCCCACAGAGATGACTCATCATTCATCCTTTGACTTCTCCCATTCCTTATACCATTGGTACGCCATATCCTTCAACTGGTAAGTGACAAACTCCATACCCTTCAAATTATGGCATTCATAACATGAAATATCTTTTACATCTCATCCAGAAAACCTTGAGGATCCTCCTCCATCTTAACACCAGTGAAGGTCAGAGGATTCAACCTCATGAACTAGACAACCCTTGCAGCCTCAGAAATTAGAGTAACAGGAAAACCACGCTTAGACTGAGTAGCTAACAACTATGCTAACATATGAATAGACTGACAAAACTTAGCATTCATCACTTTAGCCTGAGGATTTTAAGAAGGACATGAGTAAACTGATGGAACTCCAGGGAAATCAGGAACTAGACCCCTAGACTAGGTCTGGACTCTATAGGTAGAGCATGTACCATCAACATTGTCCCTAGTTGGGACAAAGGAGTTTCCATGAATTATAAATCATTGAGGCATGATCTAAAAATTGAACAAAAAAAAATTAGAGAGGATTCTAGGACATAGACTCTACATCTTAAAAATAGATCACAAGAAAGAGAAATATTTCTGAATTCCTTGTAGTCTCTCCCTTATGAGTGTGGTAAGCTACACACCCTTAAAAGAGAATCTACTTAACACGACTTTGTGGACTCTCAATTGACCATGAACCTAGGATTTGATACAAACTTGACTTGACCTGAACTAGGGCCTTTTCGTAACAAGAATATCAAGGCCAACAAGGATCAAAGATCACCCCTGATACCCAATCCAACCAACCAACATATACCCTGGGTCAGAAGAATTCGAACGTATAACAAGATGGAGATTATTTTGAATGTAAATAATTTTGGATAGGTCTATAACCAAGACCAATCCAACAAAGTAAATTGTCCAAACCAAATCAATGACCATAGAAAAATAACCAAATCCATATCTGTTCCATAACATACCCAAGTCCACAGTTTGTTCATACAAAGACTTTAAAATAATCCAAGAATATCCTATCGGGACATGCCCCCAGCCGTAGAAAAAAACAATATCCAAGTCTAAACTAATAAATACATAATAAAATTAAAGCAAGGAATAGAGCCTTATGAAATACGGAAGATCACTACTTCAAGTCAACTCCAGCTATCCCCGAATCCAAGTCACTGAGTAAGAGGTGTGATAGTATGAACAATTCCTACATCGCGTGGGGATACAACATCTGAAGACGGTTAGCCATTGGAGTGTTAGAATGTAACTTAAGGATAAGTATAATATAATGACAATAGTTCAAAACCAATCAACCAATGCACATAACCAATGCAATACATACATATAAATCTATACTATGCTGGGATAGGGAACCAAATTAGCATGAACTTTGAAAACATTAACTTGGACTGTGTATCATCAAAATTATATATCAAGACACCCACAAGATATATGGGCCAAAATCTCTCCTATCTGGAAAGGCCCCAGTGTGCGTAGTCGTACGAACCAGAGAATATTCATAATCGTATATGCCTATACGGGGGACTTAAACTTCCCGGTATAATCAAGGTGACTTAAGCACCTATACATGTATTATAGGGGACTTGAACCTACCATTCATATATTAATTCAGGGGACTCAAACCACTTGGTCACAAAGATACCCGCACCAACTAGTGCAGTTTCTAGTGTTAGTCCTTCGAACTTCCACTTTCATGGATCGACTAAATATCCTGCTTTAAAGCCAAATTAAAACATCCATTACACATACACAACCATTAAATTAATTAATTACTAAGGCATACCATTTGTATCATCATACCAACACCACTTACAAGCATACAACAAGTCATTGCCATTAATAGTTAATTGTTCGTTTGGGAATCTAGCCCATAGTCTAATAAAGACATATATTCAATTCAGTGTTTTGTGAATCGAATCCAATTAGCCAATTAAACCACAAAGGTTACAATTTAAATTAATTTATAGCCAAGAAGGCCTTCACAAAACCAATTACCAATGATTCACAATCTTTAGGCCAATTCCTTAGTTCAAAATACAATTCAATATGTGACTAGTTTGTTCTCTTAGACATTTTCATAAATGCATTGAGAATACACCATTACCAAGACCAAATCCAAAGTAAAAACTATCAAGTTTAGGGTTAACTATGACCTAATTGGTAAACCACTATTACCAAGCACCCACATGTGTAAAACCATCACTAAAAATGTATAAATATAATTTTAACCTAGTTTAAGAAATACTCAACATTATGAAACAAAACCTTCAACATTGATTTTCAAACCACCACTAATGATTCATAATCAAAGATTTGAACACATGATTTTTCATGAACTAATAATGAGGGAAGAGTCACATGCCTTATTCACAAATATTTATGAAGAGATTTTGGTATTTAAGCCTTTAGATGAACACTTTAAAAAACCCTAGCCCAATCTTTAAAAGAGGGTTCAGAGAGGATTTTGAGAGTGTTTTGATATTCTAAAAAGAGTAATGAGAGATAAATTAGTGTTATAGGATATGGGGTCTTAAGGGTTTAGGGTGGTAAATATCTAAAATACCCTAAGCTTAAACGTTGAAAAATATGTTAAGGAGGGTACAACTTGGCCCCCCTAAATCATACACAAAACATATGAGTGGTACCCACCACTCGTACCCTAGACAGAAAGTTGGAATCCAATCCTATCCAATATACGAATTCATAGACCAACTCGTATCCACAATATATGATTAGTACCCTAGAACTGTACCCTAGGCAACCTGCCAAGGGCTTGACACACTGAGCAATATATGAGTGGATCTTTTATCTCGTACCATCAATATACAAACATTATTATATCCATTCGTACCTTGGATAGAAAATAACCAAAACCATATCCAGTAACATATAACAAAGACCCTTAAACCGTACCCATATTATACAACAAGTAAGCATGATTCATATGATGATCAGAAAGCTCAATCTAAGATAATTTCTAAAGGTCAAATTCCTAGATGTTTCACACAAGCTTCATTTTTGTTGAAACAAGGGATGGGAGAATGTGGAGCTGTTGTATTAGTCAGATTAATTTTGTGGTTCATAAGATTTAAACCTCTCAGCCAAAAGACCTTTTTTCCTTTTTGGGTTCTATCCTATGTCCATCTAGAGTTTGTCATTCTTCCAAATATACAATGCACGTATGCATGATTTCCTATAATACTTCCCATAAAAATATCTTTTCTTATATTTATCCTATTCTCCTATGTCTTTCTCCATGACTTTGGTAACTTAAATTTTCTATTAAGAAGCTCTGCCAGCCATGGACACCTTATTTTTTAGGTGAAAAAGTTATCTAAGATTTTAGAGAATTCAATTATTGTAGTTGAGGAATTAGAGAATCTATACATTCCCTGATAAATATGACCATTTGTAATTTTCTCATGGGATGTATAATTCTTTTGCATGCTCGCAAAAGTTATTATTGTTTTGTGTATGTACCTATAGAGAGAAACTGCAGTAGAATCATTTGAGCTTGCTATTAATTCCTGATATTTTGGTGATTCAAAAATATGCTTGATCTTATTAATTCTCTTGAAGACTGTAATGAGTATAACTAAATCAAATTTTACTGGTGCAGTTTGACCCTTGAGAACAATACCTTTTTTTGAGATCCAAAATTTTCTAAATCAACCTTTTCTCCATTTGTATTAGTTCATTGATGACTATTAATCTAACTTTCTAAAGAATTCCGATCATCTTTCCCTTTGAAGTAGAACATAAAGCTATTAGAGATGGTGAAAATGAACTAAGTATTTATGTTTTTTGAGTTATATTATATGACTTCACAAAAGAAATTTATTCTCCATGTAGATTAATGGCTGTATACCATGCTAGTCTTGATTCCCCTGCAGATTAGTGGCTCTTTACCATACTGGTTTTGATATATCTTCTTTCTCCAAATCGTTGGTTAGTATCCAACCATTTATTTACTATTTTGCTTTTATGAAAATGAATTTAGATTTAAGAACAAATAAATACTCATTTTGATTAATGAGAATTAATTAATATGACAAATCTATTGGAAAACTACCCAACATGATAAGAATAAAAGATATTGAAAAGTTTATTTAATAATTTTTTAAAATAAACTATGAAAATCCTCTTTGTAAACTATATTTTTGATTTTTTTGTTATTTTTCCATTATCATCGTATGCCAAAATCTTTAATCCTTTCCTACTTGTCAGCTGTGAAAGAGCAAAATATAATTTTCCATGGGTGAATTCTGATTTCTTTAAAAATAACTCAATATGAGAGAATGATTGCTCTTGACTTTTATTGATGGTCATGGCAAATGAGACAACTACGAAAAATTTTCTTTTCTGGAACTTGAAAGAATTAGCTTCAATAACTTAAATTTTAAGTCTTTTGATGATTAGCCTTGTCCCACTACACAATCTTGATGATTGATCTATATAACATTACCTCTACATCTACCTTCAATGTGATTGAGTGATTTGGAATTTCACAACACTTAATACTTGTTTAGGAATGTCGATGTGTGCAGATGATTCAATGGCATAAAATAATGATCAGACATACAAATTGTAGCAGAACTCAGATATGTCTTCTCAAGATTATGATTAAGTGATACCATAAATTCATTGATCGAGTCCACGATGTCTAGAATAAGAGCAAGAATTACTCTTTGTAGAGGTAATTTAAGTCACTGAGTGACTGTAGAAATTAGGATATGTACTATCTACAATTGGCGATATTGGATCGACACAATCATTAATAAGAATATCATTAGAGATTTGAATAGTCTTATTGCCATCAATGGATCTTCTAATGCTTCCATCACCGATTACCAAAATCCAATTGGAAAAATTTCTCAACTCTTTAAAATGTGTGCCTAACTGATTTATTTGAAATCTCATATTCCTAATTGTTTTCAACCTTTGCAAACAATGATTTCTCAATTCATCATCTGACATATCTGCCTCGGAAACAACAAAAATATCACAAATTTTTAATGTTAATAATATAAAATTCATATCAACATATATACAAAATGTTAGTTATTCTTAACTAAACTTTGTACATGGAGCAGATAGGAACACTCTTTCTTCATGGAGAATCTCTTCAGATAAGAACTTCCATGTTAATGGCCAAACATATTCTGGCCGTGACATAAAATTATATAATGACAACATTGAAAATAATCATCTAAGATATGATGGCAATCTCCAATCACTTATTTCCTTTCTGGCATCAGCATACTCTTTGTCATCATCTAATAAGCCAAGTGTATAACACGCATCTTTAAAAGTGGTATGATCAAGATTCTTGACATTTTTTAAATCCTCATAGCTTTTTGCACCTCAAATGACATTGTACAGTAATATTAGATAATATAACTCGCCACTTTCAGGCGGAACAAAGAAGATCCTCCCAATAGAAAATGAAGAAGTTTTTCTTTTATCTTATTTCCTTGAGTTTTTTTTTCATACCAACTTAATAAAAATTATGCAAAAGTTAATTCTCTAGATTTAGGAAATTCTTTATTTGCCTCAAACTAATTTAAGAACATTGATTCACTTGCACTCGGTCTATTGGCGACATATTCAATTGGATCGTCATTAGAGAATATCATTTTATTTATTTTTTTATGATTAAATGCTAGTTATTATACTGGGGGTTGTCTATATTGAATTGGAAATTCAAGTATTCTCCAAGAAGCTTCACATGATGCTATGTATCAACAATCATAATACATGTTGATTTCATTGACATTTAATGAATCTTCCTCATTCACATTTTGATAAAAAAAAATAGAAGCAATGATGCGATCATTCTCCTTATTAACGTACTTAAATAAGTACTTAATAGATCTGAACTGATTACACTATTCCACATTGATATGAGCCCCATCTTTTAATAATAAGAATCGATTATGCGACACTACATAATAATAAAAAAAAATACCTAAACTTTGACCAGATTTTCAGTTGAGCATACTGAACTTTGCGGGGTCCTATTACCCCCTAGATTTTTTAAAGTGAATTTAATTCCCCCTCCCCCCCTCGAAACTCTATACCCATTTTTAGCGTCTGGTGGTGTAATACACATGACTTTTTACACGTGTAATACATGCATCAACCTCATATTTACATACTTCCAAGTGGGCAAATATATGTCATTAAAATCCAAAAAAAGGTCTAGCGGATAATAGAACCCCCGCAAAGTTCAGTATGCTCAACTAGAAATTCGGTGAAAGTTCAGATATTTTTGTGAGAATTATCCCTAAAATAAATAAATACATTTTATCTTTGAGAAGATAATGTATTTTTATTTCAAATTCAAAAAACTATTGAAATATACATTTTATAAACACTCTACATTAATAGTACTAATCAATTAAGCAGTACCCCATACTTGTTGTCCAGGTCAATACCATATTTCGTAATAGTTTTACCATCTTCCTTTCTTCTACAATTAGGATAACTATCTTCATCAATTGTGGTTGACTGAATAGATTTCTTTGGAAAGTGCTTTGTACATCTATCATCCTGCATGCAAGGAGAGTAATTTCTCACAGGACCACATGGGCCATGCATCATGAACAACTGCACTGCTTTATAATAGTGAGGATCAATCAATTGATTAGGTAAATTTGCAGAAATAATCCTATCAATATCTATAGGAGTATGATATTTATTTTTCTCATAAAGAAAAAGTAATATGTAAGCATGAGACAATTCTCATTTTTGGAATTCAACAGTATAGATCACTGCATCAAAGAAATTTATTAGATGAATAAAAAGTAGA